>JARHVA010003315.1:102500-207500 GCA_037957365.1 Torreya grandis | reverse complement strand
TCTATAATTATTTAAGATAATAAAAAATATATACATAAGCATGTGTATGTCAAATATTAGATAAAATCTATGTGGAAGACAATACCACTTATTACAATAGTAAGCAATAAATATTCTAACTATAAACATAGGATGTGTCATTACATATTGAAGGAAATCTAAGTAAAGAATAATTACAAGAGGAAGAATGGATTCCATGGGAAAAGGTGGAATGTGTAGAATGACACTCGATTATGAACCTATTTAGAGATAAAATTCACACATATTATGATCACTCATAATTAATGTTATAGATAAAGTGGATGTGATTATAATATATTATCATGACCCACCTGCATATTTCATTTTCATATTGTCATGCTTAGTTTCAACATGATTTTATATTATACAAAACTAGTTGGAACTTTTATTTTAATACTTTTTAATGACGGAAAAAATGCTACAGGTAGATTTTATGTTTGTATATGAGATATTTGGTCCTAATATTCAATTTTATGTGTAATACTATTTAGTTTTAATTTTATACGATTATATATTTTAGTTACTATTAATGTGATTTATGGGTGTAGGAATAGGTGAAATAAGGCTGGTTGTAGATGGATTATATTGGTTGGAAGATAAGGAATAAAGGTAGACAACATAGGTAAAAAGGGTAAAATAATGAACTTAAAAACTTGTAATAGTTCATCATTTTGTATTTTGTATTTTTTATTTTATAGTCTTCTTGACTTGTTCATCATACTTTTTCGCTTGTCTTCACTTGTCAATTTATTGTAATATTTGAAGAAATTTATTATTTTACTTGTGTGGGTCAATTTCGATTATTGTTCGATATTAATTTCATGTGTGCTTTTTTCACTCTTTTATGAGCCAAGGCAACATTGATTCCTTACTTGGATTATTCAATGTCATGGATTCATGAGCCTTGACTAAATCTGGTTTCATTTTTATTTTATTTTATTTTATTATTATTATTATTATTATTATTATTATTTTTATTATTATTATTATTATTATTATTATTATTATTATTATTATTATTATTATTATTATTATTATTATTATTATTATTATTATTATTATTATTATTACTTTCTTAGGGTACCTTAGCCTAGATTCTAAACCCCCTCTCTCATCACTCTCCCCCTTCAAATCCTAGTAAAGGACCCTAGTAGATTGCTTCTATGTCAAATTAATAATAATTTATTACTTGAAAAATGGGAAAGTGGTAAATTATGCCATATTTACTTTGGTCATGGGACTTTACCCAAATAAAATATTATTATGGCAATTTTTTTAGGTCTTTGACAAATCTGATTTAGACTATCATTGTTTTTTTATATTGGGAAAATTATATTTATTCTATTACTCACTAAGGTGACTTGGGAGGAGATGAGCTCAACCCCCAAAGTTACCCCTTTTCTTGGCTTGTGGGGTTAGAATGGAGAGCGAGGAGAGAGGGAGGGAGGTGTGGGGAAGAAAGAGAGAAAGAAGAGGGGACATAGAGCTAAGGGAGAAGATGCAAAAACCTAAGGGGTAGGGTGGTGGCCTAGAGGAGGTGGTTGAGGGCACAAATTCCCTGATTTGTAGAGAGAACCTCCTACTTGACCATGGCTATATAAGGAGGCATGGAAAGGTAGCATGACACACCAATTTTTTTTATTTTATCCTCCAATTATTTTCAATGGAAATCATGTAATTTTTTGCATTTTTTATTTCTTGTAGAGAGTTTTCATTTCTAGATTTAATGGAAAGTAAATAAATAAGAAAAAATTTACTTGTAGGTTCATAAGGAAGTCAAATGACTTCTTGATGAACCTACAAGGGTTTATAGAGAGATTATTTTGCAAAAAAATTTACTATTGCTTCTATGGCTACTAAGAAAAATATAGTTTCTAATTGAGGTTTTAAAAATTAATTATTTCAGTTAAAAACCCTTGTTTAAAACCATGGCTAAGTCATTTTGGATTTTTATTTTTTATTTTTTTTATCTTGCTTAAAATAGGTGACCTACGTTGTCCTAGGGCCAAATATTGGTATTTTACTCCTTTGATGGAAATGGTGACCTAGGTAGACCCATAGGTAGTAAAATGGTTCTTTTATTTAGCTATTTTGGAGATTTTATCTATTGCCTAGATTTTTGGGTTTTACAAGTTAATTTTTCAAGTTGTTATGTTGGAAAAATTTATGCACAAATTTGTGGGTTTTGATAAATAATCTTTGTTTATTTTGAGGGTTTTCAAATTTAGACTTTGACTAATTATGTCATTTTATAGAAAAATAATTTAAATGATTTTTTTGTCATACCTAGCATTACAATTTTATTTTTTATTTTTTTTATTTTATTTTATTTTTTATTTTTATTTATTAAATAATCAGCTGAGTTGTTAGGTTTTAAATACAACCAAGGTAAGTGCACAAAGTTGGGGGACAAAAAGTGGTCTACTCATGGACATGATTTTCCTAAAATTTCATAAATCTAAACTTATATAGATAATTTGAGATATCTGTAGTCCAAATTTGATGATGATGTAAGAACATGAAATGTATAATTTTGAGTCTAGTTTTCAAAACACTAATGTTTTTTTAAAACGGTTAAGTATAACTAGGTTAAACATACAAAATATAAAGAGGAAATCTTATTTTCCAAAAGAAAACAAAGTAAATACATGGTCATGTAGTGCACCATTTTTTAGCAGCATTTAATATTGTTTAAAAAATTTGGTGAACATTTAGATAAGATATTCTAGTTTTTGACCTATAGTTTTTTTATAATTTTTCAATGAATATTTTTTTTTGATTTTTACAAGTAAATAGATCCTAAAAATTGAAAAAAAAAATGGATAGTTTCTCATGCAATGCACCTAACTACCTCAACAAAATTAAAATCATTTTTTTAATGTGTGTAGAATTAGGCCTAGTTTGTGACCATATAACTTATTTTTCACTTGGATAAATGAAAATAAAATTAAGTGAACATGTATAGGCATGTATGTTTGTGGTATGTAGTGGATATAAAAAGGTATAGTTATAAATCAACATAGTTTGAAACCTTAAATTAGTACAAAAATTATAAAAATCATATTTTTGGAAAGAGGAGAGCATGCTCATTGTGATGGTATTATGTTTTTCAATTTTATTATTGAAATTTGTAGTGTATTTGGTGATTGAAGTTTAATTTTATTATTTTTTATTGATACTCTTTGAATCAGCTATAGATTGATAGGTCCAAGCCTTTGGATTGGGAATCCAAGCCATTCCCAAGCCAAAAGGCTTAGTTTTTGAATTTAAATTCAAATAGCCCAATCACGTTATCGACTACATTAATAACACTATCATATTAGTTAATAACACGATCGTGTTATATATTCACAACACCCAAAAATGCATTTTTATCTTGAAGTCAATTTTTATATATGTTCTTATATGTTATCATGATCCTTAATAATGTTATTATTTCATGTGATATGGGAAAGGTCCTTAACCCTGGATAGTGAATTAAGGTGTCATGGTATCACATCAAAATTTAAAAAAATTATGACAATTTTAATATGTTGACTTGACTACTTATAATTACTTGGTTTTAAGGTGTAACTCATTATACATTCTATGATATAACTGATTTTATCATGAAATGTATTTTTTAAACCTATGGCCAAAATTTAGCCTTTGGAGTAGCAATCTACCTGTCCATCTAAAGTAAATTAGGGTTATTTTGAGCCCCTTCAACCTAATTATATGAATATAAAATGTTACATTTAGGGGTTGATCAGCTCTCATTTCATTACTTCAAATGAAGCAAAGAAACATTATTTATTTATATTCAAGTTTTACACATATAGAATGTGGTTTTGTGTTAAATAATCTCGAAGCCATCGGCTAATGAATGCAAATGTTGATTAATTCAATTATAGAGGTAATTAGGGTCAAAATGAGCCAGATGAACCTATTTTATATCATATATAATGTGATTTTGAGTGAAATTAACCTTAATTTCATGTCATATATAACTAACTAGATAGTTGATTCATTTAATTGAGGAGGCATTTGAGGCCAATTTGAACCCCTTCAAGAGAAAGATATGGTTTTGGGTACAATTAAGTTTTAATCTATCATGAATTGATCTAATTAGTCAGTTTATGTAATTAGGGGTGTGATTTGGGAAAAATTAAGCCCCCAAACCAAATTTATGGCTCAATCAATTGTATAATGTATGCAACATATATGGCTTAACTGAACCTATTTTTATCATAAATGCAAACATGAAGGCAATTATTATAAATAGGTGAACAAAGAGCTCAAATTTTATTCAATTACCTTAGTGATTAGACCTTATATCTGATATCGTTAACCTTAAACCCTATACCATTTACCTTAAATCCTAAACCCTATACTATTTACCTTAAACCCTAAGCCATAAGCCCTAAACCCCAAACCCTTTAAATTATTGACCCTGAACCCTAAATTAATCATTTTAGTCCAAATTAACATATTTTATATAGTAATAATTAGGTTCATAAGGATAAAATTGGTAAAAATCAAACCATTCATTATTGTAATTGACCTAATTGACTTAAATTGTGATGATGCAGGATCTAATTAAGCCCAAAATCATATTCTTTACTCATAGATATATGTTTAAAGAGATCAAATTTTCCCAAATTACCTTCATGATTGTACCTTATATACCCTAAAACCTATACCCCAACCCCTAATCCATAGAGTTCTTGATCCCTAAACTCTAAACTCTAAATATAAACTCTTTAAACCCTAAAACAATCATTTTACCCAAACTAACATCACTTAGACTAATAAATAAGTTCAAAGGGCTTAGTTTGGCATAAATCAAATGAATTATTTCCCATTTTACTAATTCCCTCAATTTTCATAATGACATAGGGTATAATGACAACCCAAAAACATAATCTATAGTCATAATAGGTATGAGTGATTCAAATTATCTTCAATTATCTTTGTGATTGACCTTATGTACCCTAAAACCTAAACCTTATAGGTCTTAAACCCCAAAACCTAAAATTAAACTATATACCCTATATTTTAAACCTAAACTCATTATTTTATCCCTAATTAAAATCATTTAGATTAATAATTAGGTGTATACATTGCAAGGAATTTTTCTTGAATCACATTACTCATTGTCCTAATGACTAAAATTGGTGAGAAATGTGTGATGTATAGGTTAATTAATCTTATAAAAATATTGGACCTTATTTACACCCTAAAACATATAAACATTAAACCCTAAACACTGTACCTTAAATTATAAACCATAAACTTTCCCTATTGACCAATTGATTTAGCTCCAATTAACATCCTTTGTAGTAAGTATTAGGTTCAAATGTCATAAAGTGATTATACATTATATACACCATTAAAATTAATCCTTATTCCCTAATACATAATACCTAAGTTCCATAAAACATGAATTGTAAGCCTTATACCCTAATTCCCTAATCAATAATCCCTAAACCCTATGCACTAATGCATGAATCCATAATCCTTAAACCTTATACACTAATGACCTAATACCTAATTACTAATATATATTAAGTATAACACAATAATTTTATTAAATAATTCCATCATGTTATTCTCAATATATATAAAAATCACTTCTTAAAGTCTATGTTTAACTTGAATTGATTATTACAAATAGCATGATTGTGTTATTGAATAATGCAATCAAGTTATTGCATAATGTGATTGTGTTATTATTAATATATAAAAAAATCACTTTTCAAAATCTATTTTAAACCCAAATTAGGAATTATATCACCACAAAAATTCTGTGTATTTCTACAGGACCTATAGTACCTATGTACTTTTGACCCCACCTTTGAAAATCTACCAATTATCCTTGATGGGTGATAGATAATTTTTGAGGATGAGGAAGATGTTAAAGAAAAAAAATCTAGAGTAGTTAAAATATTTGAGATAGAATCATAAGATATGAATGTAAAAACTTTATGGTAGGCAAGGTACAAACCCTAATCTTGATGAACCAAATGCCAGAGATAATGAGACTTTTTACAATAATGAAATGAATTAATCATAATGAATTGAATAATGATGAAATTGACCATAATTAAATTAATAATAATGAAATTAGAAATATTGAATTAGATAATTTTAAAATTTTACATTCAAAGTTTCAAGTTTTTGATTTTGTTGATGATGAGTCTATGCATGATGCTTAAACCCCCATGAATGAAGAAAATTTGATGGAAACAAAAAATTATGAAATTAACAATCAATAAAATTTAATGGAAACATATAATACAAAAATAAACAATGAATAAAATTCCATCCCACCTCTAAATAATGAAATTAGTAATTATTTTGAAACGCCTTCTCAAAAAAGTCCACCATTAAGAACACCTCCAAGAATTATTTATAGAAAAGACAATTACTTAATTGAATTTGATGAAAATATTTTAGAACCAATGCATAAAAATATGTTTGATCACCATTCAAGAATATTGACTCAACAAATTTGGGATGGTTTCTTTCATAATTTGAATTATGATAGTCAAAGATATCAATTATTTGTTTCATTGATAAAATTGATTAAGAGAGACCTATAATGTGCACATTAGGACTAATAATATCTAACATGGATGATTAAAGTAATGAAATTATTAAAAACATACATGATGTATATCATAATAAAGGCCTAAAATCATGCATTTAAGATTGTAATTATTTCCACTCATTTTTTGCTTTTCTACATTCAAAGGAAGTAAGAAACTAAGATAAATGGTCAGGGGTTTGTATGTACCCAGATGAAGTTTCTGCACCATATCTAGACAATTGGAGGAGCTCCTCTTTGGATGTGGAGGATGACACCTGTAGAGAGAAAGAGACTAGAACAAAGAAAATGTTAGATAGGTATGTGGTGGATTGCCAAGCAAAGCTCGGTCCCAGAAGTGTAAAGACTTCCTTGAGGGATGACAGTCCACTTGTTGATAAAGAGAATGTTGCTAAAAAGAGAAATAATGAAAGGATAAACAAAAGAAATAAAGATAATGCATACCTATATTTTATTGTCTGCCTCTCATAGTCACTGATGTCGGTTAGTCTGCCGTCATCGATTGGTCAGTGTGCTGATGTCGGTTATGCTACCATCATCGGTTGGTGAATATGTCAATGTTGGTTATGTTTAAGATGTTGGTAGGGGCAATAGGAATTTTAGATAGATTTTAGGTTGTGTCTTTGGTCAACAGAGTGGTCTGTGGTAGTCATAGATTCTGTGTAGGGATGCAGGATAGTAGACAGGGTCTTAGGAGGGACAAGGGGTAGAGGATAGGTTATCAAAAGGGGTAAGAGTAGGAGGAAGGCCTCTCAGCCTCTCTAGGAAGAAAATCAGGCTTGGTCTGGTCTACAATACTTAGAAGTAGAAAACAAATACTAATTACAAATACATTCTAAGTTACTGGAATGAAATAAAAGAAAAATACTTAGCTCTTGCTTGCTGAAGGAGTGTAGAAGACTTGTTGCTGATGTGGCTAATGTAGAAGACTTCCTAGAATGTTTCAATCAGGGGTGGAGTGACTGATGTAGAGTTCCTATAGCCTGTGATGCTTGGTGTGCATCTAGGAGAGAGAGAGAGGTCGAATACCGGGAGCCAGAGAATTAGCCTTTGGGTATGTGATCCAATTTTCCATTCAGCCTGCAAGTTGGTTTTAAGAAACTGACATCAATGATCCCACTGGCATTGGCCGATAGGTAACCGACGTCGGCGGCTAGAAGATGGGTAAAAAGGCTATTTTTAGCCTTTTTCCCATTCCTCCATCTGTCGAAGGTGGGTTTAATAGGAATGAGAGGTTAGTGGGAGGGTTGGAATGATTAGTCATAGGGTGATAAATGAGGGTATCCAAGGGGAAGGAATCCAAGGGTGGGGTGTTATTAATTTAAAATAGGTATTTTATTTTAAATTAATAAGTGTGTGGGTTAGGAATGTTTATAAGTGGACCAAGGGGACCAAGGGGGGAGTCAACCAAGGAGTAGACACAATTTTGGTGTCTACATTTGCCCCTTTTTGTCTTGTTGGTTGTTCTAATGAACTGCAAGACAAAAATAGGAGTAAGTTGCCCCAAGTATGGTATGAGATCTATTTTTGTCTTGTTGGTTGTTCTAATGAATTGCAAGACAAAAATAAGAGTTGATTGCCCTAAGTATGGGATGAGGTATTCCCCCTCAAAGCAGGAGTTGAGGGAACGGAACCTAAAATCGAGGGCCAATTTGATAGATAGTGGATGGATATGGTGAAGTCTAAGTGTGAATGTTGCAATAGATGGGATTACGTGTATACCACTACATGTGATAGGTAGGTCAAATTTTTGCAAGTCAAGGTCGAGGAGTGCCAAAATTGAAATAACCGGTCCCCAGCATTTAGTCATAGCTGATTGGGTTATTCGATCCAAACTATAGCTCTAATGGTCATCGTGTTCCAAGTATCTTAGGCCTAGGAAGTGCTCCTAAAAACCATGAAAATGTCACAAGTAGTGGGGACCAACTTGCTCGTGATCCAATACTTGTGAGGGTCATAATGCGGGTTGAGAATAATTTGGCTAACTATTCGTGAAGTAGCCTACATACAATCAAAACAACTAAGGCAAAGTTACCTCAAAAATGTTCATGGTCTGAGGAGATAGTCATGATCTCCAAGGTCATTGGTTGAGTCGGGTTGAGATATAAGTCATCTCAAGTGGTGTGTGTTGTGGGCAGGGAGATGTGTGTGATCTCCAATGTGCCCCATGAGAAGTCAAATGTGACTTCTACAGTGTTAGGGCTGATTGTTTGGTCATGATTTTGGGTTGGTATGGATAGTTGGTCCATTAGATGGATGGATGAAGGAATGGCTGAGCTAACCTCAGAAGACCCCATGTCAACTGAGTGCTACCTACATAGCCCCTATTTGAAGGGCCTTAGGCTAATGTAGTTCTCCCTAAAAGGGAGGAAGAGGGTCAGTTATGGATGGGTTGGATGAGGTTAAGCCATGGTTAAAGGTTAAATGGTTTGTCCATCAAGTAGATGAACAAATGGATGTGGCTGAGCTAACCCCAGAAGGTGTCATGTCATCTAAGTGCTACCTACATAGCCCCTGTTGGAAGGGCCTATGTCAAATTGTCGCGTGAAGTTTGAGTGTGAATGCTGTAATAAATGGGATTGCACGTATACCACTACACGTGATAGGTAGGTCAAATTGTCACAAGTCAAGGTCGAGGAGTGCCAAAATTGAAATAACCAGTCCCCAAAATTTAGTTATAGTGATTGGGTTATTCGATCCAAGCTGTAGCTCTAATGGTCATCATGTTCCAAGTATCTTGGGCCTATGAAGTGCTCCTAGAAAACATGAAAATGTCACAAGTAGTGGGGATCAACTTACTCGTGATCCAATACTTGTGAGGGTTGTAATGCGGGTTGCAAACAATTTGGCTAACTATTCATGAAGTAGCCTACATACAATCAAAACAACTAAGGCAAAGTTGTCTCGAAAAAGGTCGTGGTCTGAGGAGATAGTTGTGATCTCCAAGGTTGTTGGTCTAGTCAATTTTGAGATATAAGTGATCTCAAATGGTTGTTTGATGTGGTCAGGGAGATGTACGTGATCTCCAATATGCCCCATGAGAAGTCAAAGGTGACTCCTACAATGTCAGGGCTGGTTGTTTGGTCATTAGTTTGGGTTGGTATAGATAGTTGGTCCATTAGATGGACGGATGAAGGAATGGCCGAGCTAACCTCAGAAGGCCCCATGTCAACTAAGTGCTGCCTATATAGCCCCTATTTTAAGGGCCTCAGGCCAATGTAGTTCTCCCTAAAAGGGAGGAAGAGGGTCAGTTATGGATTGGGTTGGACTAGGTTAAGCCATGGTTAAAGGTTAAATGGTTTGTCCATCAAGTAGATGAATAAACAGATGTGGCTGAGCTAACCCCAAAAGATGTCATGTCATCTGAGTGCTGCCTACATAACCCCTGTTCTAGGGGCCTCAAGACAATGTAGTTCAGAAGAAGAGTCAAAATGGTTGATAGGTGGTTTGGTCATGGTTAAATGATGAGGGTATGAGGATGCTACAGCCTTTTCCATATCGTGTGATGGTGTATTCTGTAACATTGGTTGAGTGGTCTTTCATCACTAGAAATTTTCCATATTAGTAATGGTGTATGCTAAAAATAAATTGAGGTTATTTATGCTTCAGTAAGTAATGGTTTATGCTTAACATAAATTGTGTGTGGTTGATAGTTTCCATGTGTATTATTGTCCATAGAAACTATGTGAAATGGACTATGTCATGTCAGTAGTCTAAAAAATGTTTGGTTTGGTTTGGTTGGGTTTAGAAAATGATTTGGTTGAATGTGACCAAGGTGTAGAAGAAGTGAAAGGCACGTTTCTCTTTCATTGACAAGGACCATAATGATTGCATAGATAAGGTTTTTGGAAACAAAAGCCTTGTTCATGCATTACAGCATTGACCATTGTTTGTGTTAGAGAAGTACTCGAATCACTTGAGGTTAAGTGAGCTCAAAATACCTTGAGTATGTTGGGGTGATAGGTGTGATTATGTGATATGTGAGGGTAGGGTAACCCTTTTTAGCAGGGATAACTTTGGCCCTTTTATAGGTGACCATGAGAATGACTATAAACAAGTCCATGACTTTATAGTTTGTCAGTCAATTTTTTTTGGTAGATTGATCTATGCGGGAAGTCTACGTGGGGATGTTGTTTTGTTTTGTGGTCATATGTGAAGCTAATCGATGCAGGAAGCTTCTGAGATAGTGCTATTTGGAGCAAAATTTAGGTATAGCCATCCTTTGAGGGAGTGTTCTATATTCTACTTTGTATGTTTAAATGTCTTTAAATAGCTATCCTTCAAGGGAGCAGTCTATTTATTATAGCAATTATGCAGCTGTCCTTCGAGGGAGCAGTCTACATTTATAGTTTTATGACCTTTGAATAGGCATCCCACTTATATATATATATATATATATATATATATATATATATATATATATATATATATATATTGTTTTTGACTGGACTTTTGGTCATGGACTTGACTATAGAGGTTTAGAGGGTTTCCCTTTTATTAAGACAAAGCATTCATGCTTGACAAAAGGGTTAACTAATGTTTGTAGGGTTGAGTGTTGAGAGGAATAGGTATGAGGATGATGGGGAGTTGCTCAAGGGACAAGCTCAAGCTAAACATCAAGTGAATGATTACTTGATTAACAATAGAATGGTCATAGATAGAAGGCATAAAGGGGCTCAGGTTTTGGCCGGCCTTCAAGAGAAGATAGACGATAAGTCCCTGATCCATGCTTGTGTAAGGTCTGAGTCAATTAGGAGCAAACTTGCCCCGTGTGCTTCATTCCATAATGGTCACATGTTGATGGTCTTTAAGGATGAGATATTTGATTTTAAAATCTCACTCTTTTAGATTGTTGTTGTAGGTATGTTTTGGTCGATGTTGGATGTGAAGTTGGTTAGGATGTTGTTGGCATTTGGTACAATGCTGAACAAAGTTGTTGCAGTCTTGGTTAAGTGTGGGCCAATAATAGCCCAGGTGGAGGATGCACTTAGCAAGTGAGTTACCGCTAAGATGTCCCCCACAAAGCCTGTCATGGACTTGTTTGATGACATGGGAAGTCTGAGTGGTTGTTAGGCATTGGATAAGGAGGCCGTCAAGACCTTATTTATAGAGAAGACCCCCTAGCATGGTGTATCGAGTAGTTCTCTTGATAAAATCCCATCGTACATTACTAGAGAGATTAGGAGGTATGATTGAATAAGTTAAGTAGTCAACAAGTCATTTGTACTAAACGTCATGTGGACTAGAGAAGTTAGGAGGAATTCCCCCAGTGATGTTGGTCGAGACATGTCCAAGATAGAAATCTTGGATTGTGTTGGTTGAGAGGTCTTGATGAATAATGGATATGTTAAAGGGGTAGAAATATGGTCTTTTCCTTTATTCTGCATAGTTTGGGGCCTTGTGACCACATTAATTGTGTTGATTTCGAATAAAGGTGGTTGAGGGATTATCGCCTTATGTTGGGACCCTAATTTAGGTGAAGAGGTTTGAGATGTTGCTGGTGTTTTGTTAGAAAATTGGTCAGAAGAAGCCCCAATGTGAGGGGTGTCCTTTGCCAGATGTTGATAGATGACAGCCTTAAGAGTGCAACAACACTCAGTGTCATGCTCAGGTGTGTGATGATATTTACAGATTTGAGTGTCATCAAACCAAGATGGTTTTGGTCTAAGAGGTTGGTATGGTTTAAGGGGTGGGAGAGTGATGCTAGAAGATTACAACAATTGGCATAACATCAAAGCATACAAACCCCCTAATGGCTTTATGTGCATTGCGGTCGGTGTTAACAACTTCTATTTAGGAGTTGTTGAGGGAGTTTTCCATGTCATCTTGTTTGTTGGTGGTGTGGCCACGTGTGTAGATGACACGTTCTTGATTAGATGTGTTGGATTTGTTGGAAGAAGTATGTTTTTGATGGGTTGAAAGAGTAATGGAGGCAATTTGTTTTTTTTATGTGTTGGAGTAGGAAACACTCCTATTAAGGTGGACAGGTGTGGGCCCAAAATGGAGGGCAATGATGAAGGTGGGGGAGGAGTTCTCTGACATGGTTTAGCAGCCTTCTTTGGTTTAGTGCAAGGACTAATATTGTGAGGGGAAAGGTTCAAAACAAACTTCACCGTATCTTCTTTAGCCGAAGTGGGTGAGGTGGCAAGTTCCTCTCTTGGCAGAGAAGGGGCTAGATAATATGGCTCTTTAGTTGGAAAGAGCATAGGGATGATTATGGATTCCTCGTGTGGTCGAGGAGCGGAAGAAGTATGATCCCCCATTGATGATAAGAAGGATGAGGGTGAGGCAGCTGGTGTTCATGTTGTTAAAGCATCCTCCAATATGGGAGAGGTCAAAGTAGGCTCTCCTACATGTAAAAGAGGGGTAAATGGAGGATTGTCCTCCATTGGCAGAGGACAAATAGGAGAAGAGGGATCTTCTACCCATTGTGGACAAATAGGAGAAGAAGGCTCTTCTACCTATGGTGGACAAATAGGAAAAGATGGCTCTTCTACCTGTAGTGGACAAATAGATTGAATAACCTCTTTAGACTGTGGGAGAGGTTGGTTAGGAATGACAAAAAGGACCGTGTTGATTGTGTGTATATTATTCTCTTAGGGGTCATCGACCATGGTCTGAATGTTTTTTTGACTACAGGGATGGTTAGGGAATGGTTGTCTAAAGACATACAAGTTCTAGTTAGGTGATGCATTTGGGTTATCTAAGACAAGATCACCTTTATCTATCATGTCTTGGACAATGTTTTGGAAGGTTTTGAAGTTGTTTATGTCATGGCCTTTGACACGGTGATAATTGCAAAAGTCATTTTCCCTGTACCATGCATGGATGGATTTTGAAGGGTCGAATTGAGGTGGTGGTCAAATTTGATGGAGATTGAGGACCCCCTATTTGACAAGTTTATCCAACATGGATGCATATGATTCTCTTATAGGAGTGTATCGACGCTGTATGTATCATTGTTAGAATTATCATGTAATGCTTTAAGATGTGAAAGGTTTGGATTAGTTAGTTATGGTCGATGATAATGGTCTAATGACTATAGCATTTTTTGATCCCTTGGATTTGGAATTGGAGGAAGAAGTAGGTTTGGATGAAGAAGGGTCACTAGATTTTGTGTTGTTATTTCACAATTTGACCTTGTCCTCTTCAACCGCATGGAGTTCAAGCTTCTTAGCCATGGTGAAAGCTTTGTCAAATGTGCAGAATGTTTGGACCCGCAAAGTAGATGAGATGTGTTTGGCACACGCTCGTGAAAAGAGCTCAATGAGCTCAGGTTGAGGTAAAGAAAAGGAGAGTTGGTTGATTAAACCTCTCCAACAGGCAACAAAGTCAGCTATGGATTCATCATCAAATTTCTTGATAGAATATAGGTCCATGATGGAGACTTTTTTAATTATGTTAATTGAAAAGTGGTCAAGAAATAGTTGGGCGAGTTGAGTGAAAGAAAAGATAGAGTGACTGGTAAGGAAACTATACCAATCGAGGGCAACACAAGAAAGTGACATGGTAAATGTGCATAATAACAATGCATCGTCATGTGATATAAGGTAAAAAGTGTGTCTAAACACTCGTAGATGTTGTTATGGGTCCTCCTTACTCTAAAAATGAGTAAACTTGGGGAGTTCCCACTGACTAGGATATTGTCAGATTGGGACTAAAGGATGAATGGGTTCATTACAGATTTGTTGATATGAGAGAACATTTCTTGAATTGAAAATGGATGTCTCAAGATTAGACATCTTATCCATCAACATCTTGATTAGATTGATTGACAAATTTGTAGGTGGGGCACTCCCTAGGTTGTAAGGCATTTGTAAGGTGTGAGGAGGGGCGTATGACGTAGTTGGTTGTGCTTGTATAGGCACAACATATTGGCAACTAGTCATAGGGATTGATGTTGAAGTCAAGGGTGGTTGTGTCATAAAGCTAGAAGGCACAACCTGGCTTGGTGTCACCAAAGGTGGTTGGATGGTGGCAACACTAGCCAAAGGATGAGTAGCCACCCTTGTGTTGATGGGTGCAAGAGTAGGTGGGATGGAGACAACTAAGTTTTGGAATGGTGTAGAGCTTTTTTGGATGGTTTGTGGTTGAGAGGGTACCGAGACCCCAATGGAGGTGGGTCTAGAAACAGAAGGAGAAGCCACACTTTGAAGATTAGTCATGGTTAGGTTGTTGACTGAGGCAATGGCTTGGGTGTCTATGGGTTGAATTACAGAGGCGGTTGATACGACTGTCGTCTCAACTAAGAAAGTTGGCATCCCATAAAATGGGTTGCCTAAAGAGTCTAGCATTTGACTTCTCATGAGATAGTGCTGAAGGGCCTTAACATTGAGGTCAAGGAACCTTTCAAAGTCTTGGTCCCCTTTAGGAATAATGGGGGGTTGAGTCAGGTTTGGTTGGGTAGGAGTTCATCCAGTCTCTGAATGATACTCCATTAGAGGACTTGTTATGGAGGGTGAAGGCAGAAGTGGTTGTTGCCTTGCATGGTCAATAAGAGTTTTGGTTTGACTACGTGTCAAAACCATTCAAGGCAAAAAGGGTCAGGTTTCAAAAACTATGTTTTTTTTTAGTTTCAAAAACTCAGAATGTGTTTTTGACAGCAAAAGAGTCAGGTTTTTAGCTTGCTATTTGAGAAAAAAGATTTGACAGTGATCGACGTCGGTATAAAAACTAATGTCGATGAAGTAAGTTGCCGATGTCAGTCAGATAACAGATGTCGGTGAAGATAGTTGCCAATGTCAGTGGAAAAGCCAATGTCGGTGACTATGTGTTTCCAGAAACTCAAAAAACTGAAAGTTTTTGGAAGAAAGAAGAAAGTCTGAGTTGTCTTTAGATCTCAAAACGTGACCTCACCATCTCAAAAAATCATATACAAATAGGAAAAGAGATGAAGACAAGCAGCCACTAAACATTAATTCCTAAGAATAAATTTTAGGATCGTGTTGGCTTATGCCTTAGAAGAGTGTGTTTGGGAAGTTGGCTTTTAGAATGGGTCCTAGAAGAAGCAGTCTAAGGTTGGTTTTGGGTTAGTTTTGGTGCTCAAGGTCTATATTAGGTTTCATACATGGCCTGGTGCTAAGGATCAAGCTCCCCTCACTTCACAAGCCCAGAGATAAGCTGGGTCGCTTAGCCAGTATATACTTCCCCTAGAGTTTATACTCTACTAGAGAACAGAGTGGGTTCTCCCCTTGGTAGTGAAGTCCAAGTGGGAATACTAGGAAGGGTAAGGTATCTACTAGGTGATGAAATCCTAGTTATACCTTGTCTTAGGTATGTTTAGATGTTTGATTTGTGAAAGTGGTCTGGTCGTGTAACATAAGTGCACTACGCTTTATTCATAATGCATTTTTAATTACTAGATGTGAGAGCTAAGTATACATTTAGGTAGAAATGAAATGCAATAGATTTTAATCCCAAATTGAAATGTTTTGTTCGGATGAAAGCAAGTGAGGAAAAGGTTAAGAGTATGAACTTCACTACTTTAAGATGCAAGAAAGAAATGACAAGAAGAAAAAGAAAGAGGTTCTTTTTAACTTGTGCTTATGGTTTCATTTCAAAATAAAGAGATAGAAGAAAAGGATGCAATAAGAGATCTAATGCACCTATATGAATGTTTTGTTTTAGAAGAAATGAACCCAAGGAAAACTCCATGGTCCCATTGGGCATGCCAGAATGTTTTCGCTCATTTTTTGCTTTTCTACATTCAAAGGAAGTAAGAAAATAAGATAAATGGTCAGGGGTTTGTACGTACCCAGATGAAGTTTGTGCACCATATCCAGATGATTAAAGGAGCTCCTCTTTGGCTATGGAGGATGACACCTATAGAGAGAAAGAGACCAGAACAAATAAAATGTTAGATAGGTATGTGGTGGACTGCCAAGTAAAGCTCGGTCCCAAAAGTGCAAAGACTTCCTTGACGGATGACAGTCCACTTGTTGATAAAGAGAATGTTGCTAGAAAGAGAAATAATGAAAGGCTAAACAAAATAAATAAAGATAATGCGTACCTATATTCTGCTGTCTGCCTCTCATAGTCATCAACACTGATTAGTCTGCCATCATCGGTTGGTCAATGTGCCAACGTCAATTATGCTTCCATCATTGGTTGGTGAATATGCCAACATCAGTTATGTTGATGATGTTGGTAGGGGCAATGGACTTTTGGATGGATTTTAGGTTGTGTCTTTGGTCAACAGAGTGGTCTGTGCAGGGATGCAGGATAGTAGACAGGGTCTTAAGAGGGACAAGGGGTAGAGGATAGGTTGGCAAAAGGGGTAAGAGTAGGAGGAAGGCCTCTCAGCCTCTCTAGGAAGAAATTCAGGCTTGGTCTGGTCTACAATACTTAGAAGTAGCAAACAAAGACTGATTACAAATACATTCTAAGTTACTGGAATGAAATAAAATAAGAATACTTGGCTCTTGCTTGTTGAAGAAGGAGTGTAGAAGACTTGTTGCTGATGTGGTTGATGTAGAAGACTTCCTAAAATGTTTCAATCAAGGGTGGAGTGACTGATGCAGAGTTCCTATAACCTGTGATGCTTGGTGTGCATCTGGGAGAGAGAGAGAGAGAGGTCGAATACTAGGAGCCAGAGAATTAGCCTTTGGGTCTGTGATCCAATTTTTCATTTGGCCTACAAGTTGGTTTTAAGAAACCAACATCGGTGATCCCACCGGCGTCGGCCGATAGGTAATCAATGTCGGCAGCTAGAAGATGGGTAAAAAGGCTATTTTTAGCCTTTTGCCCATTCTTCCGTCTGCCAAGTTTAGTGGTCGTGGTTAAAAGGTCGAAGGCAAGTTTAATAGCCATGAGAGGTTAGTGGGAGGGTTGGAATGATTAGTCATAGGGTGATAAATGAGGGTATCCAAGGGGAAGAAATCCAAGGGTGAGGTGTCAAGGGTGGTGTGTCATGGGTGAGGTGTTATTAATTTAAAATAGGTATTTTATTTTAAATTAATAAGTGTGTGGGTTAGGAATGTTTAGAAGTTGACCAAGGGGAGTAAGGGGGGAGTCGACGAAGGATTAGAGACAATTTTGGTGTCTATAGTAATGTTGATTGATGTACACTTATAACTTGTGCAGTAAGTGTCCAAATAGAGAAAATGAATGATTTAGAAAATAAGGCAAACACTTAATATAAACATAAAAACATTAATGAAAGTAATTTAAAGACTTGAAAGACTTAATGAACCTAATACCAAATAACTCTAGGCATTCTTTGGTAGACTTCCATGAAAGGACAAGGCTATAGTTGATGATCTCAAAGAGTTACTTGCTCAAATTTGGAAAGGAATTACAAGAGTTTTACCCAATGCAAGAGATGTATTGAAAATAAGAGTTGGTTCTCATAACCATGAACCGTATCTAATTTTTTTTTGGATATGACTCAAATGCAATTATACTCTAAGTTTTTTGAGAAACATCAACAAATTTCTATTTTTCAAAGATATTTTGAGATATCCAAACATCTTTTTGTAAAAATAAATCACACACACACAACTTGTTATTGTAGGCAACATGTTGAGTTTTTAATATACTATGACATTTTTTTCCATATTCATTATACTTTACATACTAACAACAATTTTCAATAGTGTGGGTTTGAATTTCTACCAAAATCAACTAGGGAATCTATTAAAACTTTTTTTTTCAAAATACTAGACGTCTAATTATTTTATAACAAATCATGTTTAGATGGAAATTGCAACATTTATGGTGGATTTAAAAAAATAAAAAATTGTATCCATGAGGAGAGTAAAAATGAAATTAAACATGAACTGGTTGGTTTAAGCAAATATACATCAATGACTTATCAAGTAAAAGATGGAAAAGAATCTAAAAGGTGTGATATTGTTACAAAAAAGATACCTGTTTCCAAATTTTTGGTCAAATTTAGGGAGAAAATTATTTATATGTAAGGCACACACACAAAGATAGATGGTTGGATGCACATTTAAAGATACTCAAGGATACATTCCCACTTGGCTTGATTGTTTCAGTAGTTGACTTTTCTAAAAATTACCCATTCACACCCAAAATGGAATTTCAATCTTAGTATTATAACTCATCACAAATTTTCATATTTGTGCATATAAAATTTATGCATGCACTTAATAGTATAAAGAAGAAATAGAAAATATTAAGAGAGTATCATTTATATATCATTGATGACCAATCATATTGTTTAGATTATGTCTAAGGTTATTTTTTGAAATTCTATGAATAATTGAGTTAGATGAACATTACTTTCAATAAACATTACATTTTGTTAGACAATTGCACATCATAATTCAAAAAATGCATGGATGTTTTATTGGTTGAATAGGATGCACATTACTACTAGTGTAGGACACACTTAGAGTTACATTGAGGCTAGCCATGGAAAATGGGAGACTGATGGTGTTATATCATGTGTAAAAAGATATGTTACAAGGGAGGAGTTAAAATTTGAAGAGGGTAATTATTTTACAGATGGAAAAACTATGGTTAAATGGTGCAATAAGACCACATGTCATGGTGCTCAACCAAATTCTATTTTTCATAGAAATTTTTGGTTAATGGAGGAAGAACACTTGGAAAATTATGAGGATTATCTAAATTTAATAGGTTCAAGTGATATCCACTCATTTCTTATCTCAAATTCAAGTTTATGGACTCTTCATATGAGGCACTTGGCATGTTCTTGTTCTAAATGTGTAGAATTTATTTGGAATAAGTATGAATCACAAGAGTGGGTGGATGATTGGAGTTCCAAAACTCTAATTATAATCAACACATATCAAGTTACAATAGCATTTCAACTTACAAATATGACATTATCAAATGACTTTGACCATGTATCTAATCTAGTGTAGCCAAGTAGAATATTTTTCATTATATATAATTTAATCTCATTATATGTCTTCATAGTGTTACTAAAAATCATTTTTTTGATATAGGGAATGTTTTTGTAATTATTTCACATGATGACAATGAAGAGGGCATGGATTACTACTTGTGTTGGTGTTTAGAGAGAGTGAAAAAATTGACTTCCGCAATTATAGATGGAAAAAAACATTGACTATCCCAATAGGTTAATAATAGTCACTGGAACTTGGTTTCGATGATATCCTATAAAAAATTTATATCAATGGTTGATTGAAGAGTTTGAAATGCATATGAATATACTACACTATTTAAATTTGATTCTTAAAATAAATATTCAATTATACAAATATCATGGGAGGCCATTAAATATGAAACTAATTAAATTTTAGGAGTCAAAACATGAAGCTATTCTCGATACAATCAAGGTTAGAGTTGATCCTAGTGGTTTATTGGATTAAAATACATAGGTATGTTGAGTTTTAAAATGTAGATGTAATTAATTTTACCAAATGTTTTTATTTCAAGGTGTACATATGAATTTATTTTGTAATTACTTAATAATATTTTTTTTAGGTTATTGGTGTTAGAAAAGCTTCCACCTTCATGTGGTTGGACTCTCGGTAAATAATTTCATATTCTTGAAGCTAAAAGAATCTTGCTAAAAGTACTTAGAATTTGTCCTTGAAATGAGGTTGCTTTTAATGAAGGCATAGCAAGAGAATCATGGATATTTAAAGTGTTTAATGTGGTCAAATGCCTTTATTAGTTGACATATATTTGGGGATGGTGATCTCCTTGATTCCATTTTTATCTTAACTCACCATGTATTTTTCTTCAATGCTTCACTTATTTTACAACCAACTTGTTTTCAACTCCCGTGAAGTAGTTCCATTATTATAGGGTAGTTTTAAAGAACTTCAATGCTTATTTGACTCTATAAATGACTACATGCTTACTCAAGGCATAAGGGTAGCATGTTTTCCATTATTAAAAGCCTATTTCCTATGAGATCATGATTTTACTATCTCCCCATTTAACATTTATTCCTTCTTACCTGCATGTAATTGATTCTCAACTCTCAAGTTTCCACTCTATCATTTCACTCACTATCATATTCTTGATATTACATGATTTCAATGTAGGATCCCTACTTATGTCCATTCCTCCACCTTAAGCATGGAAAGTAAGTGTAGGCATCTTATTAAGTCTTATTACATCTCAAAATCTAATAAAAAAACCCTCAAATTAGAGACCTCTTTCTTTGGAGAGACAAACTAGCTCCTATTGATTCTTTACTCAACCAATACACTTCACTACTATATCCAAAGTGGATCATGTATAGATCAATATTCTATTGATTATTTACCTTCCCATGGTTTCCTTTTATGCATGTATGAACTTGGGCTAAAAAATACATTTTATTGTATTAGGAAGGGCATCATTGAGTCCATAATGGGTGATGGGTTTGTCATTTAAGATTGATGGGAGTCCAAGAACCTATTATTGAATGTTATTTGGCAATGGATGTGTTGAAAGTGCTAATTTTTAGTCAACAAGCATAAAAAAAAAGAGTTATTCAACCATAACTTAAAATTTGGCAACATTTATTGTTCATGTTTTCGTACTCCTGAATGGTAGTGAAAATGAACTTTTGAGTGGATTTGAACATCATGGTAATATGATCACATGTAATTTTAATATCTAGATTTGATTGAAGTGACAGATTCTCAAGTGGGGGTTGGAGAGGCAAAAATGGTAGTTAGAGCTCAAGAAGTTGCCTATTTAACACCAAAATGTTATATTTTAGGACCCATCATGACAACTTATCTAATGTACTTCTATCAAATATTCCACCTGTGTGCTCTAGGGTGAGATTATAGGGATTAAAGAGGAAGGGAAGGGATTTGATGGTTTGTATAATTAACTTATAGGTTTTTTTTAATGCATGTTTTAACTTAGACTAAAAACATGTTGGCAGTGCCATTTTTAGGTCAAAAAGTATGAGAATGAGAGTTCTGCAACCATAACATAAACTTTGACAACATTTGTTGTTAGTGTTTAAGTGCTCTTGAACGGTAGTGAAATTATACTTTTGGGTGGATTTAAATGTCATGGTAGTGTCATAAATGTAATTTTACTATCTATATTTTATTGGAGTGATATATTCTCAAATCAAGGTCCTAGAGATAGAAATGGCAATTAAAGCTTAAGAAGTTGCCTATTCAATGCCAAAAATGTGCATTTTAGGACCCATCACTACAACTTATCCAACAAATTTTTCTTAAAGTTTCCAACTAAGTGATATATAGTGTCATTCAAGGGATTAAATAGGTAAGAGAAGGATTTGATGGTTTTCATAAATGACTTATAGATTTCATTTTATGCATGTTTGAACTTAGGCTTTAAAATAACAATTTTCTTGTATGGGGAAGGGCATGCTTGAGGCCAAAATGGGTGGTGGGTTCATCTTTTAAGCCTGATGGGAGGCCAATAACCTAGTACTAAACATTACCCTTAGACATTTTTACTAATTTTTTTGGTTAGGAAGCATCAAAATGAGAGTTGTGAAACCATAACTTAAACATAGACAACATTTGTTGCTAGTGTTTTCGTGTTCCTGAATGGTAGTGACTCAATCCTCCACATAGTTTTCCATATTCTTGATCCATATATACCTCTTTCTTTAACCTCCTACCTACTATACTAGCTCATACTACTTATCTCTATTGTCATAAACCACACATCCCCATGCAATTCTTTCTCTCTCCATTTTCTCACCCACTTTTGTATGAAAGTGTATTTTAAGTGTTCAAGGTGATTTAAAGGCTAGAATAGGTTTGTGATATTGCCAAACATCAATTTTTAAAGATCAGTTTTAGGAGGCCTAACACTCTTAAGGGATATGCCTAGAAATCAATAGAACTATTAATGGTCATTGATTTAAGTCTAGATACTTAAATGGGGAGTTGAAGTACGTCAAGGGTGAGGTGTTAAAAGTGTTGAAGGAGTGATGTGTTGAAGGGTCAGAAATTATTCTCAAGAATGTACATTAGGCCTATTAGGACAAATATCCCTTGAAGGGAAAAAGTTCAAGAAAGTTTAAAGAATTGTGGAGGCCTTTGAAAGTATATTGAGTGGGTTAAATGAAGGTTGGATAGGTGGATGTAAGAGCTATAGGAAGTGTTCTTGAAAGTATTAAAGAAGAGGAAGGTATCTAGGCATAGCCAAGCCTAGAGAATGTATAGTGAGAAAGTGTGAAGAATAAAGGAAAAAGGGATAGGTTGGAGGATAGTAAAGGTGATGCAAGAGCATCACCAAATACAAGTAGAATCTATGTTGACAATAGTCGTAGGTAATTATTAAGACCTATAAATTAGGTCAATTTAGTAATTTTAATTTGAACGAGTAAGAGAATATATGAGCAGGTTTAGTAAATTAATAATCCTTGTTTAGGATGTAAAAAATTTATAATCATCACTCCTAACTAGGATGAACTCTAAAACACCAACTAAAGAACATAAAAGGATAAAAAATATCATTTTGAAGAGGTTAGTGCATATGTTGTAGTGTTATATCAATGGAGAAAGACTGTGTAAATGCTTTCTTATTTCATATAATAAATATTTATAAGTGTTAGTACATGTTTTATATTTAATTATACTTTTATAATATTATTATAATCCTTTCATATTGAATACAAACTTAAATCTTAGTTATATTCATGAAACCCTCAAGAATTATGTATTTTTACTGTTACAATCATTTTTAGAGGCCTATTTACATGTGAAAAATATTATATGAACTCAATTGGAGTAATTATAATAGTTTAATATGTTTTTTAATACCAATATACATGTTTTTTATCATTCAAAATTACAAAAAATTCTATGAACTATCAATAATTAGATCTTGGCCTACAAAAATTCTAAGTAAATTTGAAGTAAGGGTTTCATGAGTAAAACACTTCTAAAAATAAAAATATTAAGCAAAAAGGTTTTAAAATTTGTGATAATATGGGGAATTAATATTATAAATTATTACAAGTATCATTGGGTTGATAATTGGTTTGAAATTTTAGGTAGAGAGGACTATTGTTTTGTACACCAATAGATGACCAATTTTGAATAAGTTATGCATAAGGTAAGATGAGTTTTTGGTTGATTTGAGTTATATAAAATTGGGTAAGGATTGGAAAATGTTATAATTTATAAAATAATATTATAAATATTATTTTTAATATTTATAAACTCTATTTTTATAAATTTACCTATTAGAGCAACAACTAGGTCAAGAGACCTATAAACTTATCGATACATTACTTCCACCCAACCTCCACAAAATTTACTAGCTAATTATGCAATTTCCCAACCTCAAATGGATTTGGTCCAGATGCTATGGGCAAAATGACAAACTTGGAATCACCTATCTCTGGGTCTCTGTAGACACCAAAATCGTGTTGACTCCCCTGGTCATCCCTCATGTTATTCTCCCTCGCCTATTTAACCCCTGTCGACCACTTTCCCACTAGACTTGACCTTGGCAGCATGTCAAAATAAGCAGAAGGCTAAAGTTAGTCTCTACCCCCATTTTGCATCTGCCGACCACGGTCACCACCCGACCAACATCGCCGATGTTGGTCACTTCTCAGCCAACGTCAGTGGTCCTGCCAACGTCGGTTCTCCTTAGCACTATGTTCTCAACCCGAACCCAGGAACCGTTATTCCATTATCCATTATACATGCGGTTGCCAATCCATTTTCACGATCGGTTATCGAACCATCCTTCGATCAATCAGCAAAACCATGAACCTCTAGCAATCAACTGGGGGATTCAACCAACCAATTCATTCAATTAATGAACTCTAACGATTAACCAGTCTTTTTGCATCCAACCAAACGATCACCATTTTTTCTTGCATCTAATCAATTTGTGATTAATCTCTCGTGTCTCTCTCTCTAGTACAGGAATTCTGCTTCAGTCATCTAGCAGCAAAACAACAACTTCAATCATGTCTCTTATCATGTCTTCAACGTGTAACAGGTAAGTATCTTGCTCTGTGTTTTCATTTTATTCTCTGGTTATTGTTTATTATTTATTGTCATCAACTCCTATTTAAACTTAGACTACAGCCTCGAGAACTTATTTCTTCCCATATCAACTTTGTCTACCATTCCAAAATATATAGTCACTCTACCCAGATCCCTGTAAAAACCCCCAAACAATCCTTTTGGCTCCTAAACTGACTCCTTAACCCTCAGACACCATTTTGCGACCTTAAAACCTATCTAGACCCTGACTAGACCCGACTGGACCCGACCAGACTCGACCAGACCTGTCTAAGAACTGTTTCCCTAACTGACACTGGTCATTACCCTGACCGACGCTGGCACTTTAACCGATGTCGGCACCCTTCCCTGACTGACGCCGGCATAGAGACCGACACCGGCAACTGTGCAGAACAATTTGCTGCATATCAGGTATGCATTTTGTTTTCTGTCTTTTATTTGCTTTCATTCTGTCTTTTCATTATTTCCATTTCTGTCAAATATTTCTAATCAGTGGGTTGATATCCCTTAAGGAAGTCTTCATACTTCAGGGATCAAGCGTTTGCTTGACAACCCACCGTCTCCTTGTCTAACGTTTTTTGTGTTTTAGTCTTTTCTTCTTTGCAGGTGTCATTCCTCCACAGCCAAAGAGGAGTACCTTCCAATGTTTGATTTCAGTGCACACGACTATAACCAGGTATCTTCTAGCCTTGACCATCTTTTAGTTTCTCATTTTCTTCTTTGAATGTAGAAAGCGATTTAACATAGAAACATTCTGGCACGCCCGGTGGGACCCTAGGGCCTTCCTTGGGTTCTTTCTTTCTTTCATTCATATAGGTGCATTAGGTTCCTTCCTTTTCACCTCTTTCGTCTCTTCTAAATGACATTCATAAGCAGGACTAAAAAGAACTTTTCTTTTCTTTTTTGCACTTCTAGACTAGTCAAAACTCATATTCTTTGACTCTTTCTCCATTCGTCTTCATACGAACAAACATTTTGACTTGAACTTAAAACACTTTGCATTCATTTCTGTTTGCTTGCATTTCTTAGACCACACTTAGTAATTAATAACTGCATATTGAATTAATCTAGTCCACTTGATGTTACACGACCAAACCACTTACACAAAACAAACATCATAACTTACCTGAGACAAGGCCCGACTAGGATTTCATCCCCCAGCGGATACCTTACCCATCCCGGCGATCTTACTTGGATTTCATCACCAAGGGGAAAGCCCACTCCGTTCTCTGGCGGAGTATAATCTATAGGGGAAGTATATTTTGGCTAAGTGGCCCAGTTTATCACTGGACTTGTGAAGTGAGGGGAGCTTGCTCCTTATCACCAGGCCTTGTACGAAACCTAACACAAATTTCTTGAGCACCATAACTAACCCGAAACCATCCATAGACTACTTCTTCTAGGACCCGACTCAAAAGCCAATCTTCCTCTGCACACATTCTAAGGCATAAGCCACTATAATCCTAATAATTTACTCCTAGGGTTTTAGGATCTGCTTGTGTTCTTCATCTTTTTAGTTCTTATTTTCTTGTTTGAGCTTGTGAGGACGTTCTTTCTTTCCTTGAATGGTTCTGACTCATAGTCAAGCCAAGGCTCTAGTCGATCACGCGAGGCATCACCCGCTTCCATCTACCCCATCCATAACCAGCCCTATAATGGAGTTCTACTCAGAGACTAAAAGAACTCCTACTAGACCATCCCCAACCTAGTCGCCTATTGTCCCAAAAGGGGACCAAGATTTTGCAAGACTCTTGGACCTCAATGTCACATCCCTCTAAAACTATCTCGTGAGGAACCCAACGTGAGACCTTTCGGGCAAAGTGGTGGTGACATCGACACCGTCCGCTACCCAACCTTTTGCCTCAACCATTAACCCAACCATGGCCTATATGCAAAGTTTGGCCTCCCTGTCTATTTTTAGACTGACCTCCATTTGGGTTCCATTACCCCCTCAACCACCTACAATTCAACCAAGTTCTACATCATACTAGAACTTAATTGTCTCAACCCCACACACTCTTGCACCCATATATGCAAGAGTGCCTACCTTGCCCTTTTTCAATGCCATCACACAACCACCTTTGGCAATATCTACTCAGCTTATGCCTTTTACCTTCATAACCCAACCACCCTTAGCCTCTACTTCTACCCCTGTGACTAGTCATCCGTACATTGCATCCTTACTGGTACAACCAACTACATCGTATGCTTCCTCTAGCCTCTTTCAAGCGCCTTACAACCTAGGGGGTGCTCCATCCACCAATCCATCATCAGACATCATCAAGATGCTGATGGATAAGATGTCCAGTCTCGAAACCTCTATCTCTGGCTCACACAATGCTCTCTCATATGAGCAAATTTGCAACGAGTCCATCCATCCTTCTGTACCCTTCCGACCATACCCCAACTAGTGGGAACTTCCTAAGTTTTCTCATTTTCAAAGTAAGGAAGACCCACAACAACACTTACAGGCATTCAGACATGCCTGTTACCTTATTGCCCACGATGATGCGTTACTTCTACGCACGTTTCCTATGTCTCTTTCTGGCCCCACCCTTGACTGGTATAACTCTCTTGCCAGACATTCTATCTTTTCATTCATTCAACTCGCCCAATTATTTGTTGACCATTTCTCAATCAATATCACTAAACAAGTCTCGATCACAGACCTCTACTCCATTAGGCAATTTGATGACGAATCGATAGTCGATTTTGTCACCCGTTGGAGAGGCCTGATTAACCAGCTCTCCTTCTCCTTGCCTCAACCCGAGCTCATTGAGCTCTTTTCTCGATCATGTGTCAGCCATATCTCCTCCACCTTGCGGATTCAAACATTTTTCACTTTTGACGAGGCTTTCACCATGGCCTGAAAGCTTGAACTTCGTGCCATTGAAGAAGATAAGGTCAAATTGCGTAATACTAACGCAAGAACCAATGATCATTCTTCTTCTAGACCTTTTTCTTCTACCAATTCCGAATCCAAAGGAGTGGCCAACACTGTGGTCGTCAGATCACCATCTTTGACAACAACTAATCAACCTCAACCTTCAACATCTCAAAGCATCACAAAACAATTCCAACAATGGTACATACAACCCTTCCCTAATCATCCTCCTAGCCACAACAACATTCAGACCATGACCAATGACTCTCATGACCATCATATACACACAGTCAACACAGTTTCACCTCTTGTCCCTGACCAACCTCCATCACAGGTAGAAGAGCCATCTTCTCTAATTTGTCTTTTACAGATAGAAGAGCCATCTTCTCCCATTCATCTTCCACAGGTAGAAGAATCTTCTTCTCCTATTAGTCCTCCATCAACCTCTCCCATATTGGAGGACGCTTTGACCACATCAACACTAGTTGCCTCGCCTTCATCCTTCTTATCATCCATATATGATCATACCTTTTCGACTCCCCAACCACACGCAGAAGCCATGACTACTCTAGGGCTCTTCCCACTTAAAGAGCCCACATCTTCAATCCCTTCTCCATCAAGAGAAGAACCATCCACATCTAAGTCCAAACCCACGTAGGCGTCCATCATGCCCAAAGAGATTAAACCTCTTGGTGTTCGCCCCACATCTAACCTTGCCTCACACAAAGGTGGCCCTCAATCCAAACCAAAGAAGGATACTAAACCACACCGGAGGCCTCTTCCCCCACCTTCGTCATTACCTTCAATTTTAGGCCCACATCCGTCCACTTTAATAGGAGTTCTTCCTACTCCCATACTTCACAGAGGCAAGTCACCTCCATTACTCTATCAACCCGTCAGACTTATATCTCCTCCAGACCATCGACCTATGCCTCTTATGCCTCTCAAACCAAAGTCATCAACCCTCACTACAACAAAACATATAGACCCATTAGCAGGTTCTTATGCCTTGTTGTTATGTCAATTATTGCAGTCCTCTCACATCTATCTCCTGCCTCTTAAACCATATCAATCTCTCAGACCAAAACCACCCTCGTTCGATGACACTCGCATTTGTGCGTATCATCGCATGCTTGGGCATGATACTGAACATTGTTGTGCCCTCAAGGTTGTCATTTGCCAATGTTTGGGGAATGACACCCTTCTTCTCGACCACATCATCAATAAACCTTCAATACTGCCCCACTCATCAACTCTCAGATCAAGGCCATCTTGGTTTGACAACTCTAATTTTTGCCTAAATTATGCCACTATCACAACACTCTGGAACATGACACTGAGCATTGTTGCGCTCTTAAAGCTGTCACTCATCAACATCAGAAAAAGGATTCCCTTCTCATCAAGGATCCTCTTGACCACCCCTCTGACAAATCATCAACACCGACCCATGCTTCTCCAACCTCATCACCTAAATCGGGATCTCCACGCCAGACTATGGTCCCTTTACTGCCTTTAACCCCCTTATTCGACATCAACATAGTCCATCTGACCACTAAACCTCAACTGACCTTAACCAATCCATCAAACATTCTCCCTAGCCGCTGGGGGAATTCAACCTTCATCCAAACCTTGACCAATTTTTCAACCCAGTCTCAATCAAATATCAATCGCTCCTTTAATCCTAAACCTCGACCAAGTGTCCATCGACCCTACCTTCGATCAAAAATTTGACCAGTCTCAACCAATCAACAATCAAATATCAATCAACCAAACATTCAACCAACCTTTTTATCAAAACATTCAACCAGTCTCGACTAATCAGCGACCATATCAACCAACTTCACATCCACTCATCAATCAACACCTGACCAATCTGGAAAGAGGAAAATGGGGAAAATTTGCTCCTAACTGGATCAAACCTTTCATTATCATGCACAAGTATGGATCAGGGACTTATCATCTGTCCTCTCTTGATGGATGACCAAAACTTGAGCCTCTTAATGCGTTGCATCTGTGACTGTTCTACTGCTAGTCGAGTATTTGTCCACTTGACACTTAACTTGAGCTCGTCCCTTGAGCAATCCCCGTCCTCTTCGTCCTAATTCCTTTCATTCCTATTCCTCTTAAGAATTCCTCTATAACCCTTTTATGATGTATGGATTCTTTGTCCTAATAAAAGGGAGCCCTTGACCTTCTATAATCTTATCCATGACTCACATTTCTGTCAAAACAAATCAAGATGTCAACATATCCACGGTTACAATATCAATATCAAATTCAAAAGGTAGACTGCTCCCTCGAAGGATAGCTGTACTATCATTTGCTGTAATTAAATAGACTGCTCCCTCGAAGGACAGCTATTCCAAAGCCCTTATATTAAACAAAATTCTAGACCACTCCCTCGAAGGATGGCTATGACTAAACTGGCAATAAACAACATTATCTTAGAAGCTTCCCGCATCGATCAGCTTCACAACTGACCACCAAGCAAATGACATCTCTATGTAGACTTCCCGCATTGATCAGTCTGCACCCAAAAAAAAAAAAAGCGAGTCATGGACTTGACTTATAGTTGTCTCAGGGTCTCCTATAAAAAGGGGCAAAGTTATCTCTACTTTTAAAATGGGTTACCCTATTTCCTCCTCCTATCACCTGCTCAAGGGACTTCAAGCTCACTTTAATGTCAAAGTGATTTGATTACCATTCTAACACAACATCTGGTCAATGACGTCATGCATGAATGGGGCTCTTGGTTCTAATAACCCCTATCTATGCTGTCATTTTGTTCCTTGTCAATGAAAGAGCAATATGCTTTTCACTTCTTCTGCACTTTGGTCACATTCACCTTCATCACTTGTCAAACCTCATCAACTCACCTCAACTCTCTTTTCAGGCCACTCCCATAGCCTATTCACTCTAGTTTCTATGGACACCAGTACACATGGAAACTATCAACCAGACGAAATTTATGTTAAGCATAAACCAATACTTGCTGACACATATATAGACCTCAATTCATCTTTAGCATACATCCATCACAAATATGGAACATTGCTAGGTATGAAAGACCCCTCACCCAATGTTGCAGAATACACCATTTGGAAAAGGCTACAACATCATCTTCTTCCCCTCATCATTTATCATGACCAAGACCAATCTCTCAACCACTTTGACCACGCCAATCATCGACCAATCTTCTCTTTGTCTGAACTACATTGGTCTGAGGCCCTAAGACGGGGGCTATGTAGGCAACACTCAGATGATATGACATCATCTGGGGTTAGCTCAACCACCCTCATTTGTTTGTCTCTCTGATGGATAGACCTTCTTTCCCCCTTTTAACCATGACCTTGCCCTCGACCATGACCAATTCCATACCTTTGACCCTTCCTCTCTTCTAGGGAGAACTGTATTGGCCTGAGGCCCTTCCAATAGGGGCTATGTAGGTAGCACTCAGTTGACATGGGGTCTTCTGAGGTTAACTCGGCCATTCCTTCGTCCATTCCTCCCCCTCGACCAATGACCATTGGAGATCATGCCTATCTCCTCTGCCTTCGACCACTTCCAAGACAATGTTGCCTTGGTTGTTTTTACATGTATGCTACCTCATGACTGATTAGCAGAATTGTGCGTAGACTATTTTTGGACCCTCACAAGTATAGGATTGCAAGCCGGTTGATCCACACTATTTGTGACTTTTTCATGTTTCAAGGAGCACTTCCTGAGCCCGAGATACCTGGAACGCGATGACCCTTTAGAGCTTCAGCTTCGATTGAATAACCCAATCAGTAGATGACTAAATGCTGGGGCCCGGTTACTTCAATTTTGGCACTCCTCAACCCTTGACCTGTGACACTTTGACCTGACCATCTCGTGAAGTGGTATGCGCACAATCATGACTTTTGCTGCGTTCACCCTCACAACCTTTTTCATCCTCTCTTTGTCAAATCAGCACCTGATTTCAGGTTCCCTTCCCTTGATTCCTGCTTTGAGGGGGAATACCTCATCCATCATTGGGGCAACCAACCTCTTCCTATTTTTGTCATGTAATTCACTTGAATGACCAACAAGATGAAATTGAACTTATCCACACCTGGGGTAATCACTCCTATTTTTGTCTTACAGTTCATCCAGAATAACCAACAAGACAAAATGGGGCAAATGTAGACACCAAAATCGTGTCGACTCCCCTGGTCATCCCTCATGTTATTCTCCCTCACCTATTTAACCCCTGTCGACCACTTTCCCACTAGCCATGACCTTGGCAGCATGTCAAAATGAGTAGAAGGCTAAAGTTAGTCTCTACCCCCATTCTGCATCTGCTGGGTCACCACCTGACCGACGTCGTCGATGTCGGTCACTTCTCGACCAACGTCGACAGTCCTACCAGCATCGATTCTCCTTAGCACTGCGTTCTCAACCCAAACACAGGAACTGTTATTCCGTTATCCGTTATCTATGCGGTTGCCAATCCATTTTTGTGATCGGTTATCGAACCGTCCTTCGATCAATCAGCAAAACCATGAACCTCTGGCAATCAACTGGGGGATTCAACCAACCAATTCATTCAATTAATGAACTCTAATGATCAACCAGTCTTCTTGCATCCAATCAATCTGCGATTAATCTCTCGTGTCTCTCTTTCCAGTACAGGAATTCTACTTCAGTCATCTGGCAGCACAATGACAACTTCAATCATGTCTCTTATCATGTCTTCAGCGTGTAACAGGTAAGTATCTTGCTCTGTGTTTTCATTTTATTCTCTGGTTATTGTTTATTATTTACTGTCATCAACTCCTATTTAAACTTAGACTACAACCCCGAGACCTTATTTCTTCCTGTATCAACTCTATCTACCATTCCAAAATATACAGTCACTCTACCCAAATCCCTGTAAAAACCCCCAAACAATCCTTCTGGCTCCTAAACTAACTCTTTAACCCTCATACACCATTCTGTGACCTTAAAACCTCTCTAGACCCTGACCAGACCCGACCAGACCGAACCAAACTCGACCAGACCTGTCTAAGAACTGTTGCCCCGACTGACGTCGGTCATTACCCTGACCGACACCGGCACTTTAACCGATGTCGACACCCTTCCTTGACCAATGCTGGCACAAAGATAGACACTAGCGACTGTGCAGAATAATTTGCTACATATCAGGTACGCATTTTGTTTTCTGTCTTTTATTTGCTTTTATTCTATCTTTTCATTATTTCCATTTCTATCAAATTTATCTAATTAGTGGGTTGATATCCCTTAAGGAAGTCTTCATACTTTAGGGATCAAGTGTTTGCTTAACAGCCCACCATCTCCTTGTCTAACATTTTTCATGTTTTAGTCTTTTCTTCTTTGCAGGTGTGATTCCTCCACAGCCAAAGAGGAGTACCTTCCAACGTCTGATTTCGGTGTGCACGACTATATCTAGGTATCTTCTAGCCTTGACCATCTTTTAGTTTCTCATTTTCTTCTTTGAATGTAGAAAGTGATTTAGCTTAGAAACATTCTCCTTGCATCTTCTGATCATTACCTCTTACAGATCGTTCCTCGATCCATGAATAAGTTTGCTGACACCATGGGTTCTCTCGCTTCGCATATCCCATCTTCCTCATCTACATCAAGACTTTTTGTCATGGTACGTCGTGTGCCGTTGCCTTCATATATCTCTCCTCACATTAATCATGTCAACACTATAGACCCTAGCAGATGAGATGCTTGGTATAAGCAACTTGTGGACTTCTTATCTTTTTCTGTCATTCCTCCCAACCTCTCTAGCAATGCACAGTGAGCTTTTATCAAGCGTACCACTTGCTATATCATGCTAGGGGGTCTTCTCTATAAGAGAGGCTTTGACGGCCTCCTTCTTCACTGTCTCACCTCCACTGAAGCATCTCAAGCCATTAAGCAAGTCCATGAGGGGATTTGTGGTGGACATTTCAGTGGGAATTTAGTTGCCAAGTGCATCCTTCGTCTGGGCTATTATTGGCCTACCCTTCATCAAGACTGTAGCGACTATGTTCAGCGTTGCATCAAGTGTCAACAGCACTCTAACTTGCTTCCTCTTCCTAGTCATGCCTTACAAATCACTTAGGATTTTTGGCCTTTTTCTCAGTGGGGTTTAGATCTCATCGGTGAGATTAACCCTCATTCGTCTGTTCGTCATCAATCCATCATCACAACTACTGAATATTTCAGCAAGTGGGTGGAATCCATTCCTCTCATCTCCATAAAAGTTGACAAGATCATTGACTTCATCAGCACCCACATCATCTGTCATTTCAGTGTCCCTCATAAGATCATCACCGATAACGGCAAGTCCTTTAAAAACAAGACTATCTAAAAGCTATGCGACTCATTCGGCATCAAGCTCAGTTTTTCTTCGCCTTACTACCCACAAGCAAATGGGCAGGCCAAGGCTTCCAACAAAATTCTCACCAAAATTCTCATGAAGGTGGTCAGCGACACAGGAAGGGACTGGCACATTCACATTCCCTTCGCTTTGTGGGCCTACCGCGCTAGCATCCGAACCTCTATGGGTGCTACCCCTTTCTCTCTCGTGTACAGAACAGAGGCTGTCCTACCTCTCAAAGTACAGATCCTGTCTCTCCACATTTCTCTACATGATATCCTTTCCAATGATGACTTTCGTCAAGATTGCTTAGCTCAACTTTAGTTACTTGATTTTTCCATAGGGGCTATGTAGGTAGCACTCAGTTGACATGGGGTCTTCTGAGGTTAGCTCGGCCGCATCCTTTCATCCATCCATCCACCTCGACCAATGACCATTGGAGATCATGCCTATCTCCTCCGACTTTGACCACTTCCAAGACAATGTTGCCTTAGTTGTTTTTGCCTGTATGCTACCTCATGACTGGTTAGTAGAATTGTGCGTAGACTATTTTTGACCTTCACAAGTATAGGATCGCAAGCCGGTTGATTCGCACTACTTGTGACTTTTTCATGTTTCTAGGAGCACTTCCTGAGCCCGAGATACCTAGAACACAATGACCCATTGGAGCTTCATCTTCGATTGAATAACCTAATCAGCAGATGACTAAATGTTGGGGCCCAGTTATTTCAATTTTGGCACTCCTTGACCCTCAACCTGTGACACTTTGACCTGACCATCTCGTGTAGTGGTATGCACGCAATCCCACCTTTTGCAGCATTCACCCTCACCCTTTCTTCATCCACTCTTTATCAAATTAGCACCCGATTCCCGGTTCCCTTCCCTCGACTCCTGATTTGAGGGGGAATAGCTCATCCATAATCGGGGCAATCCAATTCTCTTGTTTTTGTCTTGCAGTTCATTTGAACAACCAACAAGATAGAATCAACCTTATCCCACACCTGGGGCAACCACCTCCTATTTTTGTCTTGCAGTTCATCCAAAACAACCAACAAGACAAAAAGGGGCAAATGTAGACACCAAAATTTAGAGTTGTCGAACCAAGATGGCCTTGATCCGAGAGTTGATGAGTGGGGCGGTATTGAAGGTTTATTGATGATGTGGTCGAGAAGAAGGGTGTCATTCCCCAAACATTGGCGAATGACAACCTTGAAGGCACAATAATGTTTAGTATCATGCCCAAGCGTGTGATGATATGCACAAATGTGAGTGTCATTGAACCAGGGTGGTTTTGGTCTGAGAGATTGATATGGTTTAAGAGGTGGGAGATAGATGCGAGAGGACTACAATAATTGCCGTAACAGTAAGGCATAAGAACCTGCTAATGGGTCTGGATGTTTTGTTGTAGTGAGGGTTGATGACTTTGGTTTGAGAGGAATAAGAGGCATAGATCGATGGTTTAGAGGAGATATAATTCTGACGGGTTGATAGAGTAATGGAGGTGACTTGCCTCTATGAAGTATGGGAGTAGGAAGAACTCCTATTAAAGTGGACGGATGCAGGCCTAAAATTGAAGGTAATGACGAAGGTGGGGGAGGAGGCCTCCGGTGTGGTTTAGTAGCCTTCTTTGGTTTGGATTGAGGGCCACCTTTGTGCGAGGTGAGGTTAGATGTGGGGCGAACACCAAGAGGTTTAATCTCTTTGGGCATGATGGACACCTGTGCGGGTTTGGACTTAGATGTGGATGGTTCTTCTCTTGATGGAGAAGGGATTGAAGATGTGGGCTCTTTAAGTGGGAAGAGCGCTAGAGTAGTCATGGCTTCTGGGTGTGGTTGGGGAGTCGAAAAGGTATGATCATATATGGATGATAAGAAGGATGAAGGCGAGGCAATTAGTGTTGATGTGGTCAAAGTGTCCTCCAATATGGGAGAGGTTGATGGAGGACTAATAGGAGAAGAAGATTCTTCTACCTGTGGAAGATGAATGGGAGAAGATGGCTCTTCTATCTATAAAAGACAAATGGGAGAAGATGGCTCTTCTACCTGTGATGGAGGTTGGTCAGGGACAAGAGGTGAAACCGTGTTGACTGTGTGTATATGATGGTCATGAGAGTCATTGGTCATGGTCTGAATGTTGTTGTGGCTAGGATGACTGTTAGGGAAGGGTTGTATGTACCGTTGTTGGAATTGTTTTGTGATGCTTTGAGATGTTGAAGGTTGAGGTTGATTAGTTATTGTCAAAGATGGTGATCTGATGACCACAGTGTTGGCCACTCCTTTGGATTTGGAATTGGCAGAAGAAAAAGGTCTAAAAGAAGAATGATCATTGGTTCTTGCATTAGTATTACGCAATTTGACCTTATCTTCTTCAATGGCGCGAAGTTCAAGATTTTGGGCCATGGTGAAAGCCTCATCAAAAGTGCAAAATGTCTGAATCCATAAGGTGGAGGAGATATGGCTGACACAAGATCAAGAAAAGAGCTCAATGAGCTCAGGTTGAGGCAAGGAAAAGGAGAGCTAGTTAATCAGGCCTCTCTAACGGGCGATAAAATCGACTATCGATTCATCGTCAAATTGCCTAATGGAGTAGAGGTCTGTGATCGAGACTTGTTTAGTGATATTGATTGATAAATGGTCAACGAATAATTGGGCGAGTTGAATGAATGAAGAGATAGAATGTCTGGCAAGAGAGCTATACCAGTCAAGGGTGGGGCCAGAAAGAGACATAGGAAACATGCGTAGAAGTAATGCATCGTCGTGGGCGATAAGGTAACAGGCATGTCTGAATGCCCGTAAGTGTTGTTGTGGGTCTTCCTTGCTTTTAAAATGAGAAAACTTAGGAAGTTCCCACTGGTTGGGGTATGGTCGGAAGGGCACAAAAGGATGGATGGGCTCGTTGCAAATTTACTCATATGAGAGAGCATTGTGTGAGCTGGAGATAGAGTTTTTGAGACTAGACATCTTATCCATCAGCATCTTGATGATGTCTACTGATGGATTGGTGGATGGAGCACCCCCTAGGTTGTAAGGTGCTTGAAAGAGGCTAGAGGAGGCATACGATGTAGTTGGTTGTACCAATAAGGACGCAACGTACAGATGACTAGTCGCAGGGGCAGAAGTAGAGGCTAAGGGTGGTTGGGTTATGAAGGTAGAAGGCATAAGCTGAGTAGATATCACCAAAGGTGGTTGTGTGATGGCATTGACAAAGGGTGAGGTAGGCACTCCTGTATATATGGGTGAAAGAGTGTGTGGGGTCGAGACAATCAAGTTCTGGTATGATGTAGAACTTGGTTGAATTGCAGGTGGTTGAGGGGGTAATGGAACCCCGATGGAGGTCAGTCTAAAAATAGACGGGGAGGCCAAACTTTGCATATAGGCCATGGTCAAGTTAACGGTTGAGGCAAAAGGTTGGGTAGCGGATGGTGTCAATGTCACCGCCGCTTCGCCTGAAAGGTCTCGCGTTGGGTTCCTCGCGAGATAGTTTTGGAGGGCTGTGACATTGAGGTCCAAGAGTCTTGCAAAATCTTGGTCCCCTTTTGGGACAATAGGCGATTGGGTTGGGGATGGTCTAGTAGGAGTTCTTTCAGTCTCTGAGTGGAACTCCATTATAGGGCTAGTTATGGACGGGGTAGATGGAAGCGGGTGATGCCTCACGTGATCGACTATGAGTCAGAACCATTCAAGGCAAGAAAGAACGTCCTCACAAGCTCAAACAAGCAGATAAGAACTAAAAAGATGAAGAACACAAGCAGATCCTAAAACCCTAGGAGTAAATTATTAGGATTATAGTGGCTTATGCCTTAGAATGTGTATAGAGGAAGATTGGCTTTTGAGTCAGGTCCTAGAAGTAGTCTATGGATGGTTTCAGATTAGTTATGGTGCTCAAGAAGTCTGTGTTAGGTTTCATACAAGGCCTGGTGCTAAGGATCAAGCTCCCCTCACTTCACGAGTCCAGTGATAAATTGGGCCCGCTTAGCCAAAATATACTTCTCCTATAGATTATACTCCGCCAGAGAATGGAGTGGGCTTTCCCCTTGGTGATGAAATCCAAGTAAGATCACCGGGACAGGTAAGGTATCTTCTGGGGGATGAAATCCCTGTCGGGCCTTGTCTCAAATAAGTTATGATGTTTGTTTTGTGCAAGTGGTTTGGTCGTGTAACATCAAGTGGACTAGATTAATTCAATATGTGGTTATTAATTACTAAGTGTGGTCTAAGAAATGCAAGCAAACAGAAATGAATGCAAAGTGTTTTAAGTCAAGTCAAAATGTTTGTTCGTATGAAGACGAATGGAGAAAGAGTCAAAGAATATGAGTTTTGACTAGTCTAGAAGTGCAAGAAAGAAAAGAAAAGTTCTTTTTAGTCCTACTTATGATGTCGTTTAAAAGAGATGAAAGAGGTGAAAAGGAAGGAACCTAATGCACCTATATGAACGAAAGAAAGAAAGAACCCAAGGAAGGCCGTAGGGTCCCACCGGGCGTGCCAGAATGTTTCTATGCTAAATCACTTTCTACATTCAAAGAAGAAAATGAGAAACTAAAAGATGGTCAAGGCTAGAAGATACCTGTATATAGTCATGCGCACCGAAATCAGACGTTGGAAGGTACTCCTCTTTGGATGTGGAGGAATGACACCTGCAAAGAAGAAAAGACTGAAACACGAAAAATGTTAGACAAGGAGACAGTGGGCTGTCAAGCAAATGCTTGATCCCTAAAGTAAGAATACTTCCTTAAGGGATATAAACCCACTGATTAGAAATATTTGATAGAAATGGAAATAATGAAAAGAAAAAATGAAAGCAAATAAAAGACAGAAAACAAAATGCGTACCTGATATGCAGCAAATTGTTCTACACAGTCGTCGGTGTCGGTCTCTGTGCCGGCATCGGTCAGGAAGGGTGCCGACATTGGTTAAAGTGTCGACGTCGGTCGGGGTAGTGATCAGCGTCGGTCGGGGCAATAGTTCTTGGACAGGTCTGGTCGAGTCTGGTCGGGTCCGGTCGGGTCTGGTCAGGGTCTGGACAGGTTTTAAGGTCACAGAATGGTGTCTGAGGGTTAAGGAGTCAGTTTAGGAGCCAGAAGGATTGTTTGGGGGTTTTTACAGGGATCTGAGTAGAGTGACTTTATATTTTGGAATGGTAGACAGAGTTGATACGGGAAGAAATAAAGTCTCGGGGCTGTAGTCTAAGTTTAAATAGGAGTTGATGACAGTAAATAATAAACAATAACCAGAGAATAAAATGAAAACACATAGCAAGATACTTACCTGTTACACATTGAAGACATGATAAGAGACATGATTTAAGTTATCATTGTGCTGACAGATGACCGAAGCAGAATTCTTGTACTGGAGAGAGAGACACGAGAGATTAATCACAGATTGATTGGATGCAAGAAAAAATGGTGATCATTCGGTTAGATGCAAGAAGACTGGTTGATCGTTAGAGTTCATTAATTGAATGAATTGGTTGGTTGAATCCCCCAGTTGATTGCCAAAGGTTCATGGTTTTGCTGATTGATCGAAGGATGGTTCGATAACTGATTGCAAAAATAGATTGGCAACTGCATGGATAACAGATAACAGAATAATGGTTCCTGCATTCGGATTGAGAACGCAATGCTAAGGAGAATCGATGCCGGCAGGACCACCGACATCGGCCAAGAAGTGACCGACATCGGCGACGTCAGTCGGGTGGTGACTGTGGTCGGTAGATGTAGAATGGGGGTAGAGACTAACTTTAGCCTTCTACTCATTTTGACATGCTGCCAAGGTCAAGGCTAGTGGGAAAGTGGTCGACAGGGGTTAAATAGGTGAGGGAGAATAACATGAGGGATGACTAGGGGAGTCGACACGATTTCGGTGTCTACAGTCTCATAACCTTTTATCCTATTATTAAATCTATAATGAGCCTATTCATCCATTAGTACCTATCCATGATTATCCACCTTAATGGAAATTACCTAATTTTTTCACATTCCAAGGCAAGGAGGATCCCCAAAAATATTTGAGAACATTCCATTGTAGACACCTAAATCTGACTACTAATGACCTACAACCAGGATTTTGACTAATTTCTACCTAAAGTGCAAAATTTGGCCTAAAAACACTAAAATTCATTAAATGATTTGAAATTGATATATTCAAGTGCCAATTTTGGTTAGATTATCACTAAATGGGACAATGTAATTTATGGGCTAGATAATTTTGATTAGATCATTTTGAGTCAAATTGCCAAATTCACATCTAGGTGCCTTAGATTACTCTTTTCTATCAAGTATATTAAAAAAGACACATGCATTTGTTATTTGGTTTTGGTAACATTATATATTGAATAATAGATCCAACACATCTGACATTGACTTATAATTCTAATCTAGTCAAATTTTGGATCAATAATAAGACATTTTGACTAATTTGATTAATTTGTGCACCAAGACCCCAAATTTGCACTAATTTGAATAATAATGTTTTAGGATAATTAACCAAATTATGGAATTAATTTAATTTTACATAAACATTTTGAATAAATATTTATTGGAAATTGATTTCTATTAACTTCATCATCAAGTGAAATCATCATATGGGGTGGCATCCATAATATCAGGATTATGGATCTCTCATGGATCATTAAGACCCTACATGCCTATTAAATAACCATATATACAAAATATTAATGGGGATATTTTTATAATAAATTTCATATTTGAATTTATTCATGGCCACACATCTCAATTTTGAGATGGACTATCATGGTTGATCCTAAAACCATTCGAAAAATATATAAATAGGAGGCCTTGCCTATTGAATTTTAAGACATTTTATGCCAAAATTATAATGACCAAATGCATTAAAAAATCATTTAATATTATTTTTATAACTCCAAATTGTTGAGCCAAGCCAAGCCAAGCCAAAGTCAAAGGTGTCAAAAGGAGATGAAGGTGGCCACACTCCATTGAACAATATCTCTTAAACCACAAGCCAAGCAAGCCAAAGAAGGAGAATTTAATATAAATAAATTATTTGGTAATAAATTGGTGTTTTTTGTTTATATTTATTATTTATTTCCATTTTTAGTTGTGTTCTCAAATGGCTTTCGCTCAGTAAGCTCTCCCTAGTAAATAGGCCTAAAGATATATGCTAGCTAGTGTGTTAGTTTTTCAATTTGATTTCATTTTGTCACTAGAAATATACTAAAAGATATATTGAGTTAAATTAATAGTTCACATAATGGCATGTCCATTGGTACTATCTTCATAAGAGCACAACCCACAAACCTTTTTGTATTTCATAGTTTTAATTCTATTTTTTGTTGTTTTTGTTTTGAGTAAAAATGGACAATAAATAATTAATAATTTTTTATTTAATTGATATTTTTATATAATTTTTTTAATTATTATATATAAATATCTAATTTATATTCTCTTAAAATTTCACAAAAAAAAAAATCTTTATATTTTAGAAGTTAGAGCTATTTTAGTGACCATCGATTTCTATTTTTTATTTTTTGGTAAAAACGGTTAGCATAGAGTTAATAAAAAAATATATTGAATTTTTGGACTTAAATTTTTTAAAATATGTGTTCCCAAAATTTATTTACAACCTTTAAATTTTTTTTATGAAACTGATCTAAATTTTAAAAGTTATGTTAAAAATACTAACTGCAAGTTTTTATATTTTATGTGCAAGATTTTGTGTTATGTGTTATATTTTATTTTTAGCCTTATAATTTGTTGTTTTAAGGTGTTAATATATTTAATATTATTATTTTTTAATATTTTATTTATATTTATTTTAAAATTTTCTAACCTAACACATTTTATTTTGGGTTGATGCGTTAAGGGTAGACAGGTAATCAACGAACTTCGAATTTGTTAAAACTTGTTTTAGACCATATTTTGCTTGATTTTAAAATGAAATAGGAAATTTTTTTTAGTAATTAATAGAAAATTTAGGTGCTTAATTTTTTTTTTATATTTATCCTTTCAAATTTAAAACCTAATACCAAGGGGTCAAAACAACACCACCCCATATTTCAATTTGAGGCTCAAAAATGAACTCATCTTTCAAAGCTTTTGTGTTCACTACTTGTTTCAATTAGCACTTTGTTTGCACAAAACACAAGGATGTTGCATGAATTATCTTCCATTTGTATCCTTTAGGTAATCATTTTAATCAACATCTCTTTCTTTATTTAAAAATTACCTAGTCCAAGGCATAGAAATAACATCATCTAAAGCACTCCCAAAAACTCACAAAGGTATTGGGTGACCTTGACAATGACCCTAAAGTCTTTCTAGTTTATGATTTCTTTATTTCATGTAAAATTTACTTTCAAGGGGAATGTCATTACCTCCCATGAGTTCTTTAGGGAAACTTTGACCTAGGGTTTTATCTCTCAACATTGACTTCATCCACTCCTTCTGAGTTGCACACAAGATGTATCTATATTTGGACATCACACTACACTGAGCAAACATCAGGATATAGTGTTTGTAAAAAGGATTAGACCTTTTTATAACTAGCCAATGATGTAGACACCTAATTTTTGTGATTTTTTTTTCATTTTTTGATATGAAATTCATTTTTTAATTGATTCCCTTGAAAATGTTTGAAATCTTGATAGTTTAGTCAACCCCACATTGCCATACCCTTGCTAGAATTTGGATGATTATACGTAGAGTATTTTGGTCATTTTTGCTTGGTATGTTTTGAGACTAATTTTTTTATTTTTTCATAAATACATGGAAAAATTATTTTGTTTATACATCATTATTTTATCTAAAGAGGCATTATGCTAGCCATTTTACACCACACTTGTTCCTTAAAATTTTTGCTAAACTTATTTCTGTTTTTGTCAATTTGAGTTGAAGAGGGTAGTGCTATTCTACCAAAATCATATAAAACCATTTTTCATTTTTATTGTTTGAAACATAACATAGATCATATCATTTGAGCATGCTTATGCCATTAGGCTGCTCAATTTTTTTCAAGACTAGTTTACCTTGTATAAAAACTTGTTTTGTTTCAAACCATGTCATGTATACCATTTGGACCTTTGTCTTGTGCCATCATGCTATCCAAACTTCTCTATATTTTTTGATCAAATCCTAGTTTCCAATGTTGATTTTTTAATTACCCTTGTCAAGTTTGGATTCAAACATTCGTTGATTTCTATTTAGGCCTCAATTCATAGGGCTGGTATGTAGATATTTCTCTTTTGGGTTGAATAACTTCAGTTAATCAATTACCAAAATTTTAAAATCATTGATGGTTTGTTTATTCAAAACATATCCTTATCATCATTTGAGTCTTTATTTAGAAGAACACAACATTTCTCTAAAAGCCTTTTGCCTCATACCTAATGCCAACTGATCATGTTTATGTTTGATTATGTGTGTCAGGTTTATGTCTAAATTATTTCCAAACTTGTTAAATTAAATCAAATCACATGATACCTTTGTTTCAAGTCTATATTTTGATTCCATTTAGCCAAAAGTCCTAGCATAACCTATTTGAGCCTAGATTTTGACTCCATATTTGGACAAAAGACCTAGTGACTCTTTTTCCTTTCCTAGTTTAGACCTTATTTGGAACACTTTGACCTAGACATTTAACATGAAAATTTTTATTCAAACACTTGACCTTTTCTATGTATGACATTTGAAATAGACATTTGATGTTAGACTATTTTATGTCAAGTCTTATCATAAATCATTTTGGAGATACAGATCCACTTTCAAACCATATTGGAGATACATCTCCAACCCTTCAACCAAGTTAGACCAAGTTTGAACCATTTGTCCTTTGGATAGTTTTTCAAAGTTTGTATAACTCTAAGCCTTATCATTTGGGATATTTCATCATTTATATGAATATTTCTAGCTGCACTTAGGTTGTAGTCACATACAATCTAACTCATGATAGAATGGTCACATAAAATACCACTAGGAACCCCTATAGAGAAAGATTTTCTAAAGAGTTTTACTATTCGCCCTAAAATACTTAATATGGGGAACATAGTCAAAATCAACAAAATCCAAATTGAGACCTTGATTGGCATGAAGAGGCTTATGAGGATAAATTTGAAGACCCAAATATAGATAATGTTGTTTAGGATATGGATATATACCCTCTTTATAATAATTAGTACATGGAACACACTCAAGAACTAGCTTATGGGCCAACTCACAACTAGGATGATATGGCTTATGAGGAAGACTTGGATGTTTTGGCTTACATAAGAAATCAAGTTCCATGATGTCCTTTTGTTATCTAATCATAAACTACCCCTAACCCTCCTTTGGATTATATGAGCTATCAAGCTCTAAAATATCCAAGGAATACCATTACCATTCTTAGACCTAGTCCTTTGGCTTATGTGAGCAACCAGGCTCCACAACACCCTTTCATCATTACAAGACCTAGTAATTTGACTTATATGAGCAATCAAGCTCCACACCACCCTATCGTTACCATATTAGGACTTTGTCCTTTGGCTCATGTAATAAATCATGCTCTCCAATGCCCTACCATTATCCAATCATAGGTCATTCCTCCTCCATTACCAATCCCATCCAAACCTCAATTGATATAATCATTCAAAGACCAATCTATGTTCAAAATTGGTATCTTCCAAATCATTGGAAACTAAATCCAAGAGAAACAAACAATCTGATATGTTTCTATTGAATCAACCATTTTTGATAAGTCAACCTATGATGAATTGCCTATTAATCCTATACCAGTTATCAAGGAGTCTCACTTTGATGAGCCAGTCTTTGTTGAGTCACTTCTTAATGATTGTAACCACCTTTGGAAAAATCATTACCTTGACTATATGCCTATTTTTTTAGAGTCTCCCCTTGATAAGCTAGTCCCTAAGGATTTGTCTCTTAACCTATTTCCCATTATGGAGGAGTCCCACTCTGACAAACCAATTTTTGTGGAACCTATTATGCCATCAAAAGTCATTACTTGTCTAATACCAAACATTCAATAAGACATAATTGTAATAGAGTACCCATCAAATAAAGAATTATAATTAGAGTTAGGTTCTATTCTTGAATCAAAATTAGAATTAGCATCAAAATTAGAATTAACATTAGTCTCAACATCATATTTAGAGTGTATTGAGTTTGAATCAGATTTAGATATATAATACATTCATGACTATTACAATATTGGTTATGCATTCCTTGTAGATCAATTTGAATACATTTGTGATCTTTTTATGGTTTGTTAGGATGATTACTTAAGATTTGACATAAGTTATCCTAGTATCTTCTAGAAGGATTGTGTAGCCTCTCCCCATTCTATTACCATTCCATAAGCCATTACCATCAACCAACATAGACAAATTATTGACATTCCATCTCCCATAAGTGTCGATTAGGATCAATAGAATCACACTTTGTTAAACTGCATCCATGGTGATATAACAGTTAAAAAATAGCAAGGAGACCAAGACCACATTCATGTAGTAGAAGAATACTCTCCTAGTGAAACATTTTTGAAGGTGCTAAAGGATAATCAAAGTCAGAACTCAACATCTTCTAGTGAAACTTTTTTGAAAGTCTTAGAAGAGAATCAAAGTCAGAAGTCAACATTCCTTTGTGAAACCTTCTCAGAGGCACCATGGGATAATCAAGATAACTTCATTGGTGAAAACCTCTATGAGGCACCAATAGATGAGCATAAAATTTGTTTAATGCTTGATGAAGATAATATCAAAGATCAAATCAAAATAGCTTGAAATCTACGTCCTAATCAAATAGTAGCTACTCTCAAAATCAAACCCAAAAAAATTGGTGATCTTATCAAGAGAATATTTAGCAGTCTTCGACCCTGACACATCCAAAGTTATGTCAAATATGGAATCAACAACATTACGTGTGATTGAAAGTCTTGATGTTCATTTATTTCTCCACCATTATACATTCCATTATCATCCACCACTCCATTTCACAAAAAAACTTACCATCCATTATTTGTCTCGATTTACAATCCATGGTCTCACTTTCCTTTATAGAGGCTACAAAGATACCTTTTCTTGATGTTTGAAGGAATAAGAATCAACAACCATCAAAGATCATAAAATTATTATTGACAACTAAATCTATAACTAGTTCTTGATAGAGGAACTATTCAGATGAGGTGTGGGCTAGTAATTAACATGATCAATTTTTTTGTTTGTATCATTTGATGATCAAGATGTGCATCTCCATCTTAGTATAAATAATATAATCCTATTCCATTTATCATGCCAAAGCTAAAAACATGTACCATACCATTTCATATGCCATTGCCATTATTACATATCCTTTTTCCATTGTTGCATATTCTTACCATTTACCCCATCACTTGGAGGTAACCCTCCTACCATTTTAACTCAATTATCAAACCATCATTATCCTAAGCAAAACCATACCATCTTATCATTATATTCCTATCTAGACCAAAGTTTGTTTATAATCATCCTACCCAATCTTGTTTTGATATTGGTTCATTTGTTTCTTTCCACACGTTTTGTGAGAAGATTTTGATCAAATTTTAACAATCAATGTAATCCATATTTCAATGATAGTCTATGAAAGTAGTGTGATAGTTGATCTATAAATATATCTGTTATCCTATCAAGTTTTTTTATGTGAGCCTGATTATAACCACTTAAGGGAAAATTAGTGTCTCACAATTTTTTCTACTAATTATAACCATATATGGGAAAATTAGTATCATTGACCTATTCCATCATATCCTAGTTATAACTTCCTGTGAGAAAACTAGGGGAAACACTTGTTTACCATGTATTTTCATATCACCTTGCCATCTCTATTTTCATTTAACTGGCCATTTTCTAGATTTAAGAACTTATTGGGACCTAGTTGGTTTTTCCTTGCCTTTTGTGTGGATGTAATTACTATAACTTGAGGTCATTTCAAGACTATGTAGGTCATGATCAGTTCATGTTGAGTTTATCTCAGTCCCCCTTTCCATACGCTCTCACATTTTTGTGAGTAAATTAAGCCAAACACTCTTGCCTTTTTGTGAACAAGTATCTTGTAATTTTTGATCGAGTAAAGATATCTCAAAATTCTAAAAACATTCATAACATTTTAAAAATATAAAAATATTTATCCTATCTAAGCATAGTTAGTTATCCTCAATTTTCCCTACTAGGGTAAAGTCATTTTTAGGATATTTTATTTTGATTTTATTTTCAAGTTTTTAAAAAAAAAATTATTTCAAGTTGTTTTTTTGTTTTCCTATTTGTTTACTTTTAGCACTATTGCCTTGACTTAGTCTATATGTGTTCATTGGGTGATTCCTTACACACATTATTCTTGAGTCTATCCATATTAAAAAATCAACATTATCATCATGGTTTTTATCATTGGTGCATTATTTTCAAGTGTTTATCAGATCGTGAGTCAATTCTTATGCATACTTCAGCCAAGTCTTCATGGTCTTCTATCATGATTCCTACCATCACATGCTATAGCAAAAATCAGCTTCAAGAAGGTCTAAAATCAATGGATCTATAGAAGTTTCTCCTTGGCACCTTATCAAATCCTTCCATTCCACCCTTGATCAAGTTAACCCATTGGACATTCTAGTTATATAATACTAATAAGGATGAACATCTCCTTCTTATCAGATATAACTAAATCATTTTCTACTAATCAATCTCATTTCTCTATTCATCTCTTTCATCACTTTATGCCTGCTCATATTTAATCTATATTTTAGGTTTTATCCTTGAGTTATGCTTGTTAATCAACCCTAACTAGGGCACCATCATCTTTAGCCAATTCAGGTCTTCTTATTGATTATAACCGCCTATGGATAAATCATTATTTTGACTTTTATTCCTAATTATAACCACATTTTGACAAATAAGTATATTTTTTAACTTAATGCATACAAGAATTTTCTCATTTGGATTAATCTCAATGACAGGTTAATTCCAACTTTCTTTTTGTTTCTTTTTAAGGGATCACCCATCAATAAATGTGATAGCCACCCCCTCGAGGGGGTATCATGCTTGGCATCCCAAACACCATTAGGAGATTTATTCTTCAACCATCATTTTCTTTTTGGCATATAGGCCTTTTCTCATTATTTGAGAAGATATTTCTTTTCCTATAGTTTGTAACATCTTCCTAAACATGGGTAAACTGTATACAACTAAAACTAGCCACCAATAACATCCAACTAGGCTTTTAACCAATTTTCACCAAAGTGCACAATTTGGCCTAAAAACATTAAAGTAAAATAAATAACTTAAAATTGATATATTCAAGTGCTAATTTTGGCCAAAGTATTAGTAATTGGGACAATGTAGTTTATGGGCTAGCTAACTTTGATCAAATCATTTCGAGTCAAATTACCCATTTCATACATGAGTGCCCTAAATTGCTTTTGTCTATCAAATATATTACATGAGACATGTGCCTTTGTTATTTGGTGTTGGTAACATCCTAAATGGGATAATGGATCTAATGCATCTGACATTGACTTCTAATTCTAATCTATTCAAAGTTTAGATCAATAATAAGACATTTTGACTAATTTGATTATTTATGCACCAAGACCCAAAATTTGCACTAAAGTTGAGTAATCATGTTTTAGGCTAATTAAAACAAATTAGGGACTTAAGTTAATTTTACATATACTCATTGAATAAATATTTATTGGAAATTGATTTCTATTAACTTCATCATCAAGTGACATCATCATATGGGGTGGCATCCATAAGCCATAAATGAACAAAATATTAGCATTATGGGTCTACAATGCCTCATTAAGACCTTCCATTCCTATTCAACACCCCTATATCGAAAATGTTAATGGGGATGTTTTTATAAATAATTTTATATTTGGATTTATTCATGGCCACACATCTCAATCTTGAGATGGATGGTCATGGTTCATCCTCAAACCATTCTAAAAATTTATAAATAGGAGGCTTTGCCTATTTAATTTTAAGATATTTTATGCCAAAATTATAATTCCCAAATTCATTCAAAAATCATTACATCTTAGTGTTATAATGCCAAATTATTGATCCAATCTAAGCCAAGCCAAAGCTAAAGGTGCCAAGAGGAGATGAAGGTAGCCACACTCCATTGAAAAAGATCTCTTGAAGCATAAGTTGAGCAAGCCAAAGAAGGAGCCTTTTGGAAAAATCAAGGATTTGGTAATAAATTGGTGTTTTGTGTTTATATTTCTTATTTTTTTTTCATTTTTATTTGTGTTCTCAAATGGATTTCCTTCACTAATCTCTCCCTAGTAACTAGGCCTAGGGATGTATGCTAGCTAGTGTGTTGGTTTTTCCATTTGATTTCATTTTGTCAGTAACAAGATACTAACACCTCTCTTGAGTCAAATTCCTAGTTGGTTCAAGGTTCACCTCAAGTCCATGTCATAGTACTTTCATTTAAGAGAATGGGGTGTGTAAAAATCCTACTATATAATGCATATTTACTTTTGGATGAACATTTAAAACCATCTCAATTGGCATATATTGATAGATTTCAATAATACCAAACAACCTTGTTAGTTTAGGATCTAAGAGTGATTAATTAGTTTTTTTTGTCCTAGATTAAAGTCTTGTTTGGAGTTAAAACTTGGTGTAAGTAAATGATACAAACCAAAACATATGGTCTTCATTTTCCCTTAAATAAAGAGGTGTTATGCTGCCCACTTGAAATCATCAATTTATCTTGTTCAAAGTTCATCAAAACTTGGAGTCATATCACCCACTTTGGCATAATTATGATGTCCAATTGAGTCTAGACCTTTTCCAAAGTTTTTTAAGTCCTTAATTTATAATATAAATTCAAAATTTCACCTTTATAAGTTCATAGGGTTGATGTGGTAAGTGGGTTCACCATTTATACTAAACTTGAGGGAACAGAGGTTCAATTTCTTATTTAGGTTAAAGGCCATTTAATACTCATGATCATTATCACCACTTGATAGACTTATTTTATTTTGTGCTAAACACTTTCACTTTGATTCTATGCCCCAAAACATTTTGAGTCAAGAAAGGTAGTGTTATGTTGTCAAATTTGTGAGAAATTATCTTTGCCTTAGAGAGTTTTTGAAAAAAGTATTTTGTCACATCATTTGGGTAGTCTAGAACTATCATGTTACCCAAAAAAATTATATTATTTCATTGGCCCTTTTACATAGAGTTCAAATTTATTCCTACATTTTCAAACCAATCCTAGTATACTTTTGTGAACCTTTATCTAGCATAGTTATGCTGTTCACTTTTATCTAGCTTATTTGTCAAAAGAACCAAGTTTTATACTATTATTTATGAGAAAAGAAACTATCTCTAATGTACCTTTTATTCATACCTTATACCTATTTGATGAAGTCCATGTCAAAGAATCAAATGCCTAATTTTTTTGTAAGTGTTTCAAATATGTTAGATTAAAAATTTCATTTATTTTCAAATTCTATCTTTTGACATCATTTGGCCAAGAGTCCGAGCACATGCCTTGTTTGAGCCTAGATTTTGATGTCATCTTTGGCCAAAAGACCTAACAAATTTTAATTTCCTAGATTAGACTTATTTTAAACACTTTAACCTTAATATCTGGCATTTTGATTTTCATTTCATGTACTTAATCCTTTTTGTGTAATACATGTGACATTAGATAGTTAATGTTAGCTTATGTTATCACAAATCTTTGCATAAACCTTTTGATCCTTTTAAAGAATATAAACCAAGTTAGAACATCATATTTTTTTAGATAGTGTCTTTTTAGAGTTTGAATACCTCCCTTTATTGCAAATCATTGACTATGGATCCCAACATGTATTCCTACACTCATAGTGGACTCATGTATAATCTGAGGATTAGTAATGTGGTTGCACAAGAATTAATGGTGCAAGACCCCTACATACATAATATTGATTATGAGATGGATCCTTATCCTTCTTAATACTCAATTTAAGGCACAAATACAAGATCCATTGGCTAAATATTTGGTTAATACATCACCTTATTCAGAACAAGACCAAGAAAAAACTACACAATACCTAGCTACAATACCCACAACTGATGAACTAATTTTTCAACAATCATGATCTATTAATATTCCTTCCACATATGACCCATTTTTATTTGAGAATAATTTATTGGATAATAGATATTAAATTTTGGTTAGAGCCATAGAGGTAGGGTCCAATTTTCCAGTAGACTTCCCTTAAGAGAATTTACCAAGCTTAGTTAGAATGCCCCACAACATAATTTATGATCAACAAGATTCTTCTAGAAATCCTGTCACTCTAGTCCAAACAACATATTAGGACCCTAATATTCCTAATAGAGGAAAAAAACTCAAGGAAGACCACTTTAACCAAACATAGATGGCATATCAAACATACTTAAATCTAGCACATAATTTCAATCAGATGACCATGGTGAGCAAACCTCTTATTGACTTAGTTCCTTCAACAAGAGTTTTGATAGAGTTAACTAGTCAAGATAATTAGAGTTTAGACCCATTCATACAAAAAAAATTGATAGAGAACTTGATACATATTCCCATTATTGAAGAAGTGTCTTCTAATTCTACACAAAATAATGAACAAAATAGTTGAAAATGTGTGAGCAACGTCCAATCCAAATCAAAGTGGTACTAATGCACAAACAACTAGTCAACAACATGTGTCTATAGTTAATACCATGAGTAGACCATCATAATAGGGAGTAGGAGTTTCTACATCCCAACCTCAACCAACTACTTCATCAATCATGTAACCAGTAGGATTAGGTAGTCAAACAACATCCAATATCACACCTCAACAATAGAATGTGACAAATCCTACTCCTTCTCAATAATAGATGAGTAGTAATCCATAATAGTAGGAAAAATTTAATATACCAACACAATAGAGGTAAAATATATTACCACCTTAATAAGAGGAAACTAATGTTCCACCTCATCAGGTAATGGAAAATACACCTCCTTAGTCACAGATGAGTGTACCAACACATAACCAAATGATGACTAGCCAACAATGCGTAAATAGTAGTCAATGATAGATACCAAATATTCAACATGTTTTCACTTCCCAATAAGGATTAATGCAACAAGGATGCTCTCATGTTTCTCAAGTACCTACTAGACAATAATCAGTTCAAAATATACCATAAGTTCCCACTCAATAGCAAGGTTTGATTAGTCGGTAGCATGTCCCTTTTCAACCATAATAGGCATAGCATATTTATATCCCTCCATCCCAAACATAAAATCCTCCAAGTGAAACCTTTATATCCAACCCAAACCAGAATATCACACAACCAAATATGCAATTCAAAGTACATCTTAATTCATGTATACATATTCTTGGTCCATTTCCCAATCAAACCAATGTACTCAAATAGATATCTCCATCATACCCTGGTCAAAGTGTCCCACTTATGACCTCCCAACCATCTACCCAAATGAATATTTTCCCTCAAACCAATGTTCCTTCTAGTTTCCTATCCCAAGAATTACAACAAATGAAGGATGCAATTGTTGTCATTTAGGTTGGGAAATAGAATAAAAAGTTTAAGTTAGATGACGTGAGTTCTTATCCATTTAACATGGAGTACTTGTAGATCCATTTCCTCTATGATTCAAACCACCAAAATTCAACAAATATAAAGGGAAAGGTGACCCTAAGGCCCAATTAACCAAGTTTTTTATTGCATGTCAACTAGTGGTATATAGTGATATATACCTTCTGTTGTTGTTTCCAAGGAGCTTGGCTAGACAATCCTTGGAATAGTTTTTAAAGTTTCCCAAGAATTATATAACAAATTTTGAAGATATTTTTGATAATTTTGTGTAGTAGTTTTCCTATAATCTTAAACATGAGATTTCATTGGTTGACTTAACACAAGTAAAATAAAAGGTTGGTGAGAGTTTTGTAAGTTATCTACAATGATGGCGAGCCCTTGTAAGCTGATTCACCCATAGTTTACTAGATAAATAATTAGCTACTATGTTTACTAAAAATTTTCATAGTGAGATAGCTTACCATATGGAACTAAAATGTGCACATATTTTTAAGGAGATCATTGACCAAGGTTTGTTTATTGAGAGAGACCTTATTAATAAAGAGATCATCAAGATTGCATTAAATAATTAGAATCAAGGTATCAATTAGGGAAGTGGCCAAAACTAACATTTAATATGAGCACAAGCATCACAACCATCATAGGCCAATAACCAAGATAGACAAAATAAATTCAATCGTAATAGTAATGTTGTGGGTAATGGAGTAACCAAGTCACATCATGTCCAAATAGTGAAAACATCATCTACACCACCTTTTCAGCTTATTTTTACCCAACAACCTCTCCAACCAAAACTACAAGCATAAAAAGCAAGACCCACACAATAAATGTAACAACCTTTACTATTACAAACCCCTCCTCTAAGGAGAACTATGCCTATGCATCATGCCTTTAGTGACCTAGGAGAGCCTATTGAGTCTATATTTCAAAAACTTACCATTGATATCTAATTAGTTGGCTAATACCAAAATATTATCCATAAGGAATTATTTATCCTAATTGGTACCATGAAAATGAATTCTTTGAATATCATTGGGTCAATGGGCATAATCTACAAAGATGTGTGAAAATAAAAGCATTTTATTGAGAATATGTTGGATAATGGGGAGATAACATTGGATAATGGTGATTTCACCTCCAATCAAACTCTTGGGATTTATCAAAACACATTTCCCCAACATAACACACAACAACAACATAATAATAATCAACAACACAAATAACAACAATGACTGGTGTAACAATAAAATGAATAGTATCAAAATCAATGGCCAAACCAATAGAATTAGTAGAATAAACAACAAAACCCACAATGTCAGAATAATGGACAAAACCAAGGTCATAATGATAACAACCAACAAACCTACAATGTTTTTAGACATGCCTACAACAAGGTTGTAGGTCATATTTTAGGGGGTAGCATTAATATCATCTCCATTAATTGTAGACTGAGCAGTAATAAATATAGGCCATTGCTAAACAATACCACTCAACCAAATTACATGGATAATACTTTTTTGACTTAATAATACACAAAAGTAAACCAAAAAATTAGGACTCCAACTTTTGGACTATATACTAATAATTTTCCCTTGCCAGGTGACCACATACAAGTGCACTGGAAACTGAGACTTGTCCTATTTGGTCCCACACCATTCCTAGCATTTGTTAGAAATTATGGTCTAGAATCTAATCCTAATTATGTAATCATAACTCAGAGGTCAAATATTACTATCCTAGGTCCATAACCATCTACCACTTTGCCTATTATCCAACCAACCATTCAGCCTTACAATAAACTATGCACCATTGACCAAGATAAGAAGTTTGATATTATGGAACAATTGTAGAAGACACCATCACAAATTTATATTTTAGATTTGTTGAATGTCAACAATCCAAAAATAAAATTTGAATGAGTTTTTAACCCAACTCACTATTTCTAGTGACATATCAACTGATAAATTTCAATCTTTGGTTGGACATCTAGCTCCAACCCAACAAGTTACATTCAACCATAGTAATATGTCTTCCCTTATCCCTCTCCATAATAATCCATTGTACATATAAGTTTATATAAAGTGTCATAAAGTGAAATGCATCCTTATAGATAATGGATCAAGCCTCAACATAGTGTCTCTAAAGTTCATCAAGCTTCTTGGGTACATAATGGTAGATCTCCAACCAGAAAAGATAACTATCAAAGCCTATGATAATTAAGAGAGAGAATCGCAAGGCACCATTAGATTACTAGTTATCATTGGGCCTTTGAATCATGATGCACTTTGTCATATGATTTATCTTGAGTTATCATATAATATCCTTCTAGGTAGGCCTTGGTTACATGAGATTCATGTAGTCTCATCAACACTACATCAATGTATCAAGTTCTCCCACTCAGAGATGGAAGTAAATATTTCAAGAGATTTGCACCCATATGAGCATTGCAAACATCTTGAGACCAAGTTTCAAAAATATAATTACCAATACAACATGAATTCAAGTTCCAATCAGGATAAAGGAAAGGCAATACTTACTGATTCTCTAGAGGATAATTACATACATACTAATACCTTAGATTCCCTTTCCCACATATCACCTCTTGAAGCTTCCAATAATTTTACCATTTTAGATAATGGTCCAAGGGAGTATGTGACCCATGATACCTTTCATATTTCTAATATTCCTTAGGATCCTGAGACCTTTGGAAGACCTAAAGTCACTCCACACATGCATTATCAATGAAAAGGTAAGGATAAACTTCATAATCTAGGATCAGTCACATTCATACCATCATCTAGCCAAGAAAAAGACCCTCTCAAAGGAGATGAATTATGGTTATACAATGACAAATTGGCTGATTATTACAAGAGTACCAAGTATCTTATTCCAAATAGGATCATGGAACATCAAGATTATGAAGGAAGAGACTTCAGATTGAATCAACAAGGAACCATTAAGCTAATTTCCATGACTAAGTACAAAAGACCTTATGGACATGGATTTAAACCACCTGGTGGTGACCCCACATATCTTATTTGAGTTCCATTATCAATGGCTAGTGATGATGATGCTGATAGTGAAATAGAGTTTGATCATAACCTCACCTTTGATGACCTAGCTAAGACTAACCTATTCAATAACAATGTCATATGTACTCTTACCCTAATCATTTGTCACAACCCATTAATGTTATATTATCCCCAATTAATATATTGAGACCAACAAGAATATAATTTACCATTTGATAAGTTTCAAAATGATGAGGCATTCTATGATTTTTTAGGCCTTAGAGACAAAATTCTGTTGGGCGATCATAAATCAAGATTCTTAATTACATTGGATCTTGAAGCCTATTTTGGAGAGCGAGTGAACATCTTTAGACAAAAGAAAAAAAAATAAAACATCGAGATCCCAAAGTGAAAACCTCTTTGAGGCAATTTTTGGCTAGGAAAAAATTAAATATAAAGGCCAGTCTAGTGGTGAAAACTTATTTCAAGTACCATTAGATGGGGGTGTTTATTCTTCTTTGAATTTAGATCAAGAAACCACCAATGATGACCTTGCCTATGAATCTGAGTTCAATTTTGTGCAGAAATAAGTATTTTATCAAATTATTCAAGCATTTATAACTATTTTTATCACATGGACATATCTCCCATTGGGGGACTCAGATTCATCATGCCTAGGAGATGATAAAGATCAAGTCCTAATAGATGACCCTAATATAGTCTAATATTTCAAGTCTTTACGTACTATCCTAGAAGATGGTTCAACCCTTCTAGTCTAAGATAAAATAGAGGTAAATATTGAGACTTCATTAGACCTAAAATGTATAAAATTAGACATGTCCCTCACTGAGGAGGAATATGAAGTCTTTATAGCTCTGTTGAGGTGATTTCTAAATATCTTTGTATGGGATTATTCTGACATGCCAGGTTTAGACCCCACATTTGTTCTACACCACCTATGGTCAATCCTGATGCTAAATTGGTGAAATAAAATCTAGATAAGATGTATCCTCACATTGTTATCTTGGTAAAGAAAGATTTGAAAACAATCTTAGAAGAAAGATGTATCCAGTCCACTGACTACTCAGAATGGATATCTGATTGTGTACCTATTAACAAAAATCCTAAAGGAATCAAAATATATACTAATTTTTAAGACATAAATAAGGATTTTCCTAAGGATAAATTTCTATTTCCTAATATTGACATGATCATGGACTCCATTATCAGTTATGAATTGTTTTCACTCGTGAATGGCTTTTCAAGATATAACTAGATTAGAATAACACCAGAAGACCAAAATAAAATAACATTCACTTCTCCTTCGTGAACATTTGTTTATCAATTAATGACATTTGTTCTTAAGAATGTTAGAGATACATATCAAAGGGATATGACTTTCATATTATATGATATGATACATGATATTTTTGAAGACTATGTCGATGACATATTAGGAAAATCCAAAACTAAGGTTGACCATTTAGTAGTGCTACATAGGATATTTGAAAGATTGTAGAGTATAAAGTCAAACTCAATATAAAGAAATTTGTGTTTGAAGTAACCTCAATAAAGTTACTTGGATTCATTGTGTCTCATAGGGGCATTTAAGTTGATCCAGCCAAAGTCCATGCTATAATTGAGGTGCCACCACTAATCAATTTGAAGTAACTCCATAGTTTACAGGGCAAGATCCAGTCAATCTGATGCTACATATCTTATTTAGTAGACAAGTGTCATCCAATTACACATATTTTGAATAAGGGAGTTACATTTCACTAGGATGACCAATACCAAATAGCTTTTTAATAACTCAAATACCATCTAGTTAATCCACCTATTTTGTTACCTCATATGCCAGGAAGGCAATTCTTGTTGTATCTATAGTTACCAACAATGCCTTGGGGGAAATTTTGGCTCAACATGATAACAATGGAAAAGAGTATGCAATATACTAATTAAGCCATACCTTGGTCACATATGAACACAACTATGCACCTACTAAAAAAAATTGTCTAGACATGGTCTTGAAAGCTTAGAAACTATGCCATTACATGTTGAAAATGAAGACCATGGTCATTTAAAAAATATATCCATTCAAGTATCTACTATCTAGAATAAATTTACAAGGTAGAATGGCTAAATGGATCATTCTTCTTAGTGAGTTGAACATAGAGTATGTTAATTAAAAGGCAATAAAGAGTAGGTCCTTACAGATAACAATAAAGCACCCCTTACAGACATAAAGCCACTCATATTTCATTTTCCTAATGAATCCATAATGAATATCATTAACACACCTCTTTAGGAGTATCACTAGAATTTATATGTTGATGGTTCATTTACTGTACATGGATCAAGGGCACACATCTTATTTATTACACCATAGGGGGATTTAATCCTAAAATCATTCAGAATCAATTTTTATTATATAAATAACATCGCTGAGTATGAAGCACTTATCATAGGACTTTGACAAGAAATACACTATAACATATCTCATCTCCAATTTTATGGTGATTCTTAGTTAATCATTAGTTAGGTCATAGATCATTTCCAAACCAAAGATGACAAGATAGTTCTATATAAGGCTATAGTCGATACCTAAAGCAACAAATTAAAAATATCCAATTTGAGTATATAGCAAGGGATAGTAATATAAATACAGATGCCATGGCTACTATTGGCTCTCTAATTTGACAAATAGATAAAGCTAGAGTATCAATTCCTCATCAAGAATTTGGTCATACCAGCTCATGAACCTTCAACTATGGTAATGATTTATGATATTATTAGTCCTAATTCTATCTAGTACTCATACCTTTACAACTACCTTATTGACAAAATTCTACCACCTAACCCATCTTAGAAATAAACCAAATCCTTTATCTATCACTCCGCTCATTATAATCTACTTGAACCCTTTACTGCTATAGTTTTGATGGAACTTTGCTTCATTGTTTAACTTTAGTAGAGTCTACACTAGTGTTAAAAGAAGTTTATGAAGGGGTATGTTGAGCTCATTATAGTAGGGCAATGCTATCAAAAAATATCTTGTCTACTAATCATTATTGGCCCATGATGGATGTAGATGCAACTACATATGTAAAGAAGTGTGACAAATGTTAATGGTATGCTAATCTGATTCATGCCCCAGCTCAAACTCTAAAATCAATATTGACACCAAGGTTGTTTACTACATGGGAACTCAACCTCATTGGGAAGATCAACCCCACTTCATCTGATGGCCATAAACATATCCTTACTACCATCAAGTATTTCACTAAGTAGCTTGAAGCTATACCCCTTACTTATGTGATTGGAAAGCAAATTTTCAAGTTTATCTTCAACCATCTCATTTATTGCTATTGTATCCCCTCTAATATTATATCTAATAATGGAGGATCATTCAAGAATAAGGATGTTGACAAGCTATGTAACTAATACAACATCACACAAAAAAATTCTATGACATATTACCTCAAAGTAATGGGTTGGTTGAAGCATCAAATAAAACCATTATCAATATTCTTAAAAATATTGTTAATGATGTCGGTCATGATTAGCACCTATAGAAATTCATTACCCTTTGGGTAAACCATAAAAATAATCATACCCCCACAAGAGCCACTCCATATTCACTTGTTTATGGTATTGAAGCCATCTTTCCCATTGAGGTTGAATTACCTTCACTATGCATATCTTTCAAGCATGTCCTAAATGATCATGACTATCGAGTAGCTTTCCTATAGGAGCTACACCTACTTGATGAAAAATGCATAACTACACTCAAAAATCTTCAGGCATATCAAAATTGACTCAAAGGCCACTACAATCAACATGTCAAGTATAGAACACTTGAACTTGGTGATCTTGTTCTTAAAGAAAACCAAAAGAATACCATCACTGAGAAGATGTATAAAGGTAAATTCAAACCAAACTTGATAGGACCTTTCATCATTATTACAGATTATGGATCAGGAGCATATAGGCTTGCCACACCAGATGGAGATGAAATTTCTAAGCTGATGAATATTATTCACCTTAACTGGTACTATGCTTGAGTGATAAGGTGTATTATATATAAGGACTATTTTAGTGGTGCCATTTTATCACTATTCTTCTTTGTACAAATTTCATTCTTATCTATCCTCTTAGTTGTATCCAATTTACATTTTGCATCTATCAACTAAATGTGTTATAAAGCCAAAGTTATTTGACCTTAGTTTTTGCCATTCATTATGCATTTTTAGCATTGAGGAATCTAATCAGTTTCATCAGTTGTTTCAATTACTTCATATAGAGATCATATTTTAGAGTAGTATGATAGAAGTTCTGGTAGTTTCATCCTTTGTTATTTTTTTCTTATCATCAGTCTTGTTACTAATTATAACCACATTTGGGAAAATTAGTACCATTAATCCATGCCATTGTGTCCTATTTATAACTTCCTATGGGAAAACTAGGGGCAATATTTGTTTATTGAGCCTTGACATACCAACTTGCCATTTCCTATGTTATACTATGCATTTTTACCAACTATATATATATATTTTAAAATTATTGGCTATGCTAGTTGGGTTCCTCTACTATAAAATCATAACTACAATGACTTGATTTCCTACTCTGGGACTATGTAGGAAGCACTTGATACTTTTTGAGGTCAACTCAATCACCCTTTCCATCTCTCTCTCACCATTTTTCAAGAAACCTAAGTTTGAATGCTCTTGTTATTTTGTGAGCAACCTAAGTATAAACACTCTCACCATTTTGTGAGACTAAACTATTTAGTGTCTCATCATTCTTCATCAAGTTAAGATAATTCAAAAATTCTAAAAACATTTGTAAAATCATTAGAAAAACTAAAAAAACTAACCACTTCTTTGTGTTAAGGATTCAAAGAACCATTACTAAGTTATAAGCAAAATAACTTGTTTCTTAATTTCCCCATCCTTTTTGGCCTTTTTATCTCACACACTTTCCATTGTTCAAGACCATTCCTATTATTATATCACATCCATTGTGTTTGTTTACATCAATTACCACATTCTTCTCATTCCCTGGAAGAACTATGTTTGTCTTAAAGTTTTTTATTGGATATTACATCCATGGAACTAGGTAGGCAATGTCCACTTTCCTAGTGCATATGGAGATAGCTCAACCACCCCTTCTTTTTCTTCTATTCCTCCATTTTTTTCAATTGTTAAGTTATAGACTATTTTCCAGGGGAAATATTCATATGGTTTTTATTACATTATTTGTTTGTTTGTCTCTGCTTATTTTATTTGTTTGTATACATGTTTATTTGCTTTCAGCATTGTTGCCTTGATTCATTTTATGTGTGTTCATGAGGTTATTCCTTACCCACACTTATACTTGAATCCATCCATATTCACATGTTTACATTGTCATCATGGTTTATATCATTAGTGTATTTTTTTCTATTGAGTATTAGATTATGGAAGTTAGTCCTCAAGTATATTTTGTCCTATTCCTCATGATGTTATACCATGATTCATATTGACATGTGCTAAAACAAACCTCAGCTATAAGAAGTCTTTTCAGTAATGGCAACATCAACATCTCTTCAAACCAACATCTTGATTCAATCCTAATCATATCCCAAATATAGCAATTAACCATGAAAGAATTTCAACCTTTATTAGTTTAGATGAGCATCTCCCTACTAGTAGGTTATTTCAATTCATCATTACCCTCTGTGTTAAGTTGTCATCATCCTTGACCAAATTTATCATGTTTTCCATAATCAACATCTAATAATTATAACCACCTATGGGCAAATCATTATACACCATCCCACGTATATTTCTCAATGATTATAACAACCTTTGGGAAAATCATTTTGTTGTCACCACTTTACTTTTTTTCCCATATAGGGCATGTTTTTATCTTATTTGTCTATGCCAGTTGGGATAGCTTCAACTTCTCAATGATTATAACTACCTTTGGGCCAATAATTATGTTATCATACCATGTTACCACTATCAGGGTACAATGCTTATAACCACATTTGGGAAAACCATTGTACACCATCCCACTTGCATGATTAGTGATTTTGACTACTTTTACAAAATCATTGTGTTTTCACCCCATCATCTTTCCTTTCTTTGGTCCCCTCATTTCACTTTTTATCAAGGGACCGTTTGTTGACCTACTTGTGCCAACCATTACTTTGAGGGGGCATCATATAGTTAATTTATCATCATTATAGTTATAGGCATACAAGACCTTTTAATTATTTGAGAAGATGTTATTGTTATTATATCTTGTAATGCCTTCCCAAATAGGGGAAAACTATATACACCTAAATCTGGCCACCAATGACCTCCAACCAAGCTTTTAACCAATTTCCACCTAAAGTGCACAATTTAGCCTAAAAACACTAAAATTCATTAAATGAGTTGTAATTGATATATTCAAGCTCAAATTTTGGCTAGATTATCACTAAATATGGCAATGTAATCTATGTGCTAGCTAACTTTGATTAGATCATTTCGAGTCAAATTGCAAAATTCACACTTAGGCACCTTGGATTGCTCTTTTTTGTCAAATCTCTTACATGAGACACATGCCTTTATTATTTAATGCTGGTAATATCCTAAATGGGATAACATATATAATGCATATGACATTGAATTTTAATTCCAATCCAATCAAATTTTGGACCAATAATAGAACATTTTGACCAATTTGATTAATTTGTGCACCAAGAACCAAAATTTACACTAAAGTTTACTAATCATGTTTTAGGATAATTAAACCAAATTAGGGCCTTAAGTTAATTTTTATTGAAACTTTTTGATTAAATCTTTATTGGAAATTTATTTCTAATGACTGCATCATTATATGACATCATCATATGGGGTGGCATCCATAAGCTATAAATGCATAAAATATCAAGATTATGGATCTCCCATGCCTCATTAAGACCCTCCATGACTATTCAATACCCCTCTATCCCAAATATTAATGAGGATATTTATAGAATGAATTTCATATTTAGATTTATTCATGGCCACACATCTCAATCTTGAGATGGACGGTCATGGTTGATCCTCAAACCATTCCAAAAATCTATAAACAGGAGGCCTTGCCTATTGAATTTTAAGCTCTTTTATGCCAAACTTATGATTCCCAAATACATTCAAAAATCATCACATCATAGCGTTATAATTCTAAATTTTTGATCCAATCCAAGCCAAAGCCAAAGGTGTTAAGAGGAGGTGAAGGTAGCCACACTTCATTGAAGAAGATCTCTTGAAGCATAATTTGAGCAAGCCAAAGAAGGATACTTTTGTAAAAATCAAGGATTTGGTAATAAATTGGTGTTTTGTGTTTATATTTATTATTTATTTCCATTTTTAGTTGTGTTCTCAAATGGCTTTCCCTCACTAAGCTCTCCCTAATAAATAAGCCTAGAAATATATGCTAGCTAGTGTGTTGATTTTTTAATTTGATTTCATTTTGTCACTAACAAGATAATAAAACATCTATTGAGTCAAATTCCTAGTTCACATCCATCACTCTTTCTATTTTATCACCTATGATGATGCTCTCCTCCTTCGTACCTTCCCCATGCCTTTATCAGAACTAACCCTTGACTGGTATAGTGCCCTCACCAAGCACTACATGTTTTCATTCTCTCAACTGGATGAAATCATTTTAGAACATTTCTTAGTAAATATATCTAAAAGTTTTGTATTAATTACCTCTATTCCATTAGGAAATTTGATGATGAATTAATTATCAATTTTGTAGATAAATGGAGAGGTCTCATCAACCAAATTTATTTCTCCTTACCCCAACCTGAGTTGATCAAACTCTTCTCTTCAGGTTGTGAAAAAAATATTTCCCCCACTCTTCAATTTCAAAATTTTATAACTTTTGATGAGGCATTCCCCAAGGCACATAAACATGAAAACTAGGCCATTGACGAAGGTAAATTGAAACTACAAAACAAGAACTCTAGATTTAAATCTAATGATCCTCACTCTACCAAACCCACTAACCAATCCAAAGCAAAAGAATCTACAAACTTAGTTGTCATAGAGACTATCCCACCACTAACTATCAACCAACGTCATCAAACCAATTCTTCCAACCCTTCTTACCAACAAAACTAAAACCAAAATTGAGCTCCCTCGAAATAATACACTCCCATAGGGGAGTATTATGCTTCAATTTTGGACAAATTAATCAAATCTAACCTCATCCAACTTCCACCTATTAAACCAACCCAATAATTTGATGCTTCTCATCCCATGCTTTGATGGTACAATGAGAATGATCATTGTTCCTTTCACCAAGTTATTAGACATGCCATTAATAGATGTAATACCTTTAAAAGTCTTGTCTAAAGACTAATTGATAGTGGAGAACTTGTATTTAATAATCCCAATGCACCTCTTAATTATTATTTTGACATATTCTACAAACCTTTTCCAGATCATCATCCTTTTACTCATCACCATGACAATAAACCATAATCATCTCACTCACATGATGCACATACAATCAATGTTACTATTAGTGAGCCCATTATTGAGGAGACCATTACCTCAACCACTCCTTCCTCCATTTCACTTATGAAATTAGTGGACCCACCTTCCATTATTTTGTCTACTCAAATTAAGGAATCAACCACCCCTATCTCTTAGCCTAATGGGTCTTTAGATTCATCCACCTCTCCTTTTATGGAAACACAAATAGAGGCAACCTTTTGTTTTCCATTTATTCTTTTTCCACTCCACCCATTGAAAAGGTAGAACCACCCTTCATTCCTTCATTTGAGGACAATACACCTAACTCCCCCATCATAGAACCATCCATTCCCTCTTTGGAAACCATCCCTCAAGAGAAGCTTACCTCATCTACCCAACACCAATTTTTGAGCTTCCCATCAAAAAAAAGGATGAAGGATCCATTACCTCTTCTCCACCTAGGGGCTTAATTTTTTAAATTAATGACCAAAGAACCAATCCTATTTACAACTCCTTTTATAGACTCATCCAAAGTCTAGAGTTCACTTCTCAACCCAACTTTAATAGAGCCACCTTTTGGCATTATCTTGGGCTCCCTTACAAAAATAAATCTAAATAATTAACTTCCCTTGAATCTACCCTTAAACCCATTATTAATCCCTCATCAAAAACTTATTATCCCAAAACCATAAGTAAACCATCCTAACCACCTCTCATTAGCATTACCAAATCACTTCATGCCTCTCTTACCAAACTAGTCAAGAACCCAGGAATTCTTCCTACACCTAGTCAAACTCACCCCTCTTTGAATTTGGACTTAAGTCCACCAAAGAAATCCTCAACCAAACTAACTAAAAATATAGAGTTACCCAAAACTCAACCTTTAACTTAATCCATATTTCCTCCTTCCCACTTACCTTCTATTTTAGGGCGTCATCCTTCTACTATCCTAATTACCTATTCTTCCTTTAGTAATCCATTCCCTTTTTCCTTAACTAAACTTACACCCATTAAATCATCTAGTTCTCCTTCATTATTAACTGACTTATCTATCTCTACTTTCCCACTTATATCCAACCCCTCATAATCTAAATCTTCTACTTTCAAAACATTTACCTTGGGACCAACTGTAACTAAGCAATCCCAACCTTTGACTAAAACCATTCCATCATAAATAACTTCTAAGGTGAAAACTACTTCTATAAAGGCTCTCATCCTTAAAACTATAAACTCGTCACCTCCAACAACTTTTAATGAATATTATTCAACCATCTTACAAAGGTTGTTACAAACTTCTTCCATTAGCTTACCACCTATCAAACCATTCTACCCTTTCAATACCAAACCCTCTTAGTTCAATGATAACTTGATCTGTGTATGTCATAATAAACTAAGACATGACATGAAGAACCACAAATCTCTCCAATAACTTGTTCATATCCTATATGATGAGGGTGATCTATTATTATAAAAGCATATTTTACCTCTATACCAATCTTACCATCAACTCAACCTTCCCAACCTTTTCCTACTCCCCCACTCTCATCCAAGAGTGAGTACGAGGAACCAAAGCAACCACCAAACCTAACAAATCCCCCTATCCACACTATTCCTATGGTTACCCACTCATGAGCCCAACAAAAGGGTAAGGTAAAAGCTAAAGTCTCCATTCCTTGGACATACCCTTCAACCCCTCAACCTTCTAACCAACCCTAAACACCTACACATTCACTTATGCCACCACCAAAGCCCATAGTATCCATTTGTATACCCTCAACTTCCAACCCATATAAATCCATCTAGCGTATCATGTTGAAATAAATTCACTAGACACTAATGAAAATGAGCCTTTATCAACTAATCAACACCTCACCCCACCATCCTTAGGCATTAATAGAGGATCTACAATCTATAGAGGTTAAAATAGATGATCTAAAACCTATTTCACCCTTTGTTGGAACCATCCAACTTTCTACCCTTGTCATCTTTTAGTATTTTGAAATACCTCCTATTCATCTTGAGGATTCTGATCCTTCCCTCTTTATCACCACATACATCAATCACACCTACATAAAAATAGTGATGATTTATGGAGGAGCTACCATCAACATTATCTCATCCCATGCTTATGACCAATTGTAACCACCCAAGAACATCATGTCAAAAATCATAATGTTTCTTTGTTCTTTCAATGATATTATGCCCACAACCTTGTGGATAGTTGTCCTTCATATCCACTTGGGACCTTGCACCATTCTCTAACTATTTTACATTATATAGGGTGAGTTAAAATATAATTTTTTATTTGGATGCCCTTGGATGCATACCATGATTTTTGTCCCTTCCACCTTGCATCGATGTGTCAAATGTGAGCTTGAAGGTTAAGTTATTACCATCAAAAAATAACCTAATCCTTTTTACTCTTGCAACATGACATATCAGCCTAATGATGTTCTTATTCCTCCCTCATCCACCTCACCATAAACTACTAACAACACTACCTTACCACTAACCAAAACCTATAACACTCCCACCCACAACTATGATGAAGCTTCCACTAGCTCATCAATCCCTTCTTCCTAGGTTCTCATAGAGGACCCCTTGGAATCCACATTCTAATGTCTCTCACTTGAGGAGTATCATCTTTTAGTCTTAGATGCTTTCTTTACTCTATAAGAGTATGGGAACCTTAAACGTGACCCTTCATATGATCCTAACATTAGAACCATCATCCCTTTTGGGTTCCCTAACAATTAAACAAATTTCATTTATGGGGGAATTGATTAGCCAATTCTCACACTCGCCACTACCTTGTCCATCTAACCATTTACCTCTAACTTTTATCTTAACAAACTAGCCTTTGCTAAAGCTTACCTTTATAGGTGTTCTTAGAAGGGATTAGCTTCAAACTTTATGAATAGGAACCTCATGAACTACCTATTGTCAAAACTCAAAAACATTATGAGTTATTTGGCCTTGGGTTCATACCACTAGAATAACCCACCTCACCAAAACCCATCACCGCCATCAATAATGTGGATGTCCCATCTTCACCAACCCCATCTCCTTTGATGTCTAAAGACTCTGATATCATCCCATCCAACTTGTTTCTTGATAAATACTATTATTTTTGGCCCCTTAACCTATTAAAAGGGTGGTCGAACTAAGACCCTTCCTCTCATCCATCCTAAAATGATAGAATGAGATTCTCTTACCATCAAAACCATCCAACATCAAGATGATGATTTTACTCTCACCTACCTCAGTGTGGGGAATTATTCTATTCATAAATCCCTTCCTCTTGAGAACCAAACCATGTTTAATGAATCCACTATCAATGTCAAATTAGGTACTTAGGATAACCCCTATATCATCAAAATAGGCCAATCCTTAAATTCCATGAATGAAAAAGATTAACCTTATTTATTTCATGACCATAGCATAACCTTCACTTGGTCTTATCAAGATATAGCCATAATTGACCCTTATATTACCCTTAATAACATTCTCACCCATTTTGAGGTTAAGCCAATGTGATAAAAGCTTTTTAGGATACATCCTTGCATTGCCCTTCTTGTCAAAGAAAAACTTTAACATCTCTTATCCATTGACTAAATCCAACCCATTGACTATCCATAATGGGTTTCCAATATCATTCCTATTACCAAATCCACAATGGGGCTTTCCCTCTACATCAACTTTCATGATCTTAACCTTGCTTGCCCAAAATATGACTTCCCTTTGCCAAACATTGACCAACTTCTTGATCTTACATCTAGCCATGAAATTTTATCTCTCATGGATTATTTATTAGGATATAATCAGATCTTGATTACCCCTAAAGACCATCATAAAAATTCCTTTATCACCCCATGGGGGACCTTCTATTATCATGCCATTTGGTTTAAAAAACACTGAAGTAACCTATTAGTAGGATATGACCTACATTTTTCATGATCTCATCCATAAAATTATAGAAGATTATGTAGATGATATCCTTTGGAAATAAAAACAATACAAGGATCACCTAGCCATTCTCATAATCATTTTCAATCAACTAATCCATTATCATGTTAGGCTCAATCCTAAAAAATGCATTTTTAGGGTCTTATCTAGAAAGCTTCTTGGCTTTATTATTTATCTTCAAGGAATCAAAATAAACCCCACTAAAATCAGATCAGTATTGGAGATTACTCATCCTAATAATATCAAGCAACTTTGTAGCCTATAGAGGAAGGTCCAGTCCATATGTTTTTTTCATCTCTTAGCTATGTACCTAGGGATATTATGTATTGATGTATATGGGTTGATGGAGATGTCGACATGTGGCACACATCCCATTATTTATATGGGTACAATATATTAGGATAATAGAGTAACTTGTGGAAGTAATATATTGGGTAATGGTCAGCCTACATTGGGATTAGGAGGTTATCCATCCATGGGTTAGATAGATGTATATATATAGGAGATGATTATCATGTTAAAGATATCAAGTAAGCATTGAGTCTTCAATTGTAAGAGGATATTGGAGGTTGTCCCCTCAAAGAGACATTGTAGAATTATTCCTTCCTAAAGGAGTATTATATGGTGTTTCCCTACCTTAAGGGTATTTATGCATATATTGAATATCAAGATCATTACAAGTGGTATCAGAGCTTTGATTTGGGCAATTTGTGTGGAGCAAAAAACTAATTTCACTATATCTTCTAAAATATAAGGAATTTTTATTGAAAGTTTTATTAAAGATGTAAGAAAATATAATATAAGTGTAGTAAAAATTTCAGAATTGTTTGATTCGTTTTGAGGGAGTTATTTATATTTTAGGGTTTATAATAATTTTGCTATATCTTCCGAAATATAGGGAATTTTTATTTGAAATTTTTTTTGGAGATGTAAGCAGATATAAGAAAAATAAAATAAAAAATTCAGAATTTTTTGAGTTGATTGGAGTGAGTGTTTGCGATTTTATGGATCAGTTTTGACTTTTTAGGGTTTCATGAACCCTAATTTTTTTTGTGGATCATGGAGTTGCAAAAATTTTCAGGGGAAGATGATGTTGATGCTAGAGAATGGTGGCTCAATTTTAAGGAGAAGAATACTAAGAAAATTTTATGGAAAATAGAATTATGTTTTTCTTTGTTTGGGCTTGCAAAACATTGGTGGACTAATGAATTGAGCTTTGTGTAACAATATTCTTCATAGGAAGTAATGGAGAAAACCTTCCTAGATCGATGGGATATAAATGAAAAAGAGGATGTAGAAAAAGAAGAAGTAGTAGAAGAAGAAGTAGAAAAAGAAGAAGAAGAAGAAGAAGAAGTAGAAGCAACAATAGAATAAGAATCATATGATGAAGAAGAAGAAGAAGAAGAAAAGAAGGGTTCAAATAATTTGGCTCCAAAGAAATTTGAGTCAATTTTTCAATTTCATGGATGCATTCAAAAGAAGAAGGTGGTTGTGTCCATAAACCCTACCAGCAAGTATAACTTCATTAACATAAATGTGGCCAAGCATCTAAATATTCAAGCAAAGAATATCAAAGAGGTTCAATTAGATGGTAAGAATATTTCAATGTTTGAAGATCTAAAGCTCATTATGGAAAAATATGTTTTGCATTCAGATTTTTATGCTCTGGATATGGATGATGTTGATATAGTTCTTGGATATCCATGGTTAGAGACTTTGGGAACAATGAATATTAATGTTCAGAAAAAGTTCATGAAGTTTTGGTATAAGAAAAAGAAGATCATTTTACAATATATCATAGTGAAAAAGGCACCAATAACAATCCAGGTAAATCATGAGGATGAGATTAAAATAGGTGATGAAGATCATGATGAAGATTCGGATGGTATAGATAAAGACACACTACAAATAAGCACTTCATCTACTCAAGAGACAAAGAAGGAAAAGGTGGAAGAGATAGAAGCAAAGGTGGATAAGGTCAAAGTATTGGAAAAGGTTGAGGTATATAGACACCCACATCATCATGAGAGGAAAAAATCATGGAACTAGGTGAGGAAGTGTCATAATAAAAATCATTTTATCTATACAAGAAATAAAATTTACAATCATTATGGAAATGCATGGAATTCAAAGAAAAAATTTTATGGCACATGGAATGAATGGGGAAATCATTATAATTATGCATGGAAGAATACCTAGTATGCTCATGGTTGGAATCAGAGTAGCGCAGTGGAATATGGTACATGGAATAAAAAGAGGAATAATTATGCTTGGACACCAAAACAATATAATTATGATCGTGAACGAAATCAGAGGAGCACAATAAAATTTGGAAACAAGCTTGGAGAGCTGTCACCTACCAAGATCACATATGGATTGCTAGATGATCGAGATTGGAGACAAGTGTGCAATGATTTGAAGCACACTCATTATTTGGTTTCTTCCTATGTTTCGGGGATGAAACATGTCAAGGAGGGAAGGAATGCTATGTACCTAGGGATATGATGTATTGATGTATATGGGTTGATGGAGATGCTAACATGTGGCACACATCCCATTATTTATATGGGTACAATATATTAGGATAATAGAGTTACTTGTGGAAGTAGTATATTGGGTAATGGTTAGACTACATTGGGATTAGGAGGTTATCCATCCATGGGTTAGATAGATGTATATATATAGGAGATGACTATCATGTTAAAGATATCAAGTAAGCATTGAGTCTTCTATTTTAAGAGGATATTGGAGGTTGTCCCCTTGAAGAGACATTGTGGAGTTATTCCTTCCTAAAGGAGTATTATATGGTGTTTCCCTACCTTAAGGGTATTTATTCATATATTAAATATCAAGATCATTATAGGTTCATACCACTAGAAGAACCCACCTCACCAAAACCCATCACCATCATCAATAATGAGGATGTCCCATCTTCACCAACCCCATCTCCTTTGATGTCTAAAGACTTTGATATCATCCCATCCAACTTGTTTCTTGATAAATACTATTATTTTTGGCCCCCTAACCTATCAAAAGGGTGGTATAACTAAGACCCTTCCTCTCATCCATCATAAAATGATAGAATGAGATTCTCCTACCATCAAAACCATCCAACATCAAGATGATGATTCTATTCTCACCTACCTCAGTATGGGGGATTATTCTATTCATAAATCCCTTCCTCTTGAGAACCAAACCATGTTTAATGAATCAACTATCAATGTCAAATTAGGTACTTAGGATAGCCCCTATATCATCAAAATAGGCCAATCCTTAAATTCCATGGATCAACAAGATAACCCTTCTTTATTTCATGACCATATCATAACCTTCACTTGGTCTTATCAAGATATAGCCATAATTCACCCTTATATTACCCTTAATAACATTGTCACCCATTCTGAGGCTAAGCCAACATGATAAAAGCTTTTTAGGATACATCCTTGCATTGGACTTCTTGTCAAAGAAAAATTTTAGCATTTCTTATCCATTGACTGAATCCAACCCATTGACTATCCATAATGGGGTTCCAATATCATTCCTATTACCAAATCCACAATGGGGCTTTCCCTCTACATCAACTTTCATGATCTTAACCTTGCTTGCCCAAAATATGACTTCCCTTTGCCAAATATTGACCAACTTCTTGATCTTACATCTAGCCATGAAATTTTATCTCTCATAGATTATTTATTAGGATATAATTAGATCTTTATTACCCATAAATACCATCAAAAAACTTCCTTTATCACCCCATGGGGGACCTTCTATTATAGGGTCATGCCATTTGGTTTAAAAAACACTGAAGTAACCTATTAGCAGGATATGACCTACATTTTTCATGATCTCATCCATAAAATTATAGAAGATTATGTAGATGATATCCTTGGGAAATCCAAACACTACAAGGATCACCTAGCCATTCTCATAATCATTTTCAATCAACTAATCCATTATCATGTTAAGCTCAATCCTAAAAAATGCATTTTTGGGGTCTTATCTAGAAAGCTTCTTGGCTTTATTATTTCTCTTCAAGGAATCAAAATAAACCCCACTAAATTTAGATTAGTATTAGAGATTACTCCTCCTGATAATATTAATAAAATTTGTAGCCTATAAGGGAAGCTCCAATCCATATGTTGCTTCATCTCTTAGTTATCAGATATGTGTCAACCCTTTCATCATCTCCTCAACAAAGATACCTTTGTTAAATGGACTAAGGAATATCAACAAATCTTTGATTCAGTCAACAAATACCTTCTCTCACCACCTATCCTCATCCCTTCTAAATAAGACCAGCCTTTCTACCTTTATATATCTACCACAAACCATTCCTTATGGGTAATTCTCACTCATCATGATAAATAGAACAAAGAACAAGCCATCTACTACATTAGCCACACACTTATAAAATATAAGACTCGATATACCCATCTTGAGAAAATTTACCTCACCTTAGTATTTATGGCTTCCAAACTTTGTCATTACCTTCTTAATCACAAAATATATGTCATCACTAACATTGACTCGATCAAATACATGCATTCTAAACCATACCAAAACCAATGTATGGATAAGTGCCTCATGATCCTAACTAAATTTAATCTGGAGTTCATTCAAAAAAATTTAATTAAAGGGAAATTCATCATTTACCAATTGGTTAAATCTCCTCTACCAGATAACCAACCACTTCCTATTGCTTTTTTGGATGAGTCTATTGCAACTCTTTCTCAAAAAGAACCCACCTACCAAATGACCCTAAGTTTTGATGTCTCCAAATGCCCACATGGTGGGGGTGATAGATTTATTCTCATTATCCTTAATATTGAACCTCTTCCCCTTTGCTTTAAACTTGACTTCAAATGTAACAACAATGTGGTTGAATACAAATCCTTGGTCATAGGTCTCTAAAGCACTCTAGCCTTGGGAGTCAAAAAAATATTATCTTTGGTGATTTCCAACTTGTTATTAACTAGGTCAATAGATGTTATAAATGTAATAATGATGTGCTATTGAAATATAAATAACTCATAGATGTACTCTTAGCATCATTTCATCATTACCTTATTCAGTCAGTTCTATGCTCTACCAATAAGTTCACAAACATAATGGCTTCCCTTGCTTCCTAAATCCCATTTTAGCCTACCAAATTCAAACTATTTATTACTATCCATCATTTTATCACACCCTCATTTATCATTTCTAACCTTCCTTCCATTTTAAATGTGGAATCATCCCCTTCCAACATTTGGTATGACCAAAATTTTGACTACCATAACCTTGGCATCATTCCTCTCAAAATTTTGAAGAATGCTCGAAGAGATTTTGTTTAGAGTACCACTCATTATAAGATACTAGGGGGAATCCTTTACAAACATGGTTTTGATGGTCTCCTTCTCTATTGTCTATATAGTCATGAAGCTTCCCATGTTATCAAGGAAGCACATGATGGAATATATGGGGGGCATTTTTTTGGCCTAGTTATTTCTAAACATAACCTTCACCTTGGATATTATTGGCTCACCCTCAATCAATATTTTTTTGATTATGTGAAAAAGTGTGTTAAATTTTGACAACACATTAATTTACATCTCGCACCTATCCATGGATTTTGAGTATCCAAGGACTATTGGCCCTTCTCACAATGGAGTCTCAATCTTATTAGGGAAATAAATCCTCATTCTTCACAAGAAAACCAATATATCATTACCACCACTAAATATTTCACCAAGTGGGTGGAATCCATCCCTCTTATCTCCACCAAAGCTAAAAATATGCTTTTATCAATCACCATATAATCTATCACTTTAGTGTTGCCCATAAGATCATCACTGATAAAGGAAAATAATTTAAAAACAAGAAAGTGTAAGGTCTCAATGATGAATTTGGAATCAAATTAAGATTTTCCTCACCTTATCATACACAAATAAATGGATAGGCAAAATCTTCCACCAAAATACTCAATAAAATGTTAACCAAAGTATCTAGTGCTTCAGGTCAGGATTGGCATTTACATATCCCTTTTTCTTTATGGGCCTATCTCACTGGCATTCGAACCTCTATGGGTGCTACCCATTCTCAATATTTGGAGAAAGTTTAGTCTTGCTTCTCAAAGTCTAGATTATTTACCTTCACATCTCTTTTCATGACATAAATTTTGAGAGTGATTATCATCAATAATTCCTCACACATTTTAAACTATTGGATGAACATCACCTCTCCATGCTTAATCATCTTTGTGTCTATCAAGAGTTAATCAAGAATGCTTATAACAAACATCTAAGAGAGTGATAATTCAATATCAGAGACCTCATCCTTGAGGAAAACTAACATGTAACTAATATGAATAAAATCAATAGAGTTAAATTTGATTTCAATTGGATTGGACCCTACATCAAAACCCATAATTATAGATTAGGAGCTTATCATTCATCTTCTCTCAAAGGCAAACCAAAACTTGGGTCTCTTAATTCTTTTCATCTATGTCCTTTCTATTATTAAAACAAGGATCAAACTTACCTTTTTATCTAACTTAAGCTCATTCCTTGGTTTACAAGATTTTCATTTCCCTTCACCTACCTATCCCTATTTCTCTTGGGGACAATGGATTACAACATAAAACCATGTGATTATACATCATAGTTATAACCTAATCCTAACAATGGATATCATGGATCTACCCATGGTATGGTTCTTATGGATAATTTTCATCTCTAATCTGATGGAATCCCATGATTAGTTGTCCTTCAAACCACTTTCCCTCATCCATCATTAACCTTTGTGCTAAAAGTATTACCTTCATAAAGGTAGACTTATAAGCCTAAATATACTTGTCCATGTCTAAAAGATGCTTTCAAAATCAAATTGGGATACCAAAATATCACTTGGGTCCATATCTCTATCATTGCAGACTGATCCCTTGAAGGACAGTTGCCCAATAGCTAAATTGCTTAAATATAGACTACTCCCTTGAAGTATAGCTATAAAAATCCAAATTTAAACCATTCTCTTGAAGGATGGATAACTCAAATTTGTTAAAGTAATCATTTGAAGCTTCTCACATTGATCAACTTCACCCCTTTATCAAAAACAATAAAACACAAAAAATGGGGGGGCTATATTAAAATCAAAGTGAGTTATCCCAAAAGGGCCACAATCAGCTCTTTCTTATATACATCATAGACTTCCCACATCGATCAATCTACACATTATATTAAGGCATGGAATTTTATATTATAATTATTTGATCACCTATAAAAGGGGCAAGCTAACCCACATTAGGTTCCCATATTACCCATTTAACCATCTACCTATCACCTACTTTACCTTTTTAAACTCTCTAAAATAAAGGAACTATGAGCTTACTTGACACAAGGTGATCCCAATAACTTCTTTTTTGATCAAATAATACTCATGTGAAGCATTGGAAAAGCTCATTTTCATTAAGCAAATCCAACTTTGATTTTTGTTGGGACTTTGTCAATGAACACATACTACCTTTTTCTTACCCTCCATTCATTCATTCATGTAGACATCTATCTCATGATTCTACTCTCTTTTCTACATTTCATGTGTTATCTACACCTAATTTATGTTCTTTCATTATATCCATGTTATAAATATTCACAAACATCATTTTCATCATAACACTATTCCATATGCCTCACAAAATTATGAGCCATATCCCATCTATACACTTAAAATCATACGTATCATACACCATATCATCTAAATACACAATCAAAACCATCCTATATATTTTCATGAATAATCACATTATCCCTTATATATACATAACACATTACCTAAAACCATATACAACTATCAACATCCAATACACACATATACTCAAAAAATAAATTTCTTTATTTCATCATCCATAATCTATACTTATCACAACCCCAAACCTATCAAAACATAAGACACAACATATTGTCCACTTCACATGCCCTCATTTATACACATATTTCATCATAAATCATGGGCCAAAAACACATCTTACACATTCATAAATATCAAAGCAAATGAGATAATCATAAACCATATTTCATATTTCTCTCAATCAAATGATGTCAACAAACATCTAAAGCCATGTCATCATATCATTTACCATATATATTATAAGAAAACTACATCATACTCATAGAATAACCATGTCATATCTTTAAATTTTACCATCATTCAATCAACTTTTCTATAGTAAATCATCTACCACAAACATGAAGCCACCATGATACTATATACCTAAAATCATCTATCTCATATCCATAAATAATATCATGAACAAAATTATTATATCACCAAAATAAATATCCATCTTTGATCATATATATATCATATCTATCCATTGAACAAAGCATATACATCTATGAACAAAATAAAAAATAACATAACTTAGTCAATCATCTACATATCTAAACTCATACATCACTAAGCTCATGTCATCATTTATAAACATAATCATTACGACATCATAATCATAAACTCATCCTTGAAATCCATCATTATAATATAACATATTTATCACATGAACAAAACATGAACAATAATAATCAATCTACATATCCTCTCATAAGAAAGAGTCCTCATAATACAACAATACATAATCATCATAAAATCACTATCATGAAATGTCAAATTTTATAATCACCACATAATCATCATATACATGAATAAGAAAATATATGAAATAATGTATCTATCTCTCTCACTCATATACATCTCACATCATCAACACGTAGGCCAAAATACAAAATTAAGAACATATGCATCATATAATCTCCTCTATCAAGCCCCTAGTACACCACTACGACTAGCCCCATCTATACATGTACCTATGCTACCATTTGGTGGTGGTCCCCTTGATTTCCCTACTTATCCCACTATCAAGGCTCATAATCTTAGAATAGCTATCAAAGGACTCCATACCAACCTGGCCTTGTACTCTCTATATCTCATCTCTAGTAGTAACTTTTCTAGCAATATCACCTCATAATATATTAGCACCTCAATGGTGGCTAAGTACCATGTCCTCAAAACTATGTAAGGTGGTCCTCCTACTATTGATATGATTGCTCTTGCCCTTTATCTTAGTGAATCTCTCTCCTAATTCACTAACCCAAGAGCGATCCTCACCTGATCTTGCTCTCACATCAAGGTGGCAATTTGACCCTGTAAAATGGCCACCTATCCCTGTAAGTTGATAATTTTGGCCTATGCCATTGCTAGTGCTGTTACCACCTATCTATCTTGTGTTGATTGCCTAGTGGGATCCAAATCCATAGGTTTTTAACCATCATCACCCCAACTAAAGTTAGATATTATCTATTTGGCTTGATAATAAGCCATATATCCATTTTTAATACCTACATCATCAATGGCATCTCTAGCCAGCAACTCCTCATATTTTAACATGACATGTTGTGGCTATGGATATGGGAACTAGAAATCTACATCCTCCATCCTATAGTGGGATACCATGGGATACCCTAAGTCTAAATTATCCTTACACTCACTCAAATATGATAAGATCTATCTCCCCATCCCATCTCCCATAAATCTAGTACCAGCTCTTTAGGGATAATGTGTGATAGCTATACTTGGGCCACCTAGACCAAATTACATATGGCCTCCATACTATATCAAATACCACCAACCCCTCTAAATCATCTCTAAACCACTCAATATCTCAACCACCACCACCAATACCTATTAATGCATAATTGCCTCTCCATCTAGTATAACCAACTAGAAAGGGATATTGGCTAAATCCATCACAGGGTGTTCCCATTGGCCTCAACACCCATATGTGCTCATATACCCAATAATGGAACATGAACCCAATTCTAATCCCATATCATTCCTATATTATCTAAATACCTAAAACTCTTTATAGATCTATATTAGTAACACTAGGGCCTATCCAAACATAGTCCTCCCCAAAAGCACTCCACTAGCACCCCTAGTAATAGGTATGGAGAGTAACCAATGCTTGAATCAAGCACCATAAATTAGGATATGACCATCATCATCATCATGAACAAGCATATATTTGTAGGATCCCTCTAGTACAAATGTCTATAGTTGAATCCACTAGAGTGAAATTAAGCATGAAATTGATCTGCTCCATAAATAAAATCCATATGATAGTCAATCTACTCACTCTCTATATGTTAGATTGGCTCCCCCTAAATGGGTAGCTATGTAATACACTAAATGTCCTCTAGATGAATCATCATCTCCCCCATCAATAAAAAAAATGTGTTTGTGGCTGGGTCCCATCTCTCAACGAGTGCCTTAATCATACCCACATGTTACAACAAGTACCAGTAGTGAATCATTTTACCTAGTCCAATTGTCTCCATATGTCTCCACTAATCTATAGTTATTATGTCTCAAACCTTGGAAAAAATCTAAGGGACCTAGTCCCTCTTATAAATTCACTCATGTGATTGAAGGCCACTCATGTTAGTAATAGCTACTTAGTTTTCAATATCTACTTAAGTGATAACCTATACCTACTTTTTTCATCCCATTGCAACCAAACCATTTACATCTATCTTAATTACATCTCTCCAAACCTCTCAAACCAACCTCTACTTATACCATGACACCCGAAAACTATCTCACAAAATTATATTCACTACCTAACTACTCTACCACATACCCATCTATATATCTCTACATCTATCATTTTACCACCTAACTATTTCTATTCACTAAAATTTCCCCATCCACCCCTCTTGTAAAATCTATAGCACACTTACTAAACTTTACCTATAACTCATTTAACCCATGCCAGACCATTTTACCCACATTTTTTTATACCTTATATACCCATTTCCTAACTAAAACATTTCTACTACCTCCAATTGTAACCCCTGTTTGATACCTAACACAAAAAATCTACCACCCCTTTATCATTTTTACATCAAATCCCATAAACAACTTTATCAACTTTTTAGAATTTTAAAAAATATTAAAAACAAAAAAAATTTAATAATGACCCCTTGCACAACCTTCATCACCTTTTATCACAACTTTCCTTTGACTATTGATGGTTCCTAGAACAATCAAAGGTCCCATGGGATCCTTTTTCCCTTATAATCGACCACCAATGGTTTAATCTAAAATATGATGGCCACTATGTGTTATTTTTAGTGGCATACCTCAAACCCTAAACCTCTCTAAAACACTACCAAAACACCCATAATCAACTAATAACCCACCTAACTCACCTTAAAACATATTAACAAACCTCAATCCCCTTCCCATCCCGCTTTCCCTCCATTATTTTTCTCTATATCAACACATGCTAACCTAAGACATCATTTTACCAATACCCATTTAAAAACCTACCCAACATAATAATGACACCCTAACCTTCTATAACTCACAATCAAACTAAACAATTACACTATGCTCTCAATTTAAAGATAAATCCTACCTCATTCCATGATCAATAGCATGGTGTAATCCCTCATACCACTACATGGCCTCATCCTCATCTAACCTCTATCATGTCACTTCTCAAGCACACAACCCACCAATCAATCCATAACACCTTAATAAGCAAATACAAAATGATAAACCACTCTAATTCACCCCAAACACACAACACTAAAAGTCAATTGGTAAAATTAATTACCATTTTACTTTTTTTATCATGGTTTTTTAGGGTTTTCCTAGCCATCACTAGTTAGGGTGACCATTTATGGTCAACCTTGGGGATAACCCTAACCATTGATGGTTAGGGACCCACCTTAAATTCCCAAATTTTTAACACCCCATCTAGGTTCTTCCCTTTTAGGATATTACCTTATCCCCCAAACCAACCACTTGACCCTTCAAAGCTTTCCCTTATCTGACCATTGACCTATTTGACCACATCCACCTCAATGTTGGCCTTTTTAATCCAAGTATTCACCTATTTTGTGATGACCTTGCCTTGATCATTTTGATCACACTGACCAACACAGCCAACTTGAATGTTTGAACTTCATACCACCTCATGTGCAACTAAACCATTTGTGTTGTTTTGTAAGATCACTTCCTACCTTGGATACATATATGTAATGTTAACCCTATCTAGGTGACTTGATAGGAATCAACTAATCAAATATGACCAATGTTATGGTCTGATTACACTATCATATGTTTCTTTAGAACTTGACCTAATTTATGTCAACATTGGTAACTTTAGTCTCTACACGATCTTGATTATCATACTTAGTCATATTTTGTGCACGTGTTTACATTTCAAATGCCCAAACATCTTGTGTTATCCACCTTATGACTCTCTATTTACCATTTATCAAAACCTAACCTCATTTTGGTTTCACCTCGTTGACTCTTGATTTGATGGGGAATACCTCTTCCCATACTTAGGGTAATCAAACCATGACCAATAACCTATTTATTTTTATTTTACAATTTCTTAATCAAAAGATACATAATAACAAGGGGAAAAATGTAGACACTAAAAAAATTCATAGTTTTAGATGTCAAAACACCTAAAACCCCTGCCTGACCTTGAGGTTAGTTGACAACCTAGTTGACTTAGAATATTTATTAATTTACTAACATAACTTTTTAAATCACCCATTTTTAACCTATTTTCTTCTAGAACCTCAACTGTCAATGGTTAGCTGGACCATCAATGGTCAACTCTCCAATCCTACTTTAAAACTTTAAAGCATTACCAATTGTATGTGTTAAGCATGGCATATTTAGTAACTTCTATTTTGATATGCAAACCAAATTTAAAGCATCATTATTAGAAACTTTTTTCTCTATCCATTTAGCAACTTCATCTTATAAAAGGAGAGAAGTAGGAGAAGATCTAGATGTAGAACTTTAGCAATCCACATATAAACTATCTTGCATCTAGGTATCCAACATCCCTTCAGCAAGAAAGCAACATCAAGGAGACTTAAACCTATACTAGTATCACTTTTGAAGGCAAAAGTACTATCACTCTAGCCAAATTGCTTTAGCCTTCCATAAATAACTTATAGGTATCTCTTGCTTATTTTCTTTGATTTATATTCCATTTATAACCTCCCTACCCTATTAGACCCATTAATATCTTATTTTCCATTCCCCTAATCCATAATAAACCTCTATTTTCCCAGTTTATTTAATTATTAATCATTTTTTGATCATTTATATAATCACATAGGCAATCACTGATGGTTAGCTCAACCACCAATGGTCTTCTAAACCATCAATAGTTACCCAATCATCGAAGGTTAGCCCAAGCATTAACAATTCACCCAACCATCGATGGTCACTATGGTAGAAAATATTAGCAAGTTATTTTCACCCCCTTGATCCCAACCAAACCATGTTTTCTATGTTCTTGTATATTCATAGAGACCTTTTTGATTTTTTAAACCTGACCCCAACTATATTAGCATGAGTATTGACCCACTTTTACTATATTTAGTGTTTTTATTTATCAAGAAATTTTATTTCATCTCATCTTACATACATTTAATTTCCAGTGATTGAATGAAATTTTCCTTTCTTTTCTTTTATATCAACTTAATTGTTATAAATAGTGGATTAACATCCTCTTAGAAAGCATACATTTCTTGGATCTAGCTCACGCTAGGTGATCCACTCAAATATCCATCTACCAATCCCCTTTTTAGTGTCTTTTTACCTAAAATAATTCCTTCTAAGCCAAAGAGGAGTTCTCACCATCATTTGGATCATGCGTGCACTTTACCAGGTATTCTTATACACACCCTATTACTAGTTTCATTAATTGCTTCCAAACTAAGAAATGAGTGGAAATTAACTAAAACACCTACATTCCCAAAGTCCTAAAATCTAGACTCCACCTCCTAGCTAATGGTTTGGTTGGTAAGGGAGACCAATATGGGGGATCATAGGATGGGTCAAGATGGGATGGCTCATGGGAGAAAGATAAATGTTTTCAATCAACTAGTTATTGTTGCATATTGTGATTTTAATTCATTATTGATTCAATATGCTTTGTAAGTGACTTGTTAATATTCTAATTTAGAATCAATAGTATAGATGTAGGTTAATGTCTCCTTCATAATATTATATCATATAAAATTAGTTAAATACATTTAAATTTCAATTTCATTGATTAATTTCATTTACATATTTCATTTTCTTGATTTCATCTTTAGTTAGAAGTTTTATTTCAACTGTAGGTTACTAAATTAGTTTTTATGAGTTAAAATTCAATTATACGGATTGCATGTACTCTCATATGAAATCAATGAACATATAATTTATATGGATTACATGTAATCCATATTAAATCAATGAATATATATATATATATATATATATATATATATATATATATATATATATATATATATATATATATATATATATATATATATTGATTATTCACTATGAATGAACATATGTTTAGTAAGATTTAATAGAATTAATGAACATATGAGAGTACATGTAATCCATATAATAAAATTTAGTATATTTTATAATCTAAATTATATGGATTACATGTACTCTATATTTAATTAATGAAAATATATATTGATTTATGGATTAATTTAATTGATTTCATTGATTACCAAATCTACTAAATTAATTGAATTTATCTAAGATATCCATATAATAGAGTACATGTAAATCCAGTAATGTTCATATAATAGAGTATATGGATATCTTAGATAAATTAAATTTATATTATAATGGATTATATGGATTCCATTTAACATATAAGATCTAAGATTATGTTCATTTATGGATTAATTGAATTGATTTCATTAATTTTGTAGATTTTCTAATATATAATAGAGTACATGTAATCCATATAATTTAGATCTTTCATCATAGATTTCATTCATTCTATTTGATTATGTTACAAAATTTATTGATTATTCACTATGGAAACATTTATTAAATAACAAACCTATTTGATTATATGGCTATGTTTAAATGTTTATTTCATATTGCATCAATTCTATTATGAAAGAGCTTAGATCTTAGAGTGATCAAATAAGTATATATTATTTATTTTGAAATTAAATGATTAGTTAAGACTTTCTAATGTGATTAAAATTATGTACTTAAAAACATTATTGCCTAAGTAGTCATTACACTCCATTACTAAGGAGTATCTGGTTATCATTTTTAGTTACATGGCTGCACTGTAATTATTTGGTTTACTTTGATTATAAACAACCACCTACAAGTGTACTCACCATAAGATAATATATTAGTTATTTATAATTTCATTTACACTACTTTTACAAGTTTGATCTAGCACCATGCTTTGGATTACATATTTATTTACTTTATTTACATACATGACATAAAATTGAAAGCATTCTATTACTAAAGGAAATTAGAAAGGAGTTCTTTCTTATTGGTTATATTTCAATTTTAGCCTTATGATTAGAGTTTTGAGTATGTGAAACAAGGAAAATTTAAATTGATATCAGGTTTTAACTTTAGTTAATGGATTTAGTTATGTTTCATTTTTAGAAAAATGATCTTGTCTAAAAATTCTTAGCTATTAATGGATCTGAAATAAGATAGTTACACACAAACATTGCTCTACTTAGGTTACAATGATTTGAGTTTGTCGTCACTTTTTTAATGTTAAATTGGTTAAGTTTAATGGCTATAGAAGGCCATCTAAAATTTTCATTTGAACTTAATAAATATAATAATAACTACCATTCCAACTTTAGTTCACTCTTTAGATCATTCACAATTAAGGCATATTAAGATTGAGCATATAGTGTGATACAATGACAAAAATTTTTATCCATTTGTATACACATTTTTAGCAAGATAATGACTATAATAAACCATGGATAAATAAATTAGAGTCTTGTTAGTATTTTATTTATTACATGATAATGATTGATAAGTATAATCACTATTAACTTTCTTAAAGAAACAAATTTCAAAAGTTAATGCATTGTAGATTTAAAAAATTAAACAAAGTGGAGTTAATTATTAGTCTCACAATTATGACCAAGTGACATATAAATAATTCTAGAGAGATGAATCTATAGAAGGCTATTTATAGGATGGTCTAGTGAGAGCATGGTGACACTATGAGTTAAGCATATCCTATCTGCTTACAAACAATAATATCTTGACAAAAACTATAAATTTAGTATTTTAAACTTCAATTACTTATAAAATTAAGGAATGAGATACGATGACCCTATAACCATAGATCATGGTACAATGATCTAAAATTTGGGGTAGTACAATTTAGATCCTTCACTTGTATCAAGTATTTGAATTACCTAAGAACCATCACTTAAAATTGTTAAATACCTATCTAAATAACATTGGTAAACTAAGTGATTAATTAAGATAACCCAAAACATAAACAAGATCAAGTTAACTACCGTAGCCTATACCGGGTTTTATATATGTCAAATACTTAGGTAAGATAAGGACACGTAGGTGGTATTATTAAGAGGGTGTATGCTACCATGTAGTCTTTGATATATTGATATGGATTAAATTTTGATACACCCTAAATTGTATGAGGATAGCACTAGGGAAATAATCATCCCTATATAATATTCTATGGGTAATTACCTTGGATAAGGATTTCATGTGTGTGACCATGGTAATAGGTTATACAAAACTAAACTTTAGACTATAAAACATTTTTTTCTACTGTAAACTTTGAAAGAAGTGATGCTAAATTTTGTTTTTAGGGTCATTTCATATAGGAAATTATCAAAATATAGATTTAGGATCACTTGGTAAGGTAATTGATACTTTCCCATTGACTAATAATATTATTCTAGTTGTAAATTTAATATTGACCATACGAGGTCCACTTTTTGGAGGTATAGGTATAAAAAAATAAGTGGAATAGGTAATTCCATAAAATAAAATACATAAATAAATATTTAGTAGACATTACAATGAAACATTTTTTGTGTGATCAATGTAAAGTTACTAGAGTACATGGATATGGAAGATGATTCAGATCAAATTCATAAATGTGAGAGTTCTTAGGGAGTGAAAGGAACCATGTCATAAGAAAGTAAGGAAAAATATTTACAACCACAATGTATGAAAATTAACATACCTCATACTACAATTATGTTCCTAACCGAGTAGTAATATATTCTAGTTTATTAAAGCTAACATTTTTTTATGGAATTCATAATTATCAACTTTGAAAAATAATTTATTTCAGTGTTTAAGGATATCAAGAAAGATCTATTTGAGAATGTGCCTATATATAATGAATTTTTTACAACCCTTATATTTAATATTTTATATGATATACACCCATTAAAACATGCACAATGGTTTTTGGGTGACTAGTAGCACTATTTCAAAGTTATTTAATAATGAAAACATTCACAGATATGTGGGAAGCATTATAGGTTGGGATAATGTTATAATTAGTAAGGGGAATGGATACATGTCTTATCCTATTTTAAGATACACATATTTCAATTATGACAACCCAATTATAGAAAATGGTTATGAATATTTCATGGGAAAAGAAGAGAGGGATTTGGTGTATAGATTGTGAGTTTGTAGGACACACCAAAATTGACTAGACATGGATAAAAATGAAATTAGTCAAGCTAGTTTATCATGTATACAAAGAACAAAACTATGAATTGTCATTTTTTTAACATGTAAAACAAGCTATGACTAGTTATTGGTATAAGGTGTGTGAAACTAAAACAAATGATATAATACATATAAAATAAACCAATCAAATCAGTGAAACTAAATATTTTTGGATAATCGAAGAAATAAAAAACTATACAAACCCTTACCATGGTCAAGCATAATATTTAAACCAATGGGGTTATGGGATAAGCTTGAGATTATATAACCAAGTAAAATAAGGGTAAAATGAGGACCAAACATGATAGTTAGGGATAAATAATTTATAATTGAGGAGGATAATTTAGAAGGACAAGAGGTGGAGGAATTTTGGGATAACTGATTCATAGGGTTATGTTTTAAGTGCAACAAAACTAACATTTACTAAAGGAAATGAATGAAATTTACAACTTGTGTACATAATTATGATGCAAGGGGCATTAAATAGAGGATTACTTGGATTTAATTAAGAATATTTTACAAAAGGATAAATCCAAGAAGGTATTAATGATAAGGATTACACAAGAATAGGCTCAAGTGATATACATAGAAAGAGTGAAAGGGTGTATAAGTAAACATCACCAAATAAAGTTGACTAGACACTCATTTGGAGGAAATACCAAAAAGAGATAATGAGATATGTGAATTGTAGGACATCGTATAAAATTATATAGATGTGTCATTTAAGAATTTAATATTAGATAAATCAAATGATATAAATGGAAATGTGCAAGATGAAATGAAAATAACATGAATAATCGAAGATAATATAAGGGAATTCCATCAAAATATGAGTGTAAAAGAGGTACAAGAACTCACATTTTTTTCTCTATTAAAAAAATGAGCATGTACTCTCTTTATTAAATATATGGCTTATAAAAATTAACGTGAAGGTGAAAAAAAATGGAATTTAAAGTTTAAAATAATCTAGACACACAAAAATGAGTGATATGATAAAACAAACTCATAATTGATGCCAATATTAATGACTTGGAGTAAAATAACATATTAGTCAACATAAAAGTAGAGGTCATGATGTGTAGATAAAAGTGGGTATTCTAGATCTATATCCTTCAAAAAAAAATTATTCATTGCCAAGAAAAACAATTTTAAGCTTATAGGGTTATTAAAAGGAACAAATCTAGGCATCATGGGAATAAAATTTGTCACATATTTTGAAATAATCAAATAAGTAGAAGAAAAAACTACGAAACACTCTTAGAAAGAAAATGGTGATATGAAAACCATGTTGGTATGTGGTTCAAGCATATGTATATGGCTTTTAAGAATGAGCATAAAATATTAGTGATTATACTATAAAATGATCATGGACATGAAATAGGTGCACATTTTGATATAGATAAAGAAATACAAAACATATATATATGTCACTATGAAAATAAAAAAATATTTAGACCCTAATGAGGATAATAAATTGAGTTGGAAAAGTGGAGTATCAGTGTCATATATGAAAATAATAACATGTGAAATATGGGTCTAGGATACTTTTGAGGTTACATGAAGTAAATGTGCATGATTATACAAGTTTAATGAAAAATCCATGAAAAATGGCTATTTAAATTACAACACACCTAGGAAAATAATGCAATTGAAGAGAGGAACATAATTTCACACTTATTTTAAGAGTAAAATGAAATTGTAATGATATGAAATTTATCCATGAGTGAGGATGAGTTAGATAAAATTATCAAAAAAAATATGAGTTCTATATAATTTCAAAATAAAATGATGTAGATGGTGATGAATATGATCTTTTAAATGTGAATAGTTCCATATGGGAGTGAATAGAAAATAGTTCATAGGTGGAGAGAGATATACACTAAAATCAAAAATTTCAAAAAAAAAATTTAATATTGGATTAGAGGAAGAACCATGCATAATAATGGTTAGGAATTACAGGACAAAAGATGTAATGGTGCACATTATTGACCTATTAAAGGGATTTAGAGACTTATTTCTCAAAACTATAGCAAGATGAAGTGAGTACAAAATTAATTGGTAAAAATAAACATTAATTTACATAGAGTGAGTCTAGTTAAAAATAGACCACATAAAATGAATCCCAACTTACATGTACGGAAAAAAGCATAAAATGCTATAATTAGGAGTTATTTACCTAGTAGAATAATATGACTATATAAAATTCATGGTAGTAAGTTCTAAGAAGTACATAAATATTCAATTATTTGTTGACTATAATATGATAAATTATGTGTGTGTGTTTAGGACCCTTTTCCTACATTGTTTACTGATGAAGTGTTAGAAGAGTGCTTGGGTAAGAAATTTAGACTTTTAGTGATAGATTTTTAGGATACCATTAGATCCATTTACTAGGAGATAATGTATAAACTATGTTTTCAACTATGATGGGATATTCTATGTGTAATGTAATGTCATTTAAATTTAAAAATTAAATAGATATAATATCAAGTATTGTGGTAGAGGTATAAAATATTTCATTCATAAATGCATTCAAGTGTATTTAGATGATTGGATAGTTTATGGGTTAGTGAAAGATCATTACTAGAATTTGTGCATTATGTTTTAAAGGTGTAATAAATTAAAGATATCCCTCAATTTAAATAAGTGTATATTTATGGTACCATTTAGGACACTATTGGGTCATGTAATTTACTAAAGATGGCATATTAGTAGACTTATCCAAACTAAAATTAATATTCAAATTAGAAACACCACATTATTAAAAGGATTTTCACAAATTTTTAGGACATTGTGGGTATTACCAAAATTTAATTAAGAGATAATCATATATAGTTTGGATATTAGAGGAAATTTTGTGAAAAATTAGTTTGTTTATATGTAAAATTAAAAAAATAACTTGAGATATTTAAATAAAAAATTGTAAACATGCTAATATTATGACTCCTAGACTAGAATAGTCATTTTCCCATACATGTAGATTCCTTAAATATTGTAATTGGTTATATAATTATACAACCAGGTGAGGGTTATATTGAACACCCTATCTACCTCATAAGTGGGAATTTTTCAAAAGCTAAGATGAATTACACAATTTGAAAGAGGGAAACATTAACCATGGTGTATGCCTTATAAAAGTTATAATAATGTTTAATAACCAAACCATTCATATTCTTCACTAGTCATGAGGAATTAGATCATATTTTAAAAAAATTAGTTTTACCCAGATGAATTTTTTGTTAGATAGTCCTATTTAAAAATATTTCAATTATTGGTAGTATTTAAACCAATGAGTTTGAATGTAGGGACCGATTACTTATCAAACATAAATAAAGGAGATGGGTTAAACAATTTATTATTGATGACATGCTATATGAAAAATTTTATAAGATTTAGTGTGTCCCAAAAAAAATTTTAGAAATTATCTAACATGTATTAACATTTAATAAGGAAAATGGTTAAGATAATAGCGACGATGAGTGGAAGAAGTGTGGGGTGTGGAAATGGCATTGATAGAGAGTGGGAAATAATTTTTTCAAAACTAGACTCAAAAAGGGAGAAAGGATATGGTGATGGAGGAGGGGGAGGGGGGAACATATGTGCTATGAGGTTTGAAGCATTTTCAAGTCAAGTAAAAATAGATGGAATCTCCTCTAAGAGATGTAATAATGCAAACTCTGCCAATTCCAAGTAGATGCTAGGAAAGTCATCTTAGAGTGAAAAATGGATTGGATTTATGGGAAGAAAGGAGATTAGGCCTATTGAATATATTAAAACCATTAAATATGGAAAAATAATCCATGTTAAATTCACTCCTTCTCTCACTAATCATGCGTCATCAAGGATGGAATAGGCTTTAGTTGGAAAGTTTATGGGAGCCAAGAAAAACATTGATTCTTTCAAAGCTTAGGTAAAATAAAAATGGTGCCCTAAAGGTAATATGGATATTATATTAATGGTTAATTTATGTTTCATGATTAAATTAAATAACCCTAAAGATAGAGTCAACATTATTACTAGGGGTCCTTAGTTTTTTGGAAAATCTAGACTTTTTCTCAAAAAATGGCAATCAAGATTCACTTCTAAGAAGGAGAAAATTAATATAATGCCCATTTGGGTTAGGCTAATATGTCTTCTAATTGATTTCTAGGAGGATTTATTTATTATAATTTATAAATATTTTGGTTACCTCATTACTCTGGACTTAGCAACCAAGAAAAGATCTAGGATTGTCCATGCCAGGTTTTGTGTGAACACATTTATAAATCAAGAGACACCTAATTTAGTTTTTTTGCATACCATTTTTAGAGTAAGAGTGAAAAAAATTAAATCTAAAAAATCATACCTATTGTGTGATAAGTGTCGCAAACTTGGACACTCTTTAAAGGTGTGCACTTCAAGTCCCAACTCAGTGGCATGGAAAAGGAAAGGAGGCATCTCTTCTTAAAAGAGTATTAAACCTAAAACAAAAGTCTTGGGTCTATTATTTCCTCCTAAAATATATGATTTTTGATCCACTTCATGCATGGAAGAAGGAGATAAGGTGGATTTAGAAGGTACTGAAAAGGTAGATTTAGAATCTAACTCTATACCAGAGCTAGGAAAAAATAATTGTAGATAAAAGAGAGACCCAAAATATTACACGACAAATTTCATAGGTATAAGTATTTAAATATGTATATATTAAAGGTGTAGATCAAGATGTGGATGAATTCATCAACCAAATCAATGTTGTGGAGAAAAAAGGGTCTCAGATTTTAAATATTTAGACCTAGAACAAATTTAAAATCCTTTATAATGAGGTAGAAATGAAAAAACTAGTAGATAAAGGGATCTACATAGAAGGTTTCACATATAATAATGATATTCCATCTATTTTTTTTCAAATATGAGGTTAGGGATGCACATCATTCAATTTTTATGCCTAAGAATAATTCTAAGGCAAAAGTGACTTCATCGATGGTTACAAGAAGAGGTGCAAAAAGCCTAACCTTTAAAACTCTATCCAAAGTAGGTAAATCATCTAAAAAATAAAATTTTATTAAATGTATTCAAAAAGACATAATAGATAGATTTCAAAAAACCCTTCCTTTTAAAGGAGGTTTCTCTTCCTCCAGTAGTTAATCATGTTAATTATTTCTTATAATATCATAGGGATACATGGTAAATGGAAGTAGAAAGTATTTAGGGATTTTATAAATACTAATAAAGTTTTTATTTTAACCATTCGAGAATCAAAGATTGAGGAAAAATTCTTTTTAAATTACAAAAATGTGTACTGGAGTGAAGCTAAAGTAGTTTGTATTAGTGTCTAGGACAATATTAAGGTTGATAAATTTTTGGGATCCTAAATTTATTTTAATAAAACCCTTCCTCAATACTTAACATCATATGGTATTGCTTTTTATAGATATTATTAACAATAAACAATGGATTTTTTTGAATGTCTATTCTCTAAATTCTAGGTCTATGCATATAAATCTATAGGAAGATATTAGATTTTTTTAGAAATAACTACAAATATATTTATTGGATTTTTGTAGGATATTTTAACTCTCCTTTTAATTTAGGAGATAAAAATGGAGGAAATATGGTTTGTATGGACAACATGGAGGACTTCTCTTCATTTGTTTCTAATATTGGTTTGCTAGATTTAGACCTTAGAGGGTTTAAATTTACCTAGACTAATTAGAGGCTTGGTGAAAATCTAATCCAATGCATATTTTATAGAGTATTTATCTCTTTAGAGTGGTTAGAATTTAAGGATATGTCCCTTAAAACTCTTCTAAAGATTGGTTCTGATCAATCTCTATTGGAGTTGAATATTTTAGATTAGGAGGTCAATGAAAACAAGTATCTTTTTTGTATAGAGCATATGTGGTTCATGGAATTTTAAATTCGTGATAGGATCTTAAAGTTGTGGACTAATAATGGTAGTGGTTTAGCTATGTTCAATCTAGCTGAGAATTTCAAAAAGGTAAAAAATAAGGTCAAACAACGGAACAAATAGGTTTTTGGGAATGTTCATTTGTAAAAAATGTCCCTCAAATCTCGTATTTTAAAGATTAAAGATGAAATTGAGGAGAAGGTGTATGATTTAGAGATAAAAAATAGAGAAATACAACTCTTATGTAATTATCACACTATCACATCTAGAGAAGAATCTTTATGGAGGCAAAAATCTATAAATATTTGGCTCAAGGAAGGTGATAGAAATACTAGTTTTTTTATTTGTCTAGTTTAAAGTAAAAGAAACATAATGTAATCAAGGAGATAATAAAAAATGATGGTCAACTTTCCTTTGATGTTGATGATATTAATCGAGAAAGTGTACTATTTTACAAGAATTTGTACAAAAATAATTTTAAGAAGAATATTAGATATGAATAAGAATTTTTTTACATGTGATATTAGAATTGATTAACTAGGAGGACAATGATATGATTATAGATATTACCTCAAATTAAGAACTTAAATTTTTGTTCTCCAAGAAGAATTTGAAAAATGCTCTAGGGTTAGATGAATTCCCCATAGTTTTTTTCAAACAAATTTGGGACATGATTAGGGATGTTGTGGTTGAAGCTGTGAACAAATTCCTTGACACCAGGTAGATACTCAAAGAACTCAATAATACTTTATTAGTTTTTATCCCTAAGAAGGAGTGGGTTGTTAAATTTTCAAATTTACATCCTATTAGCTTGTGTAATTATTTTTTTAATATTATCACAAATCTTATTACTCTAAAGATTCAAATTATCATGAATAAAATTATCCAATATCAGACAAGAGGATTTGTACCAAGTAGATAAATTCAAGATGGAGTGATCATGGTTCATGAAGCCATTAATTCAATGTAAAAAATCCAAAGAGTAGCTATGGTATGTAAACTGGATATGGCCAAAGCATATGATAGATTAAACTAGGGTTTTCTTGATATAGATATGGCTCAATTTGGTTTTTACGATAAATTTAGGGAAATTATTAGATCTTATATAACCTCTTGCATATTTTCTATTTTTTTTAATGGGGTGGCTCATGGTTTATTCAAAATCACTAAAGGTGTGAGATAGGGAGACCCCCTTTCCCAATTCCTATTCATCATTATAGAGGAATTATTGAGTAAATTCATATCTAATACCTTGGTTATGTCAAAATTATAAGATTTTAAATTGACCATGTCTTTAGATCTGGTGACGCATCAATAATTTATGGATGACACCATTCTCTTAGCTAAATCATATATGCAAGAACCAAGAAACATTAGAAATATATTGGTGATGTATGAAAAGGCCTCTAACCAGAAAAATAATGTTTATAAAAGCTATATGTATTTATTTAATATGTCTATGGTTAGACAAGCTAAGATAGCTGCACTTCTAGGTTGTCAAATCAAGGAACTCTCATCATCTTAATTGGAAATTTATCTCGTTAGAAATAAACTTTAGGTGGTAGCATGAAACCCTTTGATTTATAAATTCTAAAAAAATATAACATGATGGAATGGTAAGCTTTTATCCCAAGCTAGCAAGTTTGTTCTAATTAAGAGTGTATTAAAAAGTTTTTGGTGTATATTACTTCACTATTAAATTTGACTAAAGCAGTGGAGGATAAATTAAATAATATTCAATAAAAATTTCTTTGGTGGCTTGGAGTAAGGTTTGCTCTAAGAAAAGATATGGACTTGGTTTAAGAAATCTGTAGTTAATTAATAAATTACTCATTTCAAAATATATTTGGAGAATAATCAAAATGAGCCTAGTACAGGGTAAAATTCTCTCTTTTAAATAAGGAACATATCTACTATACATCCTGGTAGATGAACAATTTGTGAGGGCCTCATATATATGGAACTTCTTCATTTCTAATAAGGAGTTGATAATTTTAGGTTCTAAATGTAAAATAGGTAATAGGCATAGGGTTTATTTTATAGGGATAAATGGATATATGGTATGCCACTATATCAGAGTGACATGGGTCTACATTTAAAAGATAACATGAGGTAGAAATATGAATCTAAGGTGGTAGACTATTGGCAAGAGCTAGAGGGAGTTAAAATTTGGAAAACACTGAGCTTGACAAACTTAAATAAAGAAGACACTTTGAAGATATATGACCTGAACAAAATGTTGCAAATTTTCCAAATACTAGGGGTTATTAGAGAATACCACATCATCTGGATGTAATCATTGAATGGTCAGTACAAAGAAAAATTGATATATAAACTGCTCTCACAAGAACCTAAGCTTAATGTAAACTAGGATAATGTTTGGGATAAATGGCTTACTCCAAAGATAATATTTTTTGTTATGGGTGGAGATTAAAAATATAATCCTAAAACTTAATACTATTATAAAAATAAATTGCATTATTATCAATAGGCGTGTAATATGTGAAGAGGATAATGAACTAGTCTTTCATTTTCTTATAAATAACTCTTTTTCTAAGTAGATTTGGAGTCATTTTATTTACAAATTTAATGTCTCATGGGTACAAGAAGGCTCCATAATGGAAATATTATAATCTTAGAGATGGCCATTTCATAATGTCCACCTTAATAAACTTTGGAAATTGACTTTACCTCATATAATTTGGGGGATCTGGGGAAAATAGAATAATAGAATTTTTAGTGGAAAGAGATGTAGCAATAAAGCTATCTCAACAAGAATTTTTGAGCTCATTAAGGATAATTACAGTTCTATCCATATTAATAAATGTAAAAATTTTCTTCATTTTGAACAAATTTTGGATCTGAATTAGTTAATAGATCCCTCTAACTTAAATAAACTAGATCCTAAGGATAAAACTAGAAAAAGAACAAAATGGAAACCTCTCCTTGTGGGGTGGATGAAGCTCAATTTTGATGGATCTTCAAAAGGAAAAATGGGTCTAGTGGGTGGAGGTGGAATCATTAGAGATCATAAGGTAAATTTGATTACTTGATATGTTGGAGACATGGGGGTGAAGTCAAATCACTAAGTAAAAGGTCTAATAGCATTCTGGTGGATCATATTGGCCAAAGACATTGAGTGTGAAAAATGTATTGGTGGAGAGAGACTCTCTAAATATTATGAACTATTTATTTATGAAAGATGTAATTATTTAGTCTATCAAATAATTATTAGAGGAAACTATACTTATATTTTACTCTTTTTAATAAGTTATCATTCAACATACTTATAAGGGAATTGTATAAAATACTAGTTCACCAATAAAGGAGTGAATAATGTGGGTCTTATGACTTAGATGGGCTATGCATATCTCCCTAGGGAGTTGATACTAAAGATTAAAGATGAATGAAATCCTAATGTTTTTAATATTATGCATATTGGCAAAGCCTCTAATATTAAAACCATAATTAGTGAGAGAGGGAGGGTTGAATCAATATTTAAAACTGTTATTCACATGTACTTTAACATTCCTTAAATCATCAAAGCAATACAAATATATAACAATGCACAAAGAGTCATTCACATGAGATTAAAATAAGAAAACACACATATGAGTAGGAAAACCTCAAGGGGAAAAAAACCCACTAATCTATGAAAATGGACTATAATATTATAAAATAAAAACCAAATTTAATGAAGCACCAATCCCAACTAGCCAAGTACCCAATTGACTAGGCTTTAGCAAGCACCCACTTACAAGGAAATACCAATACCCTAGATGACTTAGTACCAACTCAGCCACTTTATTATTTTTATCACATTAAGGACACTATGTTTCTCAACCTATTGATGATGAACACCTCTTCATCTCTTCACACTTATCCCTCTCAAACTAACTTATAAGCCTCTTCGCTCAACTATATCTCTTTAAAACTGATTAGGTCATATGATCTTTACTTTCATATTCATACCTATTACATATTCATGATAGTAACTCTAGTCTCTTCTGATGGTCAATAATACCTCCTTCTTAACTAGGATCTTCTATATCATTAGCTCCTCAATCAATTAACTAACTAGCCAATTTGACCTAAAAGGCCTTGTTCTTATACAAGCCTCTTGTTCATACACCTCTTGGTTAGAAACACACACTTGCCCAATTATATTTGTCACAAAATAGGACTTAATACATGTCATAATAAAGAATCAATCATTACATTAGGTCAGCCATAACTCAAATAGACCAAATCCTTTTTTAGGTTTCATGGAGGCCTAATTCCATTACACCTACTTGAGTACACATTACCTTATGATCCATTAGAATAATCTACACCTATATGAATAGCATAAATTTTTCATACAATAATGAAATATGCCTTATCCAACATCCTTCGAGCACCATGACACCTTTTAGGTCCAACCACCACTTGAAACACTCCATTAGAACTATTCACATTAGGCCTTTAAACACATAGAAAACTTTATCTTGAACAACTAAAGATAAAACATAATTTATTCACACAAAACTAAAATTAAATAACTTATACATAATCTAAAATACCTAAATAATATCACCATATTCATTATATACTTCAACTCAAGGCATAGAGTCTTAAAAACACCTCTGTAACTTACTCATAACTACCAACTTTCCTCAAAGACCAATCATGGTGACTCAGACCTCTAATACCTATATAAACCATTTAAAATAATTATGTTGCATGAACATGATATTATTACATCTCTAGATTATATTGAAATATATACATCATATGTTCTAGTGTAAACTATTAGTCATACAAACCAATTTATTGACCTCACTACACACAAACCTCACGTAGTTAGACATGCCATTTTGGATTCATCATTTTCATCACTACATCTAACATCCAAGCTCTCTACCAAGCATGAATAATACATAAAAGTTTCAAAAAACATCTCCATTAACTTTTTTTCATCATTATACCATGAAAACATATTCCAATTCATCTTCTCACTGTTGCATTGGTTTTTCATTGTTTGCACCATTAGGCTTATTAGTAACTGGCTAGCTTGGATGACTAGTTTAGTAAATTTGAGGACTAGAACCTATCTATAAAACTTTAGGGACATGAAGAATGAGTCTCTAATTTCTTACTCCATATATTTTATTACTATGTCTAATGCAACTTTGACATCTAGAATAACTTCTTCAGAAACAAACTTAAAACTCAACATTTTCTCAACATCTTCAACAATGGGTCTTTATTAGGGTTCAAAGGGGTTTTAAACCCATTTCCAATATTAACAATCATTCATAAAGCATAAAACATAAATCCAAAAACTAATTAATATAATTTTTAGTTAGGACCCTTCACCATCTACCATGAACTACTTTGGTTCCCATGCAATGGTTTAATGACCTAATGGGCACAAGAAAATCCTTCTCAGGGTGAGAACTCTTCATTCTGAGCACTCAAGAGACTTACAAACAAATTTTCATGCCTTTTCATTTACACTATGACCTCAAAATGTATGATCAAAATTTAAAAAACATAGCTCACCTCTAAAAATTCTTATATGAGATCCAACACCTTGAAATATGATCATGACCCCTCATTATCCCATATTCTCTCTCTTTGCTTTCTAGATCGTGACCTATAAAACACTTTAGGCCTCAAAAATATCATTAATTCCTCTTTACATCTAATCTCTACCTCATTTACATACTCAAGAAACCTCTTCTATGATTAAACACTTCCATACATCCTTAACATTCTTTGACAATAGATTATGATACGTTATTAGGCTAGACAGGGTCTAGGAGTGGTCTAGGTGCAGACTTGGTTTGAAGTTCCTACCCATATAGTTTCACCTTAAAACTCTCATGAGTGATCCAATCCCTCACATACATGATCAAAAAACCTCATAAAAATAATCATGCATGTGTTCACTTATCTCACTAAGCCACCATTCTCATACCTTCTCATAAGGTCTCTTCATGCCAAGACTAGGCTTAGGATATTTAAGCACTTGACCTAAAACACCTATACTAATGCATTAATTTCCTTAAAATTATATTTCATTAAAACATCCTTCAGTGACAACACTCCATAAATTCCCCTTGTCACATCAAGATAATACCAACTAGGCACACTCTCTCAATGATATCAATTTCATGCAAGATGCACATTTGACATCAATGACAATACTCAAAAATCTCTCCATTTTTCATTAATGTTAACCAATATCATAAAATTACCTCAAAAATAAATTATCCCTCATTCTAAACTTTCTCCCCCTTTGACATAAATGACAAAGTGATGTCTGTAATTCTTTTGATAATACTCATAACCAAAAAACTCAATATATAGTACTATAAGTGTATGAATCATCACAAAAACATTCTTCCCTATCTCCATGCATACCTCCTTAACACTACTAACCTAAAATTTGAGATAATGAGATACCTTATTATCTCCCCCTAAGCACTTGACTTCCTTACTAAATGCTAGGGGTAGGAATTACACTTAATTCCTATCTTAGGTGTTTAAATGTTGATTTTGTGAGTGGCTTAGTAAAAATGTCTTCAATATGATCATATGTAGAAAAATATTCAATTTTGACACTTTATTCACTTACCTACTCTCTTAGGAAATGATACTTGATAGGAATGTGCTTAATCCTTGAGTGTATGATAGGGTCCTTTGACATGTTTATAGCACTTTTATTATCACATTAGATAGGACTAGGACCATCATATTCCACCATATAGTTTTTTAAGGTATATCTCATCCATATAACCTAAGTGAAACAAGAATCTAATATAATGTAATCAACCTCACAAGTGGATAATTCTACTGATGGTTGCTTCTTGCTTATCCATGAAACTAGGCACCCACCTAAGAAGAAAGCTTATCCACTAGTATGTTTCCTATCATCTAGGATTCCTACCTAGTCTACATCTATATAGGCTATAAAATAAAACTCCTTTATCATTTGATACCACAACCCAAACTTCATAATCCCCTTGAGATAGTTGAGTATCCTTTTGACTGCTTGTAGATGATTTTTATTTTAGATCTGCTTGAAACCTTCCCATAAGACCTATTATTTTCATAATTATAGGTCTATAGATAGTGGTGTGTAGAAAATTTTCACTAATTGACCTATATGATGTTTGATTGACCTTTGAAGACTCATCTTTCTTAATCAACTTACACCCTATAATCATAGGTATACTATCTACCATGCAATATTCCATCTCAATGTTTTTCAAAATCAATCTTATGTACTTAGATTGTGAAATGAATATACCTTTTTTAGATTGAGTGATTTATAACCCAAGAAGGAATGATAGTTATCATAGCATGGACATCTCAAACTCTTTCTTCATATCCTCTACAAATGCCTTGGTCATGTTCTCATTGTTTCCAACAAAGATGACGTCATCCACATAGACAACTATCAACCAATGGTCATCTTATATATTTATATATAAATTACTATCTTTAACTCCTCTTTTGAATCCTTTATCCAATAGATACCTATCCAACTTGTCATACCAAAATCTAGGAGCTTGATTTAGACAATAAAGAGCCTTTCTCAATCTACAAACATAGTCCTTATCACCTGATACTGAAAACACCTCAAGTTACTCTATGTATACCTCTTATTTCTAGTTTTCATTCAAAAATGTAGATTTGACATCCATCTAGTACACCTTAAACCCTTTGAATCTTCCCTATGCTAGAAACAATCTAATGGGCTCAAATCTTTCCACTAGTGTAAAGGTCTCCTCAAAGCCTATCCCTTAAACTTGTGTATATCCTTTACATACCAATCTAGCCTTGTTCCTAGTGAATTATCCATCTTCATTCAACATGATTTTCAACACACATTTTATGACAATGACATTCTTGTCTTTAGGCTTAGGAACTAGTTCCCAACTCTAATTCTTCTCTATTTAGTCTAATTCCTCATTCATGTCACCTATCCAAAACTTGTCTTTGATTATTTATACAAGGTTATTAGGTTTAATATTGGATAATAGAGAAACATTCTCTTGATTTAGGTTACTCATTAGTCTTCTCCTTATTTGCATACCTACATCCTTGTTACCAATAATTTGTGATTTAGGATGATCTCTTTAAATCTATCTTGATGGGACTTTTGAGTCTTGTCTTTCCCTAAATTCTTATTCCTCATAAACATCTATAGTTTCCTCTTCATTATTGAAATATATATTTTCTAATGTATCATTTATTTATGAGTGTGATTTCCTTATGTCATCAATCTTCACATTGGTGATTTCCTCTATATTTGTAACCTCTTGTTATAACATGTATAGGCTGAGATCATTGATGAGTATCCTAAGAATACACAATCATCATATCTAGAATCAAACATTCCTAAGGCTTCATCATCTCTTTTTATGAGACATTTACTCCTATATACTCTAAAGTGTTCTACATTAGCATGTCTACCTTTACACAGTTCATAAGGAGTCTTATAGCCATTAGTACTTATTTATCCTCTATTTAAAATTTAGACTATAGTTCTCACTATCTCTCTCCAATATGCATCAGATAATATAGACTCATTTAGCATAGTTTTTTACATATTTTGAACTATCCTATTCTTTTTTTCCACTACCCCATTTTACTAAGGCATCTTAGTTGCTGATAATTGTCTCCTTATTCCACGAACATCACAAAAGTCATCAAACTCATTAGACCAAAAATCTCTTCCTATATTAGATCTTAGGAACTTGATCTTCCCATTATTCTCATTCTCAACAAGGGCCTTGAATGTCTTGAACTTATCAAGAGCTTCTGACTTTTCTTTCGAAAATACTACCCAAGTCATTCCTATGTAGTCATCTATGAGTAACATGAAGTAACTATCTCCTTGAATAATTTGGATTTTTGTAGTCCCACAAAGATTAGTCTATAATAACTACAAGGGTCTTGTAGTAGATTAATCCTTATAATTGAACATTCTTTTAGTCCACTTACCATGTTGACATGACTTTTAAAGTATGTTATTAGGTTTGGTAATCTTAGGCATGCTATTCATAGACTTCTTAGTGATTATCTTGAATAGATTTTCAAATTTTAGGTGACTTAACCTTATATGACATATAAAACTTTCATCTATATTGATCATAAAGAATCTCTCCTTATTGATCTCATTCAAGACATATAGATTGTTCTCATTTCTTTTAGCATTGGCAATTAACCTTCCTAATTTGGCTCTTCTTATCTCACACCCTCTATCATGAAAGGTTAGTGTGTTCCTTGGTTACACATTTGACTTATGCTAAGTAGGTTATGTTTCATACCTTCCACATATAACACATTTTTTGTCTAGGTCTTCCCATTTTCCAAACTCAAGATACCCTTGCCAAAATTATATTGGCAGTTGTGTTGTCTCCAAATCTCTCTATTCCTAGAACATTCTTATTTAATGAGATGATTTTTTTTTTGTCTCCTATCAATTAAATTGAGAATCCACTATCTATATACCATTTCATGCCCTAATTTTGAATGTGAAAGGAAATCTAAGCTAGAATAAATTTTTCTTTAGTCTTCTACTCTTCTTCAACAAATAATCCATCTTGACTCTTGAGCTCAATATGATCAGTCCTAATTTGATTTAGATTTCATACCGATGTTTGACCCTTATCATGAAATATAAGAGATCCATATATATTATTTAATCTTGAGGGCCTTATAAATATATTGGGATAGAATATTTAAATGTGTCTTATAATATAACAACTATATCAAACACCATTTTTATACTTACCTCTTGAATGATCACTCTTTTTCCCATGGTCCCATGATAGCTTATCCCTTATTATATTATGTTTCCTGAATGGTCTTTTAATGTTTGTAATATTGACTTGTTATCACTTCTCATTCTCTTTCTCAAACCTGATCATATTGTCTATGATTTTTTCATGCTCAACCTTTAAGGAATATATCTCTATCTTCAATTGATCATACTCAACTTATTTTGATTTTAATTTTTCATTGACACGTTCTAACTAATTATCAAGATCCTTGATGGTATTATTTTAATGCCTCAAGTCATCTAGGGTAATGATGATCTCAACTTCAAGATCTAATTCATCTTTTCCTTCTTCACTATCATAATATACTTCTTCATCATACATGTCTTCTTGATCACTAGACATCTTGTGCTTCATTAGATCACCTTCAAGTTGTTAGGAATGATTTAAAGGACAAATATATGATACTAATTTTTTTAATAATAATCAATGGGTTTAAATCAGTGTTTAAAACTTTCTTTCACATATACTTTAACATTCTTATAATCATCAAAGCAATACAAACATATAGCAATGCACAAAGAGTCATTGACATGAGCATAACACAAGAAAACACACATATGGGTGGGAAATCCTCAAGGGAAATTAAAAAAACTAATATATACAAAAAAAATTAAGTCCTATAAGATAAAAAATTATTTAAGCACAAAATTCACATGGAGCACCAAACCTAACTATCTAAACACCCACTTGACTAGGATTTAGTAAGCAACCACTTACAAGGAATAATCAACCCCCTAGATGACTCAGCGCCAACTCATCTACCTAATGTTTTTGATCACCTTTAGAAAAATATATTTTTCAACCAATTTATGATACCAATCTCTTTATATCTTCACACTCTTATACCTCTCAAACTACCTTCTAGGCCTCTTCACTTAACTAGGTCACTTCAAGACTGATTAAGTCATATGACCTTGAATTTCATAATTATAACTCCTTTTATATATTAATGATAGTCCATATAATCTCTTATGATGTTTGAAAATAACTCCTACTAAATTATCTTATATGTCATTCGTTCCTCAATTCAATTTCCTAAATAGCTAATTAGGCCTAAAAGGCCTTATTCTTATACAAGCCTCTTGCTCATACATCTTTTGGTTGGAAACACACAATTGAAATTTTATATTTTTCATATAATAGGCCTTAGTATACATCATAATAAATAATCAATCATTACATTAGGTTGGTCATAAGTCAAACAGACCAAATCCTTCTTTAGGTCTCATAGAGATCTAATTCTATTAAGCCTACTTTAGGACACATTACTTTATGATCCTTTAGAACACTCTACAAATCTATTCATGGCCAAAAAAATCATACAATAATAAAACAATCCTTATACAACATAATCTAAGCATCATGACACCTTTTAGGTCCAACCACCACTTGAAACACTCCATTAGAACTATTCACATTAAACCTTTGAACACACATCAAAGTCTATCTTGAAAAGATAAAGATAACACATAATTTAGTCACATAATCCTAAAAATAAATAAGTTATAAATAATATAAAATAACTAAACAATATCACCATATGCATTAGATACTTCAACTTAGGGAAATTTAAGCCTCACTACACATAGACATCACTAAGTTAGACAAGCCATTTCAGATTCATCATTTTAACCACTATTTATGACTTAAAATCTCTATACAAAGCATGAATAATACATAAAAATATAAAGAAACATCTCCATGCACTTGGTTTTATCATTCTACCATGAAAATACATTCCAATTCATCTTCTCGTTGTTGCTTGGATTTTTCACTATTTGCACCATTAGGCTTGTTAATGACTAGCTAGCTTGGATGATAGTTTTAGCACATTTTAGGACTATAAAATATATATAAACCTTCATGTACATGAAAAATTAATCTCCAAATTCTTCTTCCATCCATTTGTTTACTATGTCTATTATAACTTTTGACTTTTATAGTAACTTCTTCAAAAACAAGCATGTAACTTAATATTTTCTCTCTCCTCTCTCTAAAAAATACAAAATAGAGGTACCTAAGAGATTAAAATACAAGATAAAATAACTTTCCTGATCAAATCAATCCATATTTATCACTTTTGAGCAACATCTTCAACATCAAGTCTTTATTAGGGTTCTAAGAGGGTTTAAACCTGTTTCTACTCTTAACGATCATTCATAAAGCATAACCCATCAATCAAAAAAATAATGCATATAATTTTGAGATAGGAATCTTCCCCATATTATATGAAATATTTAGGTTCACATTCAAATTTTTGTTGAGCTAATGAACATAAAAAAATCTTTCTCAATTTGAGAACCCTTCAATTTGAGCATTCGAGAGATTTCCAAATAATGTTTCATGCTTTGTCCTTCACACTATGACCTAAAAATATATGAAAAAACTTGAAACAACATACTAACATATTAAAATTATTATATTATATCAATCACCTTGAAATTTGATCATGACCCCTCATTAGGCCACATTCTCTCTTTACTCTCTAAACCTTGAAATATAAACCACATTAGGAATCAAAACTATCCTTCATGCCTCTTTTAATAAACCCTTCACCTAAATAACATAATAAATTAGCCTATATCATGCTTAAACACTAACATACATCCTTCACATTCCTTGACAAAAGTTTAGGATACCTCACTAGGCTAGGTAAGGTCTAGGAGTGGTCCAAGTACAAACTTGGACTGAAGGCCGTACCCCTATAATCTCACCCTAAGAATCTTATGGGTGATCCAATGCCTCAAATACATGATAAATTATCCTCATATAACCACTCATTCATGTGTTAACTCATATCACCAATCCACCATGCTCATACCTTCTCACAAGGTCTTTTCATACTGAGACTAGGTTTAAACTAATTAAGCACTTCACCTCAAATAATTATACTAAGGCATTATTTTCCTTAAAATTATATTTCATGATAACATAATTAAATTAAAACAATCCATCAATTCCCCTTGTCACATCAACACACTACCAACTAGGCATACTCTCTCAATGACATCAACCTCATTCACGATGCACCTTTGACTTCAATGGCAATACTCAACATCTAATTCCTAAAGGATTATTTAATTGTTTTATTTTGATTTGGGGACTCATTTTTTTTGTTTTAGATTTTTGGGGACCACATCTTTTTGATGACTAAAACATGATATATAGCTACATTTCCTCATGATTTGATTGGGTGAAATTTAACAATAGGGAAAGTTAGAGTGGTTGTGAGTAAATGAAGATGGATCTACCTAATATAATAGAACTAAAATTATATAATTAAGTTAGGAAAAATAAAATAGTCTAGGTAGCTCTACTAGTGGGATGTTTTACTAGTTTTATGGTTAAGATTGAAGGCTTTGACAGGCATTCCTCAATCATGTTTGTGAAAGCCTATGAGGACAAAATAGTGTCAATTAATGGATTTAATATTGAAATTATAGAGGAAATCATTTATCATGTGATTGGGTTGGTGATTTAGGAAACAAATATTTATTATTTTTTGAGAGGTTTCAAATTAGATAAAGAGGCATTTCTATAGGAGGGAGAGCCTTTGGAGTAGTTTCACAATAATTTTGATTAAGAATCTTTACCTAGGCCATATTCATAATTTTAATTTAATATAATGTATTAGGTCACCTTGGAAGGTAGGTAAAAATTAGTTAGATGGTCCTTATTTAGAATCCTGAATTATTTTAGGCATGGTGTGTCCTTCGGTCTCCTATTTTTTATCCTAAAATCTATGGAGGTGTTGATCATGAAAGTTAAATATGGAAATTACTCAACACCTAGATATGAGGGAGTGATATACCTCATTTTAAATTTTTTTAAGGGTATGAATCAAATAAACCCAAA
>JARHVA010003315.1:35000-97500 GCA_037957365.1 Torreya grandis | reverse complement strand
AAGGAACAATCCAAAGCACCTAGGTACCAAATTGTCATTTTGACTCGAAATGATCTGATCAAATTTAGTTGACCCATAAATTACATTGACCCATTTAGGGATACATTAGCTATAATTAGCACTTGAATATGTCAATTTCAACTCTTTCAGTACATTTTAGTGTTTTAAATCCAAATTTTAAATTTTGGTAGAAATTGGTCAACAGACTAGTTAGAGGCCATTGGTGGCCAGATTTAGTTGTCTATAGTTTTCCCCTATTTGGGAAGGTTTTGAAAGCTATAAACATAGTGACATCTTCTCAAAAAATGAAAAGGTCCTATATGCAACCAATTTCAATGAGGATAAACTAACTGTATGATGCCCCCTTGAGGGAATGGTTGGCACATATAGGTCTGTAAACAGTCACTCAAAAAGAAAGAAGTGAAATAAGGGGACAAAAAAAGTAAAAATGATGTGGTGAAAACATAATGATACTAAAAAATTAGTCCAAATCATTGATAATGTAAGTGGGATGGTACACAATGGTTTTCCCAAAGGTGGTTATAAACATTATACCCTGATAGTGGTAATGTAGTATGATAACACAATGATTTTCCTAAAGGCAGTTATAATCATTAAGAAGATGGAGATGCCCTAGTTAGGATAGACAAAAAAGATAATAACATGTGTATTTTTAGGTATAAAAATTAAAGTGGTGAAAACATAATTATTTTCCTAAAGGTGGTTATAATCATTGAGAAATGTAGGTGGGATGGTGTGCAATGATTTGCCCATACATAGTTATAATCATTGGACTTCGATTATGGAAAACATGATAAAATTTTCTGAGGATGATGAAAACTTAACATAGAGGGTAATGATGAATTGGAACAACTTACTAGTAGGGAGATGTTCATTCAAACTAATAAGTGTTAAAATTATTTCATGGTTAATTATTCTATTTGGGATATGATTGGGATTGAATCAGGATGTTAGTGCTGAAGAGATGATGCCATTGCTAAATAAACTTCATAAAGATAAGTTTTGTTATAACATGTTTTAGTAAGTATCATGATATAACATTATGAGTACTTGGATGAAATATGCATGAGGACCGACTCCCATAATCCAAAACTCAATAGAAAATAATGCACCAATGATAGAAACCATGATGATAATGTAAACATATGAATAAGGATGGATTCAAGTGTAAGTGTGGACAACGAATCACCCAATGAACACACATAAATTGAATCAAAGTAACTATGCTAAAAGAAAACAAAAAGGTATACAAATAAACAAAATAAATAGAAATAAACAATGCAATAGAAACCCTATAACATTGCCCCTAGAAAATAGGCAACAACTTAACAAACAAACTAAATGGGGGAATGATAGAAAAGGAAGAGGTGGTAGAGATATCTCCATATGCAATAGGCAATTGGATATTATATATATAGTTCCATGGATGTAATATCCAATAAAAAACATTAGGCCAAATGTAGTTCACCCAAGGAATGGGAAGAATGTGACAACTGATGAAAATAAACATAATAGATCAGAGAGAAGAAGAGGAATGGTCTTACAAAATAGAATGTACATGAGATAAAAAAGACAAAAAGGATGGGGAAACTAAATGATAAGTTATTACTTGTAACTTAGTAAGGGTACCCAGAATCTTTAAGGCAAAGAAGTGATTAATGTTTTTGTTCTTTTCTAATGATTTTACAAAAGTTTTTGGAATTGTTTTGGAGTGTCACTCAATCAAGAATGATGAGACACTAAATTTTTCAAGCTCTCAAAATAGTGAGAGTCTTTAAACTAATGTTTCTAACAAAATGGTGAGAGTGTGGCTAAGGTTTCTTAAAAATGGTGAGAGTGTGGCTAAGGTTACTCAAAAAATAGAAAGAGCATGGCTTAGGTTACTCATAAAATGGTAAGAGCATGGGGAAAAGGGTGAATGAGCTGACCTCAAAAATTATTGAGCACTTCATACATAGTCCTAGAGTAGGACCTCAAGTCACTATAGTTTTGTCCTTACACCAGAGGAAATTGACTAGTGTGGTAGTTAATTCAAAAAAAATAGGCACAATTGATAAAAAAGCATAGTATGATATAGGAAGTGGTAAGTTTGTACATAAAATATTAATGTTTCCCCTAGATTTCCCATAATTGGTTATAAATAAGAAACAATGGCATAGATCAAAGGAACTAATTTTCCCAAAAGTGGTTATAATTAGTAGCAAAACTGGTGGTAAAAAATGAATAACAAATGAAGGATGTAACTACTGAAACTTCTATTATACTATACCAAAATATGATCTCTATTTGAATTACTTAAACTAATTGATGAAATTGATTAGATACCTTGATTCTAAAAATGCATAATAAATGTCAAAAACCAAGGTCAAATGGGCTAGATTTTAGAACATACTGATTTGATATGTTAGAAGTGAAAAGTGGATACAGTGAAGAGGATAAATAAGGATGGTATTTTAAAAAAAATAATAGTGATAAAATGTCATAACTAAAATGTTCCTTACAAATAATACACCTTAGTGCTCAAGAATAGTACCACTTGAGATGAATAATATTCATCGGCTTAGAAAGTTCATCTCCATTTGGTGTGGTGATCATGTATGCTCCTAATCCATAATCTATAGTAATGATGAAAGGCCCTATCCAATCTAGTTTGAATATCCATTTATGTTTCTTCTCAGCTATGGTACTCTTTTAGTTTTCTTTAAGAACAAGATCACCAAGTTCAAATGTTCTATTCTCAACATGCCAATTATAGTGGTCTTTGAGTCAATTCTAATATGCTTGAATATTATTGAGCATGGTTGTGTGTTTCTCATCAAGTAAGTCTAGTTATTTTAGGTGAGCTACTTGATAGTCATGATCATCTAGGACATGCTTGAAAGAGATGTGTAGTGAATGCAATTCAACCTCAATGGGAAGGATGGCTTCAGTACCGTAAGTAAGTGAGTATAGAGTGGCTCTTGTGGGGGTAGGATGATTGGTATAGTATGCCCAAAGGGTAGGGAATATCTGGATGTGCCAATCATGACTAGCATCATTGATAATATTTTTGAGAATATTGACAATGGTTTTGTTGGATGCTTTAGCCTAGCCCTTACCTTGAGGGTAATATTCTATTAAAAAATGTTGTGTGATTTTATATTCAATACATAGCTGGTCTACATCCTTTTTCTTGAGTGATCCTCAATTATTAGATATAATGTCAGAAGGAATACCATAGCAATAAATGAGATGGTTGAAGATGAATTTAGAAATTTGGTTTCTAGTCATGTAAGTGAGGGGTATAGCTTCAAGCCACTTAGTAAAATATTTAGTGGTAGTTAGGATATGTTTATGGTCATCAAATGAAGTGGGGTTGATCTTACCAATGAGTTCAAGTCTCCATGTAGTAAATTTCCATGGTGTCAACATTATTTTTAGAGTTTTTGTTAGGGTATGTATCAAATTAGCATGCCATTGACATTTGTCATAGTTTTTTACATATGCAGTGGCATTGGTGTCCATTATGGGCCAATAATAACTAGTACACAAGAGATTTTTAGATAGGACTATAGTGATAGAAGGGGCTCCACATAATACTTTGTGAACTTCTATTAATGCTAGCATAGACTCTACTAAAGTTAAAAAATGAAGTAAAGTTCCATCAAAACTATGATGGTAAAGGGTGGATCCAAGTAGAGTATAATGATAAGAATGATGAATGAAGGATTTGGTTTGTTTTTGAGAGAGGTTAGGTGGTAGAACTTAGTCATGAAGGTATTTGTAAAGGTCTGATTAATATATATAATTAGGACCAATAATATCACAAATGATTGTGATGATTGAAGGTTCATGAGTTGGTGCTGATAAATTCTCAATGAAGAATTGATACTCTCTTGCTTTATCTATTTGTCAAATCAAAGAACCAATAGTAGCCATGGCATATGTAGTTCTATTACTAGCCCTTGTTATGTGCTCAAATTGAATGTTGGAAATTTATCATTTAAGAGTATCTCCCATGGCTTTCTATGGAACCAACTTATCATCTTTGGTCTGAAAATGATCTGTGACATGATTGATGATTAACTAAGAATCACCATAAACTTGGAGATGAGATATATTCTAATTCACTACTTGTCGAAGATGTAAAACAAGTGCTTGATACTTAGCCATGTTGTTTGTATAAGGAAAGCTGATTATGAATGATTTATGGATGAGATCCCCTTATAGTGTAATAAATAATATGCCTACGCCTGATCCATGTGTAGTAAATGGACCATCAAAATAAATATTTTAGGGCTGCTCCTCAAGGGGTTTATCAATGATGGTCATGATAGATTCATCAGGAAATTGAAATGTGAGTGGTTGTGTGTATATGAGAGGTGCTTTAGCAAGTTGATCTGCAAGAGCTTATCCCTTGATTACCTTCTAATTGACATACTATATGTTAAACTCACTAAGAAGCATGATCCATTTGGATATTCTACCTTGAAAATCTATATTAGACAGTAGATACTTAAGTGGATCCACATTTGAAATGACCATGGTCTTATTATTCAACATGTAATGGTGTTTTTTTTTAGCTATGAAAACCATGGCTAGACAAGATTTTTCAATAGGTGTATAGTTATGTTCATATGTAACCAAGGTATAGCTTAGGTAGTATACAACACACTCCTTTCCATTGACATCATGTTGAGCCAAGAGTGCCCCTAGAGCATGATCGGTAGCTAATAGGTATAACAAGAATGACTTTCTTAGCATGGGAGGTAATAAAATAGGTGGATTAATAAGATAGTGTTTAAGTTGTTAAAAATCTATTTAGAAGTGATCATCCCAGTAAAATACAACTCCCTTATTTAAAATGTGTGTAAATGGATGGCACTTGTCTACTAACTAAGAGATGAAGCATTAGATTGACTAGATATTTCCCTACAAACTATAAAGTTGCTTTAAATTGGTAGGTGGTAGCATCTTGGTTATATCATGGAATTTAGCCAAATTGAATTCTATACCTCTACGAGACATGATAAATCCAAGTAATTTTATTGAAGTTACATTGAACACATATTTCCTTAGATTGACTCTGACTTTATTCTCTCATAATATTTCAAATATCTTACGCAACACTATTGGATGGTTAGCCTTGGTTTTGGATTTTTTAATATGTCATCGATATAGTCTTCAACAAAATCATGCATCATGTCATGGAATATGATAGTTATGGCCCTTTGATATGTGTTTATATAATTATTAAGGCCAAATGGCATCTCTTAATAATAAAATGTTCCCCACGGAGTGGTGAACATTATTTTATATTGGTCTTTTGGTGCTATGCTAATTTGGTTGTATCCTAAAAATCCATCCATGAGTGAAAGCATTTCATAATCAGTCATGGAATCAATGATCATGTCAATATTAGGCAAGGGAAAATCATCTTTAGGATAAGCTTTGTTGATGTCTCAAAAATTGGTATAAATTCTAATCCCTTTAGGCTTTTTACTAATAGGTACCATATTAGAGATCCATTCTAAATAGTTAATGGATATGATACATCCTATTTCTAAGAGTTTTTCCAACTCTTTCTTTACCAATACAACAATGTGAGGATGCATCTTAAGTAGCTTTTGTTTTATCAGTTTGGCATCAGGATTAACCACAAAGTGATGCAGAACCAAGGCAAGGTCTAAACTTGACATGCTAGAATAAGCCCATTCAAAGATATCTACAAATTCTCTTAGTAGAGTTGTAAAGATGTCATGTTCCTCCTTAGTGAGATACATGCCTAATATTATCCAATTTAGGTTTGATGGATTCACAATGTTTACCTCTATTGTATCTTCAACTAGAAGGGTCAAACCATCTTCTAGGATAGTAGGCAATGACTTGAAATTTTGGACTATGTCAAGGTACTCTGTTAGGACATGCTCTTCAACTTCTCTTAACTATGATGAATCTGAGTCCCTTAATGGGAGATCTAGCCATGTAACAAAAATAAATTGAAATTATTGAATAATTTGATCAAAAACTTATTTCTCAAAGTTGAACTCGAATCCACAAGCAAGTTCATCATTGGTGGCCTCCTAGTCTAAATTTGAAAAAGAATGAAAACCCCCATCTAATGGTGCTTGAAATAGGTTTTCACCACTAGACTAGCCTTTATCTTTAAGTTTTCCCTAGTAAGAAAGGACCTCAAAGAGGTTTTCACTTTGGGACCTCAATTTTTATTTATTTATTTTTGGCTAAGGGTGTTCACTCACTCTAAAAAATAAGTTATAGGATATAATGTGATTGAGAAACCTGATTTGTGATCTCCCAATGGAACATTGTCTCTAAGGCCTAAGAAATCATAGAATGCCTCATCATTCTAGAACTCATTAATGGGTAGACTAGATTCTTATTGGTCCCAATCTACCAGTTGGGGATAATATAATGGAAAAGGGTTGTGATAAATGGCCAAGGTAAGGGTATAAATGGTATTTTTATCTAATAGGTTAGTTTTAGATAGGTTATCAAAGGTGAGGCTATGATCAGACTCTACTTCACTATCGACATCATCATCACTAGTCATTGGTAATAGAGTTTGAATAAGATATGTGGGGTCATCCCTATATAGTTTAAATATGAGTCCATAAGGACTTTCATACTCAGTCATATAAATTGGATCAATGGTTCCTTGTTGATTTAGCCTCTTCCTTCATATTTGTGATGCTCCATGATCCTATTGGGAATAGGATATTTTGCATTTTTATAATAATCAGCTTGGTTGTCATTTTATAACCATGATTTTTCCCCTTTAAGAGGTTCAGGTTCTAGGCCAGATGTTGATACAAATGTGACAACTCACTTATCTTTGTTCTTTTATTGTCAATTCATGTGTGGGGTGACTTTAGGTTTCCCAAAGGTTTTTGGATTCTGAGGAAGATTGGAAATATGAATTGTATCATGGGTCACATACTCTCTCAATCCATTATCTAAAATGGTGAAATAATTGGAAGTTTCAGGAGGCAACATATGCAAAAGGGAATCCAAGGTATTAGGTTCTATGTAGTTATTTGGTAAAGGATCAATAAGTATAGCATTTACTTTATTCTTCTTGGAACTTAGATTCATATCACACTAATAATTATAGCTTTAAAATTTAACCTCAAGATGCTTTTAGTTTTTATATGGTTGTAAATCTCTTGGAATATTCACTTCCATCCTTGAGTGGGAAAACTTGATACATTGGTACAACATTGATGGGACTCCATGAATCTCATGTAACCAAGGCTTGCCTAGAAGTATATTGTATTAAAACTCAAGATCAAACACATGGAAAAGTGTATCATGGGTTAAAGGCCCAATGATAACTAGTAAAGTAATGGTGCCTTATGACTCTCTTTCTTGATTATTATAGGCTTTGATAGTTATTGTTTCTAGTTGGAGATATGTCATTGTGTACCCAAGAAACTTGATGAGCTTTAGAGACACTATGTTGAGGTCAGATCTATTATCAATAAGGACACATTTCACTTTATGCCATCTTATATAAACTTCTATGTTAAATATGAATTGTTGGCCTGGAGTTAGGTGTCCAACTAAAGCTAAAATTTATGAAGGAATATGTCATTAGCAATAGTGGATTGGGTCAAAAAACCATTAAAGATGTTCTTTTGGATTATTGATATTCATATAAAATCTAAAATAGATATTTGTGTTGGTGTCTTCTACAATTATTCCATAATATCAAACTTCTTGTCTTGGTCAGTGGTGAATAGTTTATTCTAAGGTTGAATGGTTGGTAAGATGATAAGCAAAGTGGTAGATGGTTGTGGGCCTAGAATAGTAATATTCAACCTTTAAGTTGTGATTACATAATTAGGATTAAATTATAGACCATTATGACTAACTAATGTTGTAAATGGTGTGGGACTAGATAGGATAAGTCTCGATTGTTGGTGCAATTGTATGTGGCCACATGGTAAGAACGAGTTGTCGATGTAAGGTTCAAAAGGAGAAGTCCTAGTTTTTTAATTTGCCAGTATGAAATCCCAATTTAAATAAGGATTATCCATGTAATTTGGTTGACTGGTGTTGTTTATCAATGGTCTAGGCTGATTAGTGCTTGGTCTAGGATTAATGGAGATGGTATTAGCACTACCCCTTATAATATGACCTACAACCTTGTTGTAGTCATGTACAACTCATGGTAGGTTTGTTGGTTGTTACCATTCTATCTTTTGTTTTGTCTATTGTTTTGTCATTATGGGTTATACTAATAATTTGTTTATTTTATTAGTTTAGCCTTTGATTTTGATACTATTGATTCTATTATTGCCCTAGCCATTGTTGTTGTTATTGTTGATTATTTTGCTACTATTGATTATTATGTTAGGGAAATGGATTTTGATAAATCCCAAGAGTTTATTTAGAATTAGAAGCACCATTATCTAATGTTATATCCCTATTCTAAAACATATTCTCAATTAAATTCTCTATTTAGAAACATCTTCATAGATTATACCCAATGACCCGATGATAGTCACAAAATTCATTTTCACGATACCAATCAGGATAGGGAATGTTTTGAGGATAATGCTTTGGTATAGGCCAACTAATTAGATTAGTGGTATAAATCTTGTCAAATAAAAATTTAATAGGTTCTCCTATGTCAATAAAGACATGATGTGTAGGCATGATTCTCCTAGGAGGAGGGGTTTACAATGGTAAAGGAGGTTGAATAAGTTTTGGTTGTTGTGATTGCAATATTGGTTGAAGAAGTTGCTAGTTAGGAGTAAGCTAAAAAGGTGAAGTAGATTATGTTTTCACCATTTAAACATGATGATATTTAGTTACTCCATTTCCCACAACATTCTTATTATCATTTAATTACTTTGGTCTTTCTTGGTTATTGGCTTGTGTCAGTTGCATTACTTGTGCTTGAATAGGATGTTGATGTTGGCCATTTCCCTAATTAGTACCTTTATTTTGATTATTTGAATTAATCTTGATGACTCTTTTATTGATGAGCACTCAATCGATCAACAAACCTTTATTAATGATCTCTTTGAATGTATGTGCATATTGTAGTTCTAGATGATAATCTATCTCACTATGCAAATTTTTATTAAACACAATGGATAATTATTTATCTAGTAAAGTATGGGTGAAATGGCTGGCAAGCCTTCTCCATGGCTATAAATTACTTACAGAACTTTCACTAGATTTTTTCTTGGCTTGCATTAAGTTCACTAATGAAATCTCATTCTCAAGATTATAGGAAAAGTGCTACACAAACTTATTAGAAAGATCATCAAAATCTACTACTGAATTCTTGGGCAACTTTAAAAACCACTCCAAGGCTTGTATAGCTAAGCTCCTTGGAAACAAAAATAAAAGGTATACGTCGGTATATGCCATTGGTTGACATGCAACAAAAAATTTGGTCAAATGAGAATTAGGGTCACCTTTCCCTTTGTATTTATTGAATTTTAGTGGCTTGTATCCTAGAGGAAATATTATCTACAAATACTCCATGTTGAATGGATAGGAATACATGTCATCCTTCATTTGTTGTAGTTATTGAGATAAGAAACTAGAAGAAACATTGGTTTGAGGGAGAATATTAGTTTGGGTAGATGGTTAAAAGGTCACAAGTGGGACACTTTGACTAGGGTATGATGGAGATACCTATTGGGGTACATTGGTTTTGTTGGAGAATAGACTAGGAATATGCATACGTGGATTAGGATGTACTTGAAATTTCAAATTTGGTTGCATAATATTTTGGTTTAGGTTGGAGATAAAGGTTTGACTTGGAGGATTTTGTGGTTGGGATGGAGGGATATAACTATACTATGCCTATTATGGTTGAAAAAGGACATTTTTTCAACTAATCAAACCTTATTATGGAGTAGGAACTTGTGGACCAAGACCTTGTCTCTGAATTTGTGGCACATTTTGTACCAAATTGTGTAGTAGGTACTTGACAAACACATGGGCCTCCTCATTCCACAAATCCCTATGAGAAAGTGAAAGTAAGTTTCAAATTTGACATCTATTGATGACCAATATTTTCACATTGTTGACTAGTCATTTCTTGCTTTTGAATTGATGTATTAGTTTGTGACTGAAGAGGTATGTTCATCATTACCTAGCAAGGTGGAACATTAGTTTCCCCTGATTGAGGTGGTAATGTATTTTTCCTCTATTGCATTGAAACACTAGATTGTGTTTTTTATTATGGAATACTACTAATCACTTTTTGAGGAGGATGAGGAGGATTCATCACATTCTATCATTGAGGCATGACATTAGCCATTGTTTGATTACCTAATCCCATAGGTTATAGACCTGAGGAAGTAAATGGTTGAGGTTGGGGTGTAGAAACTACTATTCCCTGGAATGATGATCTACTCATGGGATTAACTATAGGCACATGTTTTTGGATATTTATTTGTGTGTTAGTACCACTTTGATCAAGATTGGACATTGTTTGCACATTATTTACTGTGTTTGGCTCAATATTTACTATAGAGGCCAAAGATACTTATTTAATAATGGGCACATGTATCAATTTATCTAGCAAAGTAGTTTATATGAATGGGTTAGAACTCAAATTCTCTAGTCTAGTTAACTCTATCAATACTCCTATTGATGGTAGTAGGTTAATGAGAGGCTTACTCACCATATTCATCTTATTGAAATCATGTGCTAAATTTAGGTAGGTTTGATATGCTATCTGCATTTGGTTAAATTGATCTTCCATGATGTTTTTATCTTGATTAGATATATTAAGGTCTTGATATGTTATTTGGAATAGATCCATAGGATTTCTATAATAAGCCTACTGATCATAAATGATATTGTGTGGCACTCTTACTAGACTTGGTAAATTTGCATGAGGGAAGTCTACTAAAAACTTGGCCCCTATCTTTATGGCTCTAACCAAAATCTCATCTTTGTTCTCTAACAAATTTTTCTCAAACAAAAATGGATCATACATGGAATTTGTATTAGTATAATATGACTGTTGAATAACTAGCTCATCTACTATGGGTATTATAGCTAGGTATTGCATGGTTTGTTCTTATTCCTATTCTAAATAAGGTGGTCTATTAACCAGATAGTTAGCTAATGGATCTCAAATTTGTAACCCTAATTTAGTATTATATGAGGGATAAGAATCCATCTCATAATGGATATTATCTTCATAAGGCTCTTGCACCATTTCTTCCTATGCAACCACATTACTAATCCTTGTATTCTACATGAGTCCACTACGAGTGTAGGAATACATGTTGAGATCCATAGTCAATGCTTTGTGATAAAAGGTCAAAGAGTTATACAAACTCAAAAAAGGACATAATATAAAACAAATGATGCCATTAATTTGTTCAATATTTGTCAAAAGGATTAAAAGGTTTATGCAAAGATTTATGAGGAAACAAGCTAATGTAAAGATTCTAACATTTTAATGTTCACACAAATATAAGTAAGTAAATAGACTGAAAATCAAAATGCCAAGCTCTAAGGTCAAACTATTTCAAATTAGTCTAATCTAGGAATTTAAAATTTTTTAGGTCTTTTGGCCAAATATGGAATCAAAATCTAGGCTCAAATAAGGCATGTGTTAGGACTCTTGGCCAAACGGCATCAAAATCTAAACTTTGAAAATAGATGAAAGTTTTAATATAATGGATTTGAAACACTTTTAGAAAACACTAAGCATTTGATTCTTGGACATGAACTTGATGAACTAGGTATAAGGTATGAAAAAATTTTACTTTAGAAATAGTTTAATTTCTCACAAAAAATGGTATAAAACTTAGTTCTTTTGACAAATAAACTAGACAAAAGTGAATGGTATAACTGTGTTTTAGACAAAAGATCATAAAAGTACACTTGAATTGGTCTAAAAATGTAGGAACAAATTTGAAATCTATCCAAGAGGGTCTATGAAATAAAATTTGAAATGATTTTAGTAGTGTAATGATGCTATACTATGCAAAAGGTGTGACAAAAAAATTTGTTTCAAAAACTCTCTAAGGCAAAGACAATTTCCCATAATTTTTATAGCATAGCACTACTTTTCTTGACTCAAAATGTTGTGATGTATATAATTAAAGTTAAAGTGTTTAGCATCAAATGTCTTAAGTCTATCAAATAATGACAATGATTATGAGTCTTAAATGGCCTTCAACCCAAATTGGAAATTAAACCTAAGTTCCCTCAAGTTTAGTGCAAATGGTGAACCCACTTAACACATCAACTCTATGAGCTTGTAAAGGTGTAATTCTAAATTTAGATTATAAGTGAAAGACTTAAACAACTTTGTTAAAGTTCTAGACTTAATTGGGCATCAAAACTATACCAAAGTGGATGATATGACTCTCAATCTTTTGATGAACTTTTGAACAAGGAAAATTGATGATCTCACACGGGTAGCATAACACCTCTTTGTTCAAAGGAAAATTTGGACTATGTGTTTAGTTTATATTTTTTGCTTACACCAAGTTTTTAATTTAAACAAGAATTTAAACTAGGAAACAACCAACTAATTAATCTCTCTTAGATCCTAAACTGACAAAGTTGCTTGGTATTATTGGAATCCATCAATATACATCATTTGAGAGGATTTTAAGTATTCATCTAAAAGTAAATGTGCATTATATAGTAGGGTTTTTACACCCCCTTCTCTCAAATGATAATATTGTGACATGTATCTTTAGGCACACCTTGTACCAATAATACTTCCATGGAAAGTGGGGATTTGTCTAAGATCTACCAAGTTTCCAAATGATCTATGGGAATTAATTCAACAATGACTTTCACACCAAACAATGCAAAAGAAAAGTATAGATTTTGGGTCTGTATCACTGGCTTGTTGCAAAAATGTCTATTCCTTTTTGTAACCACTACATCTTGATGTTCACTCAATGTAGTGTGATGTTCAAAGTTCCACTACATCCTATGTGCAACTGAAAAGGAGCCAAATGAAGTCAATGTCAGAGGATGAAACCTCAGGTCAAAACTTTCCTATGGAACTTGTAGGAGGTGATGAAGTCCCCCCCTCACAAGCCAAGATGCATAAAAATAAGGAAAGCATGAAATTAGAAAGACATTAAGGTAATTTTCAAGGTCACCCAAACTTTGATTAGTTTTTGGGGAGTGCTTTAGATGATTTTATTTCTAAGCCTTAGACTAGGATATTTGCAATAAGAATGGTGCTTTTGATTCCAAGGGTTCCCTATAGTGGACAAATGGAAGATCATACACACAACATTCCTCTTTTTTCCAAATAAAATTTAGTCTAAACAATTAAGTAAATATAAAAATATTTTAAAAAGGTGAGTTCATTTGACCCCTTGGTCTTAGTTTTAAACTTTGAAAAAATTCACTACAAACATCTAAATTCTTTTTTAAACACCAAAAACAAGGTTCCTAATTGAATTTTAAGCATACAAAGGTGATTTAAACATGTTTTTGAGAAAATATTAAATCTTGGTACTACAAAAAAAATGTTAGCTTGTCCTTTATCTTTGAAGCTCTTTTTAGTTTGAAATAATAAACTTTGGAAAAATAGGTCTCAAGTCTATGTTTTAAGAAAAACATAGAGACCAAAGTCAGTTATATACAACTGGCATCGATTACTTTGGCTAACCAAGATCTAATCGATGTTGGTTTTGCTAACTGACATCGATTAAGCCATGTAACTAAAGTCATTCTTACTTTTTGATGTTGGTTACTATGCAAAATCATGGTAAACAAAAAATGGCAAAATAAAGTTAGAAAATTAGTTCACACAAGTTTTAAGGGTCCAAATAAATATTTTAGAATTGCAGAATTCTCTTCTTCAGGTGTGAGATACAAATGGTCCCACTAGGCATGCCATTATTTGATCTAGTAATTTGACTCAAGAGAGGATGGTTAGTATGGTGTTAGTTCCAAAATGAAAGTAACATACTAACTACCATAACATCTCTAGGCCTAGACATTAGGGAGAACTTATTTTAAAAAAATAAATGAAAAACACAACTAGAAAGTAAGGAATGAAAACACAATAAATATTTCACCTTCCTTGGATGCTCCAAATGCCTTTGTAGTAGTGGCTTACTTGGCTTGTGTTCATGAATTCTTCATCAAATGAGGCTTGGCTATCTCCTCTTCTCCTTGGCACCTTGTGGATTTGGCTTGGAATCAATTTGGCATTATAAATTTGCATAATCATATCCTTTGAATGTATTTGAGAATAATAAATTTTCATCAAAATATCTTAGGAATGATGTTGTTAGGATTCCTATTTATAACTTTTTGAGAATGTCTATAAACAACCTGAACCATCCATCTCAAGATTGAGATGTGTGGTTGAGGATTAATTCTATTTTTGGAATTAAGTTTGTAATTATCATAATCATGACATTGGAAAAGGGGCAATTAAGAGGCATGGAGGGCATCATGGAAGGTATTGATGATGCATGGGAGGCATGAATCCTGATATTTGTGGCATTTATGGCCTAGGGATGTCTTCAAAAAAAATTAGGACACTTGATGTAGATATTCAATATTCATTTATAAAAAAAATTATTCCAATTGTTTCCATGAAATTATTGATTGATCCTTGATTTGGGTTAATTAACTCTTAAGCATGTTTAATCACTTTATGCACAAATTACTCAAATTAATTAAAATGTCTTGTTATTAGTCTAAAATTTAGCTAGATTAGAATTAAAAGTCACTATCAAATGAAGTAGATGTGTTATCCCATTTAGGATGTTATCAAAAACAAATAATAAATTCATGTATCTCATGTTATATATTTGATAGGAAAGAGCAATCTACAACACCTAGGTGCAAAATTGGCATTTTGACTTGAAATGATCTGATCAAAGTTAGCTATCCCGTAAATTACATTACCCCATTTAGGGATACCCTAGCTAGAATCAACACTTGAATATGTCAACTTCAGCTATTTTAGCACATTTTAGATTTTTTAAGCTAAATTGTGCATTTTGGTGGAAATTTGTCAAAATCTTGGTTGGAGGTCATTGATGGCCAGATTTAGGTGTCTATAATAGACTAACCCAATTATTCCTCACAATCATGTAGAATTACCCACACATGCCTCACATGTGTCCCAAACTATCTAATTAATACCATTTAAATCACAATAGGCAACCAAAATTTATGAAATATATATCAATCATGGCTTGAATATCTAAGATAAGCCAACTATATGTCCTTATTTTGAGGTGAGGGATGAAGCCTATGAATAACTTATCTCAAGATAAAGAGTTATGCATATAATTTATCATATATAAAAATTTGATCATATAAAGTACATAAACTAACATGAAAATATATGTCATCATATAAATATTTTATTATTCAAGCATGTACAAAACATGTAATCCATGAAAATATGCATTCAAGTGTCATGTGTACTAGATATAACAACTAAAGACACAATAATAAGAAACAAAAGAGATATATGAGAAAAATCATGGCTTGACACATAATAGAAGAATGCATGATATAAATCATGGATCGAAACTCAATAATAATCATAAATGTTAGTACATAACACAAATATAAAATATGTTGATCATGTAGTGACCATGCAATCATGATATTAATAAAATTTCAATCGAATCTAACCTGGCATGTACATGATGTGGTCACAACATAGACTAGAGGATCCTCTAACATAAATAACACATTATGTAACAAAAACATCAACAATCACACAAGGTAATAATAAATAACATTAATTATGCATAGATCAAGTAATTTTAGTCCCAATAATCAATCTATATCATCATCTAATATATAAAATCTTAATATCCATTGGAAACGACCCTCTAAAAATATACACAAGATAAATCAATTTATAAAAAAATCTAAGAATCTCAATATAACCAATGGAATGGATTATAAATATATATCTTGTAAAGTGTACCATGAATCCCCTAGAGTAGGCATTCCCCCAATGTACAGAGATAACCCCTAAGTGTAATGAATTTCATACATCTATATGTCCATATGTCATATGTAATTTATATGTTTTATATGTCATTCATGTGTACTATAAAAGTTATTTGTGTATAAAAATGGTATGTAATTTATGATATATACGATAAATAACATCAATAAATTATGTATAAAAAATGAATGTTATGCATAAATATTTGTTTTATGATTTTTTCTATTTTCTATTTTCTATTTATTTATTATTATTTTTAATCTTTGAAACATACTCCTACTCTCTAATGATCCTATTAATGGGATGATCATGTGTATTTCCTAGATTTATTGGTGAAAATATCACACTCTATGGGTGAATAATAAGATATGTTTAATTATCTAAATCAAATAATTGATCATGCACTCTTAAATATCCAACATCATCATCATAATCAATGTGATCATGTAAATTTTACATATATGTAGTATCCATAATAAAAAATGGAGTTCATTTTATACTAAGATAATGAATTAATGATCACCATGGAACACGTGTAAAATCTTATAAAACTATATTTCGATGTGATAGAGTTGGTAAAATATACTAAAATTGAATAGATTATTGATGTAATGGAAATTTGTTATTCTAGGAAGATCAATTGTCTATCTTTTATTTTAATTCATTAAATGGACTTGTACAAGCTATATAATAAGCTATGGTGGAGGTGGTCAAGTAAATGTCTCTAGATGAATGGGATACTTGTATGAAATACCCAAAATTATAACCACTTAGTGTTTATAGATATAATTCAATAATAATTTCATTAAAGGTGGTATTACACATATATTATGTATCCACATATGTCCTAATAGCATATCAAATGGCCTAGTAATTTATAGAACTAAAAACCATGTAGAAATGGATAAAGACCCTACCTTAAATGGTAATATAATTACCCAAGGGGATGTTTTCATTTTCCATCAAATCCTTTTACCATAGAATTTGTACTAATAAAATATACATTCATGTACCAATATTGATAAAAAAATACATAGTGTATATGTTGTCACTAAACCCATTATCCACCATGACACTATGTAAAGGTCATGAATTAATGAAAGCACATACAAGTAAAGGTGCATCAACAAAATCATCATAAATAATATCATAGTTATTGAATTTTATTGAAGTTGTTTTTAAATATGTTATTTTATGTGTACCAATAATACTTTCAAAATGATAAAATCCTTAGTTATAGAAGCATAAGAAATTTGAGGAGGATGCACATTGTCAATCATATCTAACCTAGGATTAATATTGGTCCATTTTGTTATGTGTTTGGGAAAATATATGAGAATATCTTAATATTAACATTAGGTTTTACAATTTTTTTTAAAAAAAAATGTGTATTGACATTATTAATCTCAATAATATTGTCCTCAATTAAATTTTGTATTTTATGTCTCAAAACATAACATCTATTAGCATAATTTCCTTCACATCTATACCAATCACAATAGGTATTGATATTGAACCCCATAGGTTGTGATTTTTTCATATCAACCTCCATTGGAAAAGGGAGATATATGAGATTCCACTTTATTAGCATTTGTATAACCTTGTGAGAAAGTTGTGATAATCATGTAAATTTACTTCTTTGAGCTAATAAGACAAGCTATTATTAGATTTTAAAACTAAATTAACCATTTATTTGGCATTATTCTTAGTATCATTTTCCATATATTTTAAAATTAGTTTGATTTTTAATTTCTAATTATAATATTTTGGATGATGAATCCTATAATTTATCTTATTTATAAAAATTAACTTAAATTTATGGATTTTGATTGTATGGCACATGCCATAAAAATATTGGAAACATTTGAACATTATACTGAATATTTCTTGTATTTTTTTATCAGCATAAGATTTGTCAAATTTTATTTCATGGTCTTATAACAAAGTGTATAGGAACTAATAGGCTGATTATGTCCTTGAATATTTAAAATTTGAGAATATTAAACATTCACATTAATATTGATAGAAAAATGATGTAATAATTAAATAAACAAATGATTTAAATCATATATTAATTGGGAAGGAATGTCATAGAACCATCACAAATAATACTCATTAAATATCCTATAAAAAATATTGGTTGATAAGTTATCATTGGAAGAATAGTATATGCTAATATATAAAAAATGCACCATCCTAAGGTGTAATCTTGAGTGAAAAAATCATGGAGGCAAAGGATAAGTGGTAATTTCCTTGGCAAAAAGGTTATGTTATATTGCTTGATAATTTTTGGAATAACACACTATATAAAAACCTTTCTAGTTTATATACTTTAGCTTAAAGATCAATATGAGTTTCTATAAGATCAATAATAGTAGGCATAGAATATTGAGTAGAATATATGATGTCACATGATTATAAGGATTAGGAAGCATAAAATTATTTTGTGTAGTAATAAACACACAAATGTGAGGGTTGACTTGTGTAGCCATAGGTGTAGACATATGAATAGTAGTAGTAGGATTAATGGTATGAAAAACTATTATGTAATATTTGCCTCTAAATTGTGGATTAGTGTCATTTAAAATATCAAAATTTCATTATTTAAATTTACATTTCTTAACAAAAAGATCTATTCACATCTCTAGTTACATGTAATAATGAATCAAACATGTGTGGATTCATTTTGATGTATTTAGTAAGTTACCATTCATGTATATCATCAAATAAACCATGAAAATTAGTATAATAATTTACATTAAGAGCATCCAAATTAATTCTATTTTTCATAATGATTATGTGAAAATAAAGTAAAATCATAAATTAGATCCAGAAACCAAACATTGATGCAAGATAAATTTGATACTATAAGAAGGAAAGATGAAACCCTAATAGAGAAAATACCTAGGGTTTGTCCCACCCAAAACAATGATCAAGTTCACCAAAATGTTTTATTGATTATATGATTAATGAAATAAAAATAAAGTAAAATTAGTGTAGATTTTGTTATGTAAAATAAGATATTTAACCAAACACTTCTAAATGTTAAAGAGTGATTTATATTACATATAATATATTTAGAGTTGATAAGATGAAGAATAATATAAGTACTTATCTTATTTATTTATTTATTTTATTGACTATGTTACAATCTTTGAAAATGTTGTTTACATACTCTATAATTACTCAAATTAGTAAACATGATCTAAATAACCTGCTCTAACACTATCAACAAAGCTCAAAACCATTTGGCAATTATTAATGTCTAGGATCTGCCAATACTATCCAATTGTTTATGCGAATATATTCTAGTTTAATTATGACCCATATATGAAACATGCCTAGGCTAACCTAATAGATATGTTTCAATTTGAAACATAGACATTGTGGTTTTTGGTTGCTATTGTTAGATACAAACACCCATGGTAAACTATAAGTATCTTATTATTATTAGTACTATCCAAAGAAGGAACTTCAATGATTCATAATATTGCAATAGTTTGCTAAGGATTATAGAGGATTCTTGCATAGACTAGGTTGATGTTGGATATGTACATTGGTAAATCAGGTTAGCCTAGATAATAAGTGGATAGATGTACATATGTGTTAAATTTGAAGGTTCTAAGTGTCTAATAAAAAATTTATAGGTTGATATAAGGATTTATTGAAAGAAAATTATATAAATCAATCTAATAAAGTCAATTAATGGGTAAATTTAGATATTTATACCAGATATATAAGTTTTTTTGAGGATAATTTTATTTATATATATGTGTGCTCAAAATTAAAAAGATATGTCAAGATAACCATCACATTAAAAGGATGTGTTAAAGGACTAAAAAAATTAAAACTAGGAAAATAAAAGTATGGTTTTATTTTATTTGGAAAAAGGGTGAAGTGGAATAAATATATGAAAAAAATAATTGCAATAAAATTTTCATATGTTTCACAAAATGGATAACAATAGGATATCCTAATGTAGGAGCATCCTATATGGATGACTAATTTTGATGTTTTGTTCAATTTTTTTTGGAATAATCATGTTTAGAATGATTATTATTGTGATAGGGGTATAAACATGAACCTTGGATTGATTTCCAAGGGATTATAATTTCTAGGATTGTATAAATTTTCAAATTGGTGTTTTCCCACCAATTTGTAAAATTTGAAATTTTGAATAATTTGGTATAGAATAGGTGTTGTAAGAGAATTTTCAAGAAGTTTTTGAAGTTTCAATGATTAGTAAACTTTAATAAATACACTATAGATCATACCATGGGCCAAGGTTCACTTTTTTATTTAAGATCAACTGTGTTGTTTGTGTCAAGTAACAAACATTCTTGTTGTGACCGTTAGAAAGGTAGTTAGGAAAGTTGGTTTTGATATAAAGTATGCAATTATTTTTATATTTAGGTTTTGATATTTATTTGATGTAGGAGGACTCTAATCCCAAGAAAAATTGAATGAATATTCTCATATTTACCAAAAAGGATGCATGTACCCTATTTTTTTGAATATGCAAGTGTAGCTTGATTTTGATCAAAATGCTCTATGAAAGGAGATTCAATAATGTTATGTTTTTGAAGATTTATATGTGGTTTGGTGAGTTAATTTAATTTTTTATAAATGTGTTTTCCTAATTATTTTGATTAAATTACATGCCACTTTATCAAGGAATCCATATACCTCGTTGAGATCATGTTTACATCAACTGTCAACATGTAGAATGTTGTAAAAGGGTATCACAGAGGTGCTTAAGTTGTTGGTTAGTGGTTCCTTGGTATGTATGAAGTTTTATGAGAAATATTTATTCAAACTTATAATTTTAAAATCATAATAAGTCAATAATATTCAAAAAAATTCTATAGACCCTACATACTGAGTCTATACATATAATGTGACCAAGATCTTTGTAGAAAAGATGATCAAAAGATTTAGAGTTGGTATTTATCAAAAGGAAAAATATGTATAGAGGTTTTAAAATACTTATCGACCTTGGATATAATTGAAAACTGATGTTAGGAACCAAAACTCTCAAGATAATGTTAAAAAAGAACTTGAAAACTATGTTTGAGTAAATAGTGAAACCACAAACTGAACACAAAAGTAGAATAAAGGTGAAAACAAGAGTTAATTTTGGGTTGATAAAGTTTTATTATGGTAATAAAAGTATAGAAATATTCTCAGGAATTTTTTAAATGTAATATAGGTCATTAAAACTCAAAAGAATGGCTCTCAAGTGCATACAAAAGCCATTAACCTTGAACTAGGGTTTTGGGAAGAAAATGAGGCTTTTATGAGTTTTGATTGTTAAAAATGCCTCAAATTTTGACATTTGGTATATATCAATAAATGTGAATATATTCCTAGGTTTTGGACTTAATTTCATATGTACTAGTACAATGAAATAGGTATGTCAGTGTGTAGGGTCAAACAAGCCTAATTAGGCCTAACAGTAAGCTAAAGAAGGTTGGTAAAGTAACTTAAAGAGAGAATAAAGTGATGAAACTTTGTATATGGAAAGTACACAATAAAGGGTATCTTAATTTTTCACTAGTTTCTCAAAGTACATCTGTACAAGACCATATAAGGAGAAAAGACTTAAAAAGGTTATTAGATTATGTAACAAGTAGATAGGAGTTGTGTGTGAAAAGAATTATTACTTTAAGAGGAGTTGTGAGTTGGTTAATAAGATAAACAATAAGAGTAAGAGTTTGATAAATATTATAATATCTTATAAATCATTAATGAACCATCAAGTCATTAAATTGGTGAATGAACTAGTGATCCACTATAGAAAATGAGAATCTTGAAACAAGATAAAGTGTGAGATAAGTGTGTTATCCTCTGCATCATATCCACACATAATGAAAATTTACATGCGAGAGAGCCTAAAATGTAAATTCATACCACATTAAAATGAAGGTAATACATGAAAAGAGTGGGATATTATGACCTATTGAATGGCTATTGGATGAAAAGTTAGTAGAAAGTGTATTTTTAGGTGGATTATTAAGTATAAAATGGATTGTGAAAAAAGGGCATTGGTAAAAAAAATATCCTTTTTCAAAGTAAGGTTTGAATAAAAAACAATTTCTTAAGAATTGAGAAGGATGTATAAGTAATGTGAGAGTGGTGTTAAACACAAAGTAGGGAAAGTAATTTAGGGTCATACTTATAGAGCATAGTGCATGGAGAAATGGGATTGAGAGAGGCATACCAAGAAAGGGAAGATTGAAATGTTGTTTGGATACTAATAGTTTACTATAAAATTCAAGGATGTGATTATAATTATACAATGAAGGATGATAGGATAATCATAATAAATCAAAATTGGGTTTAAGGAAGAATCCATGATGACCATCAAATGAGTACCAAATTTATCCTTTAAGGAGATGGATAAAAAAGGTATGAAGTATGAAGCAAAGGGGGAAACATGGATAAAGGAGCCAACGGGGAATAGAATAAGTGAATAAATAGGACTACATTATAAAATAAAAAATAGTCAATATTGGTATATTTATTAAAGCTCCTAAATAATATACAACATGATGAAAGCCTAATAACATGGTTTAGGATGTGCATAATCAAGGTATTTAACCATACTAATTTGGAGTTTGAAGCATTGATTAATAATAATCTCAATGATACTATGGGATGCATAATGAATAGATATCAAATAAATAACACATGAGAGTTAGGATTATCTAAACCACTATTTTTTTTAAATCCAAATGAATTAATGAATTTTTTTATTACAAAAACCCATAAGGGGCATATACACTTTGTATAAAGGAGAATAAATATCATTCCTACATAGATTAATAGGGTAATACATCTGACTAAGGATTGATTTAATATGCATATACATATATTGAATATTTATGAGTCAACAAAAAATATATGAAGGTTTAGGCTTAACTTAAAAGGGATTCATATTAGAACTAGATGGAATTACCAATTAAACAATTAGAGCCATTGTGCGATTAAAATATACAAATATAACCCTTGTATGTATATGAAATATAACATCAATGGAAATCATATATATATATATAACATGCCAAATAGATATGATGGGGAAAAAATGTAAAAATTTTAAATATATTTTATAAAAATTATATTTTTCAATAGAAGAGGTGCATTTGCACTGAGGTATTTTAAAATGGGGATCCATCATGATTTTATTTCTCACTAAAATAGTTAGGACCCTATAAGTAAGGGAGCTAATATTCTTAGACCATTGTGATTCATAAAATTATATGTATAAGTGACATACATACCCAACATAGATGAATAAAAAATAGAAGGTACAAATAAGAAAGTGGAAATTTTTTATAAAATACACATTGGGAAATGTGGATGATTTTATGTACTTTGAAAGAAACATATGATGGATATGTTGTTTTTAATAAATTTAAGAAGGGAACTATTGAGAATTAATGACTAGTTATCTAAGATGATAGGATGGATAAAGTTACCATAATTGTGTGTTAATTGAAGCCACACTTTATAAAGAAGACAAAATTACACAAACAAATGTGGATGTGAATGTAGTGGTTAAATATATTCTTTAAAAATATTAAAACATACAATATAACTATAACAGAGATGCTTGCAAGAAAAATAATAATCAAATGAGGAATCATTAGAAATTTGATCCCATGTTATTTGTATATGTGGGGAAAACTATGTAAAAGTGAATAAGTAGATGAAATAACTAATAGCCACTATGAATGTGTCGATGAAAGGGTAGTTTTAACTCATATCTACCTATGATTAAGATTTATTAGGTCACTAATACATAAAATATGGAAAATGAGTGATAAATAAAGGTGGAAGATGATGAAATAGCCTAAATGGAAAGAAGAAAATAGTTTGTATAAACAAAGGAGAAATGATTCAAGATAATTGGAGTCTGAAAAAGAAATATTTAAGCATATGGTAGCCATCCAAATTACAATAAAGGTAAATTTAGATAGTTTTTAAAACATTGTATGAGGCAAACCTAGTGAACCAAAGTTGGTTACTCCCATTATCATGAGGAAAATGACTTCAAAATTGGAGGAGGAATTTACAAAAGGAGAAGGCATGTATGGGGATATTCTAAAAATATAAGAAAATATTAAATATGGATCTTCATTAATGCATAAATGCAGGACAAAGAACAAGGTGTTTGGTAAGTAGAATATTTTTTATAAACTATATGGTAAGAAGAGGCACAAAAATTCCATAGTGTTGAACTAACATCCCATAAAAAAGTGGTGAAGAAGATGACAGAGGAAATAATGAATAAAAAGGTGATTCAATAAAAATGAAAATAAAATCTAGTGAATAATAGGTCTGAATAAAATCCCACACAAATAAAAGGGCCAATAGAAAGTGACGCAATATAGACAAACATGCTAAAGGGGAAAATTTGTTCAAGACAAGAAGTCAATGAATGGGAAGAACATATAAGTGAATAATAAATATGGATAATGAAAAAGATAAAAATAAGGTAAATAAAGTAAAAAATATGAAGAAAATAAGCATAAGGAAGCAAGGAAAACTGATAATCCAATTAGGGTGCACATATCATCAAGTGAGTCCATAATGAGTGATTAAATGAGAGAAGGAAAATAAAAATATTTTTAAATATGATGATTAAAAATACTAATTAAATTATTATATTAACATAAAAAGGAAACCATATTTGATATCCTTATTTAGGCATTGATAAACCCTAGTCTAGATGTGAAAGAATGTAACATAGTGGGGAATATAAAAAAGGTGAAAATAGATCAGCCAACTTTAGCATTAATAGAAATGAACATAGAAGTATTGAAACATTACATAAATTATGAGGTGAATATGGATGAGGATAAAAATAATAGGGTTCAAAATATTGAAAATTGAAGACTTATATATGTCAAAATGTGTAAATTGAGACCTAGGCACAAAGTTATGCCACACTCATTAAAGCATAATGCCTATGCATATATAAAGAAACATATGATATAAATATGGGGAATACAGATAAATTATTCATTGTAATATATAAAATTATATATTTAATTGACACATCAAAAGGCCCAAACTAGGCAGAAGTACATGCAATGAAAGTTTTGTATTCTTGTTTATAATGGGAGGACTAAGTAGATAAGTTAAATAACCTAATAAACTAGATCCATTCCAAAAAGAACTGGATGAGGATGTTATTTTTAAAAATTTAGATGTACAAACATTCATCAAAATTAGGATGAAAATGGAGGAAAATTATGAAAGGCTCATGTGTGTGGAAAGATAAAACCCTACACTAGCAAGAAAATTTCTAAGGAAATGATTTAAAAAGAATGTTAGATGAAACATATAATTAAATAGATAATTTTTCCTATAATTATAGGATGACAAGAAATATGAAGGTGAGGAAATAAAAAATACCCATAAGAAACCCAAGTAGGTTTAAATAGCTATAGAAACATAAGATATTGTGAAAAGATGGGAAAAATTCCAAAATAATATAAGAAAATTCCACCAAAGTGATAGTTCTATAAGAGGAAAATTCAGATGAAAAAGGTACTTAAATGAGAGGTCTAAGCATGAAATTATTGTATGAAAACAAAAATGTGTTTAAATATAAGGTAATGTTGGCTCCATATTTACATATAGAGATACAAAATGAAAATTTTGTCTAAATATAGGGATCACACAAGGTATGCATAAGTTTAACTAATTATGTGTAAAAATGAACATGTATTTTTTATTTTCCACATAAGTTGAAGGAATATGTGTAATTTTGTAAATGTAAATGCACACAGAGATTCTAGAGAAAATATAGAAAAAATCACTACATATAAATAACTAGTGCACAAAATTAAAAGTGTTAAATTTGGATAAAATAAATGTATGTTGATGAGTTGGAACATTAAAAGATGAGAACATATTATTAAAACTATAGGATATTATAGATATTTCTAGATAAAGTATAGCTAGATCTAGCTATCATGAGTAAGCTGGTGGGGAAATACTATAAATAGGACCAGATATCTCTCATTTAGGATAAATTTAGAATATACATTTTTTTATATATCTAAGAATTGTGTGAGTTTTTATAGCTTGTATTTTTTTAAAGTATAAAAGTAATTATTTGTTAGAGTATTTTATTTACCTTATATAATGTTCACCTAGGTACTTTATTATTCACTTATGTGTGGATATTTGATTTATCCTATTTAAGATATTATTAGCTATTACATATTTATCTCTTAGATATTATGGGGATAATTTCTAGCCTTTATGGATAGTTATCTCTTAGTCCTAAGTTTGATCTCTAGCTTGATCTCTTAGTTATAATTGATCTCTATATTTATATATTATCTATGATTGATAACTTAGCTTGATCTCTTAGTTAGGATTGATCTTCCTTACCTCTATATGTAAGGTTCATTCACTGTATTTATATGGAAGCTATGGACATGGAGATCTAGATTGAATATTTGGAGATATAGAGTATTTATCATTTTACATTATATTTGTGTATAATATATAGAGATATTATTTGATTAATGCATTAATGGTTTTTACTATGGTAATGGTTTGTAGATTTGACCATGGGTGAGAATTTGATAAATTAATTCATTATCTATACATAAAAGTAATTATATGTGTATATCATATGTATATCATTGATTAATGTTAATGAACTAAGTAATGGTTATGTAATGTTTTATATACTATAGTATGAGTTACCTTACATATTTAAATTCTTACTAATGATTCAGATCTTGATGACTCTTATGTGATTCACAGTTCTTAATCTGAAAGTTAAGTAATATGTTAGCATGATTGAGGTTGTAATTAGGGTTTTGTAACTTCTATTTTAATAATTTTTCCTTTTGTAATTTCTATTATTGTATATTTTTTTAACTTTTATTGTTCTTTGAAAATGTATTCATGTAATTCCACATATTTCCTTTGTAACCTTTTCTTTTCAAATTGTTCCTTTTGTAATTTTTCTTTTCGTGTTCTTATTTTTTTTAATCTTGAGTTGTTTTGCAACTTCTCTAAATTCTCTTTTCATAACTTCTCCTTTTTTATTTGTTCCTTTTATTGATATAAATGTTATCATTTTGTAAATTTTATTTTTGTAAACTTAATTATTTATCTTATTCCTTTTGTAATTTTTATTTCACTATTTTTTTCTTTTGAATATTTTATTTCTCTAAGTTTTCCATATGTAATCTTTTGAATTCTAAATGTTCTTTTTTTTTCTATGTGTAATTTTTATTTATAGTATGAAATAATGTTGTGAATATATTTATTGATTTAAGTATACATTATAATATCGCTACTATTGATGATACTTTATATATTTTTTTTAAATCCAAATAACTATCTGTTTCATGCCCATGTATATTATATGATATACCCAATAGTATTTTGATCTCCTTATAGGAGCAATATAATTTAATGTGATAAACTTATTATGAATAATTTATTTGAGAACCTCACTTGAACTCTTATTAGATTTGTTTACACTTTTTTAGTCAATAATTGTAGATATATATTTATTTCAAGGCATAAGATAGTTAGATGAAGATACATGATTAAAAATATCATGATCTATATTATTTTCTTATGTGATTATTTTTTCCAATGAAGTGATCCTTAAACTAAAATATTGATTTTTTTAAAAAAAATATTCTATAAACTTTATCATAGTCATTATTTGATCTTGAATGGCATCACAAGCACTAGCCTTAGGTACTTATGATTAAATACACATAAAAAACCATAAAGAGAATATGTGGGAGGTGGATGGATGGCCAATTTAATACTTAAGTTAAGTTTCAATTTATTATATTTCTAAGGGCATAGACTTGACCAAAATAAAAATAAAGTTATTTATATTTAAATGTGTACATGGAGGGATAACTTTGTTTTAAAGTTAGAGTCGATTCATGACTTCTATGGTCTCCATTACTCTGTGAGTCTATTTGCATTGACACATGTTCCACTTAGAATGACATGACTAATATGAAAGATGAATATGGAAAAACATTTATGGATATAACACACATAATAAAAGACCAAAATATAGGCATTCCCTTAATGACATATTTATCTGATAATAGCATAATTAATTTTGAATAGATTCTAGTTTTCTTAATCATGACATTCTTATATTAATTGCATTCACAATAGATTTGATATAATTTTCTAATCCATGTGATATTACCATCTTTTTGGCCTATTGTATCCTCTTTTCTCACTTCTCAAATATGAATAGTCTAAAATAGTGTTCCATTCTACCATATTTTATTATTTCTATTTCTATTTGCATAGTCTGCACTAATAAAATGGAATTTTATGAGAATGATAGTAACATCCAAACTAGGTTAGGAATGCATAACACTATTAAACCCCAAATTTTGACTTAGTTTTTTGGTATTTTGGCATAGAACTATAATGATACAATAAGAACATGTTACAAGAATACCATGGCACAAAACTAGCATGGCACAAGAAGACCATGGTACATAACTATAAAAGCACAAAATGACAAAGGCATGGAAGTAATAGTGAGAAAAGACTCAGTCAAAGATGAAACATAACTACGAGGAACCCAAGATCATAGGAATAAGAGTAGTAGTGAAAGACTCAGGTAGTGCATGGGAAGTAGGATATAGTTGAGGAGTGATAATTGAGGGCCATCTAGACTTTAACCATCATGAGTTTTAAACTAGCCTATGAAGAGGATGACATATGGTAGTAAGGATCTAGCATCAAACAAGAATATAGGGGGTGATAAGGCCTAGGTCCTTAGGAGAGAATAATTAAAATACTACCGTAAATATTATTCTTCTAAGAGTTCATTAGCTAATCACCCATGTTATCATTTATAATGTAACTACTTGGTCAATGAAAAATAAGTATAAATACCCCTATGTAGAATCATGTAAGGTGATTGATTATGGATAGAATATTAGAAATATATAATATAGACTCATAGATATTGAAATAAATTCATTCATTGTGTGTTTATGTTTAATTAACATATAGGTATGAATAGTGGATCAGATTAACTATTTTTGTTGCTTATATCTCATAATGGGATTATAGAACATGTATTATGAATTGACAATCCCTTGAACTTCATGGCATATGTGTTTATGTTCTTGGTGGTTGTAATTAATGAGTCAAGATCTATACTAGTGTATTTATTTTTTATGTAATTACTAATTAGATATATAAATAAACTCAAGTGTATGACTAGTTTGTTGCTGAGCAACATAATCTATAGGAATAAGTCTGTTGTTGCATGTTTTAGGTGAGTGCACAAGACCACAATCTTACATGAAGGGCCAATGCACAAGCTTGTTGGTGCTACACTTTGGTGACTAAGAAAATGTGATTAAGAGAATAAAAGACCAACATTTTGGTTCTATTACTAGGACCCATAGAGTTTATTGTGTAATAATGGAATATGTTTGAATGTATAACCCTTGAAAGTATTGAATAATAGATTACTAGGGTAAAGGATAATTTTTTAGTTACTTATCTTGAACCAAGATTTTGTACACATCAATTGGTGAAATAAAATCTCTACAATGCATTATATGAAATATTATTTGTTGAAGTCACTATTCATTTGCATGCTTGGCTATCTACTTTTGCTCAAGGTCGATCACAAAATTTTGGGAGGAGACAAGCTTCGAAGTTAGAACATTAAAAGGCTCTGACATGACTAGGAATGCCATAGACACAAGATATTAATATCTTATGGAGAATATTATTTAATAGCTACATTATTTACTATGTTGTAACCACTTACTCTTATCTTGAAGAAGCCAAGTTCTATTTTCTCTAAGAACCATGTGATCAATATATTAAACATTTCCCACTAGAAGTAAAGAATTTGTTCATTGATTGTGAATGAAAAACTATGACAATGGAAGGATAAATCCATCCTTACATGAGCTACATAGTTGGAATGGGAATATAGAAGTGTCGGTAAATAATTTTAGGTTTAAAATGGTATCTAGTTAGTGGACATTGTGAAAATGAAAATATGATGAAGCTTGATAGTGGGTCATAGGATTAAGTGGCATGGGAAAATACTAGGATAAATTAGGAAGTGTTGTTAGGATTCATAGGGAATCAAGAATGCACAAGGATGACACCATCACTTTTGAACCATGCCCCATGCCAATTTTATCATATGAAGGAGAAACTAGCCAAATAGAAGAGGCCGAAGAACCAAGTTTGGACTAACCAAGTTCCCCAACCATAGTGTGCACTCATGATTTTGAATCAAACAAATTAATTATACATAATTAGGATATATATAATGTAGAATAAGAAATTGATCCTCTAAGGGAGATTATAGTTGAGCCAATTTTAACTCATTCTAAATTAACACTTTCTTTTCCTCTTCAATGGAATTTCATGACCCAACTTGTGATGCCTGGTGGACTTGGCATTCATAATGGATAGAGTAAAAGCCCAAATATTATTAATCAACTAACAGCCATGCCCCACGTCATAGGTATTTCTACTAGAGGTACTAGAGGTCAACTAGGATGTGGCATATGAAGAAGTGGTGGATTTGCCCCTCAAATAATAGGAACTAGGGGTTCTTAATAGCCACTAGCACAATAAACACATTTGTTAATAGTACATTATGAAATGATGCTTCACCTATTAATTATTAGGGTGTGGAAAATGTTATGGAGCATGTCCATAAGTGTGAACACATTTGGGGGGAATGAGGCATAACTTTATTTGAGTTAAATTCCACATATGTGGTATAAGAAGTTTAACCTTCAATAAGAAATAATTGACTATGATCAGCTCAAAACAACATTCTTTTATGAATTTGACATTCTTAGATATGAGTAATAAAGTATTGTTGTACTAAAATATATAAATAAAGAGCTCACTAAAAGTTTATGAGAGCATGATGCATGGTTCAAAACACTTCTACCAAATCTTTCATTTGAAATTAATGTTGCTCATCATGCACAATGGTTCATGTGAGGTTTGTTGCTTCCCTTTAGATGAACACTATCCTAGAAGGCCTTTACTATCCTACACGAAGACCTAGAAGATGACCTCTATGTTGAAGTTATTAGTATTATTAAGACTAGAATTAGTCCTTTCATAGAATACCATATAGCTTAATGTGTATGAAACTTGTAATGGTCTTTAGTTTATCGATTATGAGTTATAAGGTCATAACTAGAGCAATTGCCCATGTAAAAACATATGCATTATACTGAAGTAGTCTTATGAAATTTTACATAAAGATCATGTTTCACACTTATGTCCTCTCCTACAATGGGATATGCATTCTAAGGTGTTTGAATACTACAAAATATATGATGCCTAAACCTATGATATAAATAATTTCCATCTAATTAGTGATATACATGGGGGACATGTGTGTGGTATATGCCAAACCTCTATGTCCAACAATCAAGATAATGGTCGTTATTATGGATGAGGATGAGTAAAAGGATGAGGAGGTGGTATTTCCAACCAATAAAATGTTATATTTGTGGATCCCTAGACCACTATTAATAGGATTGTCTAGTTTATCCAACATGTGTTTTTTGTAAAAAGGAGCATCAATTGGAAGATTATCCTAATATATACATAGACATCACTAAGGAAAGAAATTAAAAAGGTGTATTTATGATTCAAATTTATAAACCTCATTAAAATTCATGCTCAAGCACCCCAACAACCCAATAGGTGAATATCACTACACATAGTGATGGGTTGTCTTAGTTTACATCTACTCCTATTGTGAAGGTACAATGTGAAGAGCCTCATGTAAAGAGGTATCCTAATGCCCAACAATAGAAATATGTAATTAAATAAAATATGATGTTGGTATGATAACTACAAGGAAAATTTTAGTTTCTTAAGAACCAAGAAGCAACATAATGTGCTTATATGTAAAAGGTAATAGAACCTCAAAACATGTCATAAGACAATTTTCAAGAGTTTTCCAAGCATATGTTAGACAAATAAATTGTCCCAAAACTAATTAATTGGATTAAAAATTAGGTTAAAAAATCAATTTATGCTTAACCTCAATTGATTCAACAAACTAAATATCATCAATTGAATCAAGCTCGATGACAAGATACCCTTGTTCCTCTTATCCCTCAAGAGGATAAAGGAATATTGGTGAATACTGCCATTGATGGTTGGTTGATTTAGGACATCTTGGTTGACATTTAAACTAAGGCTAACATCCTCATAAGGGAAGCATGGTGAAAAATGGTTAGTCTAATATTGCAACCATTTCTTCACATATTGTTTATGGCTAATAAATCTCATGCTCTACCTATTGGCATTCTTAAGAATACAATGGTTGATATCCTTGTAGTACCTTTCAAATATGATTTTGATGTTCTAATTTTAGTTAAGGTAGATGATTTTCCATCTCTTTTAGGGTGAACTTAGTGTTATTCAAATAATTTAGACTCAAGTTTCAAAAAGTGCTACATCAGTTTTGAGAATACTAATCAACACATTGTTATTCCATTAGATCAAACAAATGGGCCCCTATACATAGAACCTATTAATGTGGAAAAATATATCAATCATATATATAATGTCACATATAGAGGTGGTGAAAAACACGATCCTAATTTTGATGGCATCCTCTGATGGATAAACACTTAGTCCCTTTCTGATACTATAAGTAATGTTTTGAATTATTTGGCCCATAGTGATTATGACCTCACTAGAAGAGTATGTGGTACTATTGAACGTTTTGAGAACATTACACACTAGTATAATAAATTCCATAATTTTTTTCACCTTGTTACTAGATAAGTTATGAGAGGGCTAGTTATGGATACACCATTAGAAATACTTGATGATGTTCCTTGGTTTCATGGACAAATGGAAATATGTGACTTTATCTAGCACCTTAAATACCTCTATAACTCTGATAATGATTGTATATGATCATTAGTTCACCTTTTTTATGGTACAACCACAAGGTGGTGGTGAACCCATAATGAGAAACTTATTCATTAGGATCAATTATGCTCTACTTTACATCATTGATTTCATCATGACAACTAAATATGAGGTACAATTAGATATAATGGAGTACGATCACCAGAACCACACATAGAATATTATGAATCCATGTGGAGGACTAAAGAGTCTTTCTTGATAGAGTACCTATGGGTGCATGATTTTTATGAAAATTTATAAACTTGGGCTAGAGCATGGTATGTTAATGAAGAATGATATATGGAAACTTTTTTTTGGCATATGTTCAAAGAGAGCATGAACTTGACATTATCTTATTCATATTTGAGAATGGATTTTTGAGTTACTCTCTAATACATGTGTGAAGTAGTTGTAAGTGAGCATAATCCCATTCAATATTGCCTAAGATATATCCATAATGTCCCAAAATAAGGTCTAGTTCTATTTAATGATCCATCTGCATAACTTGTTCCCACACTAGACCTAGTATTTGATCAAGAAAGCCATGAAGAGATATGCCAAGGGAAGCAAAAACTCATATTTTAGGTAGATGAAGGTGAAAGGTCCAACCCACGTAACTCATTATAAAACCATTTGGATATCCATACAGATTACGATGCATGAACTATGTATGATATTGGTAATAATATAGGCCACCTTTACTCATTATCTCTTCAAACCATCCAGTGCAACATCAACATAGAGGAAGAATAAAAATAGATACTGTAGGTAATTATTAGACTGACATAGAGGTTTCAAAAATATTTTAATTATTATAAGAATATTAGGATGTCTTTCCAAAAAGTTATAGTGAGATGAAAGGTGTTCATTCATCTCTAATAAAAGTACATATCAAATTGGTTAATGATGCTTGACCAGTTAGGAAAAGGACATAAAATATGAATCCAAATCTATGGGTGCATGTGAAGGAAGAAATTTATAGTATGCTACACACTAGAGTGCTCACCCCAATTGATGAATGTAAGTAGTTTAGCCCTATGGTAATAAGTATTAATAAATATGGACACATTAGGATTTTAATTGATTAATATATACTTAATGTATCTTGTGTTACTAATCCATTCTTAATGCCATTCATAGAATAAATCCTTTAAGGCATCATTGGGTGTGAAATTTATACTTTCACAGATGGATTTTTGAGGTACCATTAGGTTTAGACCACTAAGGAAGTTTAGCCCAAGAATATGTTTACCACCAAATTGGGATCCTTCACATATAAAATAATGCCTTTTGTATTAATTAATGCACCTACTATAGTTTCCCATATATCCATTGAGGCCTTCAAAGAATTCATCATGAATTTATTCAAATGTATTTGGATGACTAGATAGTCTATGTCTTGGTCAAGGACCATTTTTCTAATATATGGCTCTTGCTTGAGCATTATTGAGTACTAAAAATATCATTGAATATAGATAATTTTATTTTTTATACACCTTTTAGTGTTCTTCTAGGACATATTATATGCAAGGATGATCTTTTGGTAAACCTGGAAAAAGTCTCTATCATTCTTTACCTCTAAGAGCCAAAGTCTCAACATGAAGTTTGTGCCTTTTTAAAACATAGAATTATTATAGGAAATTCATCTAAGGATATGAAAATATTAGCATGCCTTTAGAGGAACTCTTAAAACATAATGAGAACTTTATATAGACCTATTCTTACCAATAAGCCTTTGAAGCCTTAAAAGACAATTTGGTCACTACTTTAATTTTACAGTTACCTAATTGGATAAAACCATTCCATATCCATGTTGATGCCTTTGTAATGGATGTTGGTATAATATTTTCATAAGTAGGTGAAGGTCACCTTGATCACCATATCTATTTTGATAGTATAAAACTTACTCTAGATGAGAGGAATTATACCACCATGGAGTGCAAAACACTTTTGATGGTTTTTGCTCTACCAAAATTTTGACAATATATTTTGGTCACTCATTTTGTATTTTATATAGATCATAAAGCTTTAAAATATATATTCAATAAACCTATGTTTCATGGCCACATCTATTATTGGATAATATTGTTTCAAGAATTTCAATTCTCTATCATGGTCAAACCAAGAAAAATTAATTGTGGTCCTGACCATCTTTCTCAAATTGATTCTAGATAACCACCACACACTATTGAAGATGACTTACCTGATGTTAATTTTTTTCATATTTATTATGTTCTTAAGGAGTTGGAATATATTGTATCTTTCTTAACTACTAGTTCGTAACATGATTGTCTAACCCCATAGGCTAAAAAATAACTCACAGTCCATATTACACCTTTTTAACTCATTAGATGGGAACTCTAATACATTGGTTGAGACAAAATTCTTTGATATTATGTTATGAAACATGAGCACTCTAAAGTAATCAAAAAATTTCATGAAGGCATTACAGGAAGACACTATTTTGGGTAGGCTATTACCCACAAGATAATATTAGTTGGGTTATGTTGGCCTACCCTTTTTCATGTTGCCAAGATGTATGTTAGGAAGTGTGATATTTATCAGCACATGGGAAAAAATCATCAGGATTACATGCCATTAAGTCCAATTATATCTCAAAAACCATTTAAAAAGTGGTTCATTTATTTTTTTGGCCCCATCAATCTAAGTAGATGATGTACAAGTTTCAATTATATCATTACAGTGACTGATTATCTCATGCACTATGTTAAGGCTATGCCAATAAGGGATTATATTATCAATAATATTGTGCACTTCATATGGGAACATATCATAACCCATTTTGGATACCCACTAAGTTTTATTGATGACTGTGATACACATTTCCTTAATGAAACTATTCACATTCTACTTGTTAGGTTCATGATTTCTCATCATAAGACAACACCATATCATCCCTAGGCTAATGGCATTGCTGAGGCATTTAATAAATTATTAGGCACAAAACTTTATAATTTTTTTAATATTTGTCAAACTTATTAGGATGATATAGTGTTTTTATTACATTGGGCTTAATGAAAAACATATAAGCACTTGAATAAGAACACACTATTCAATCTAGTGTATGGTAAAGAAATAGTTATACCAGTTGAATTATTGGTACCATCTCTTTGTATTATGAACATTTGATAATTAGATGAGGATTTATTATTAAAATAACACTAGATTATTTGTTATAGTTGTATGAATCATATTTTCTTGATCATTGGAGTCAAGATGTGGAGAAACACAAACATAAGGCTTGACATGATTGACACATCAATCATAAGACATATACCCATAGAATGAAAGTCTTTCTATATGGATCCAATTTTTCACTCCATTATGTAAAACTTCATATTCATTGGGATGGTCTTTTATCATTTATATAATTTGGTCTACAATGGTAGCTAGTTACGACCATATTTATCTACTTAATAATATAATTTTTGTAACAATAAGGCTTATGCCATCAATTTTTGTATCCCCAATAATATGAATAAAACCACTAGTATTTGGTATGGGGTATATAGGGTAATTAAACAAATAATCAAGAGGCTAGAAGACTCAAGGATTCTATGGGCTATAAGAGATCTATAGTGGTTATCTAGTTTATCAGCTTGTACCAAGCTATAGATATACTTGTAAACTAGGTTAATGCTAGCATGATCAAGTGCACAAAGGATGTAGGTATCTATAGTATATATAACCATAGTAAATTGAGAAAATACTAATATATAATTTATTGCATACAAATTATAGAAATAATAATATTGAGTAAAAAGAGCTAACAAGTAATGAAAAAACTTAGAAGCAAAGGCACTTTCTAACCAAATTAAAGATGTCTTAAGCAATAAATATGTTTTTAATCAAGGTTTAAATATCATTCCTAATATAATTTTGAGATGTCTCTTTACTTTTAACAATATTTTTCTCTACGAATGTAATTTTCTAGTTTAGCAAGAGAGTGGATTATTTATGCAACTTGTATAGTTTATTTTGAGCATGTAGGATCCTAATATGTAATGAGAAATGTTTCCAATGCAAGTATACCATATAATGGGATATATTTCAAGAAATGAATATATTCTTAACCATATAAAAATTTTAGAAACTTTAGAAACTATCTTAGATATTGACCTAAATAAGTTAAAACACTAAAAAAATTAAACCCTAGCATGTATAATACTACAAACAAACAAGTATTTAACTTTGAAAAAAAAAATACTCTCATATAAAAAAAAATAGTGTGTAGAATTTTTACCAACTGATTTTCCAATCTAGGAATCAAGAGAGGAGGAGGATCATGTTGTGTGTGATTTCACCTATTTTTGTGATCTTTGCATTAACTCTATCATAGGTTGATAACTTCTCATGCTGTGTGTGAGCTAAATCTAGACCAAGAGCCAAAAGCTATGGAAGAGGTGAAGGAGAAGTTATCAATCTATGAGAGAGTTAATGCAAAGATCACAAAAATAGGTGAAATATAGTCTTGAGGGATCAAGGAGTAACCCACAAGCCTTAATAACATTTTAGAGATTAATGTGAAACACCAATATAAGCTATAGAATAGTAGGGCATACCCTATTGTAATGAAAGCTAAGTGTGCTAAGAAAGAACCAAGAGAGATTCAAAAAGGCAACCAAGCTTTGAGTGTGATGATTAAATGGGAAGATTAGAGAAACAATATAGGAGAGAGTGAAGAGATACACTCAAATGAATGAGGAAAAGGCATATATATTAACCCTAAGCTATCAAAAGACCAAAAGCTAGCCTTTTTAGCTATTTGGGCCCAAAAAGGGACCTTTTTCATGTATTCTACCTAGTCCATGGCTTTTGTGAAGGGAGCATGTGGGATAGGCTACGTGTTTCCTCCCTAAGCTATGGCTTGGGTCAAAAGGGCACCTAGGGTGGTAAAAAAGTCTATAAAAGGGCCTTAGGAGATGCCTAGAGATCTGATTTGGCATGCAAAAGGTCTAAAATGGACTGAAGATTTATAGGGGTGAAATTATGATGTGGGAAATGTCAAAGTTAGTGGTAGATGCCTTGGAATAGGATAACTAGGGTTAGTAGTATTCATGTGAGTTAATGTGTAATCATAGGTAGGATTAGAGTCATAGGAAGTATAATTACATATTCCCCCAAGGTATAAGAAGTTAGTGTTTGAATAATAAGGAGTACTATGAATTACTTGGAAGCCATGCAAAAGTAAATGAAAAACAATAATGAAAAAGATAAAATAGAACATTACCTGAACTTACTAGATAAGGATGGTAGTGGAAGAAATCAATGACATGATCCATGAGTGAGAATGAGAATTCTATGTAATCTAAAATCTAACTCCAACTCTAGCTCCTATGAATAAGGGACACAAGTGATATTAAATCAAATCATACAATCCTAAATGACATTCATTAAGGTGTCATCCCTAGTGTTCTCCCTTCAAGGGATATGGGTGAACTATACATCCTTGAATAAGGAGAGAAAATCATATGCCACCTAAAAGAGGGGGAAAACTCAAAGATAAGGATGGCTCAAACATTAATGAAATGATACATGCCTAAGAGTGATTCAAATAATAACTTCAAATAGCATGTGCTTAACTCATGGGTATCGATCAATGTACTAATGATCACATGATATTCAATGACATTATTCATCTCACTAGTAAGGAATAAACCAACTACAAAAATCTCATAGCCCCATGGATCATTGATAACCCAATATGTAGCCACCGATCTTGGGTTGCATTGGCTACCACCATCTATGCAAATCACCACTGAGAGTTACACCATGATGGGTGTCTAGGATGTAAGACTATCAATTATATAAATTCAATCTCAAAGCAAGGTATTATAAGTGAGTGGCATGAGGGAAATTAATAATGAAACTAAGGCACAATCAAATTGGTTGACCAACACTGGCCCCGATAAGAGGTAAAAAAGGAAAGTGGGGGGAAGTTTGGAGAAGATGAAGACCAGTCAGTAAGATTAGAGCAAGTCCTAAACTAACATAAACAAATAAAAACTCTACTTATAAGCATGATGAAAAATACAAATATGGATTTTTTAATGTTTTGAATATAGGAAAACAAATCAATGACTAACTAAAAGAATTAAAACAAGTAACTTCTATCCCTAGGTGCCCATAAGATGTGGTATGGGCCCAAGAGGTCAATAGGGACTCAAAAGGGGTCCTACATCTTAAAAATAGCTAGATTAAACCCAAGGAATCCTTGAATCCAAAAATAGAGGTTGCCAATGCACTCAAAACATGCCAAAACCCCTAAAAGGGAGTTTCTATGGTATGAAACATAAAATAAGGTAAAACACCCAAAAAGGGCCTACAAAAAGTAAGAAAAAGGCTAAAAAATGAAAAAAGAGAGAAAATTAAATCATTTTCATTCTTATTTTCACTTTAAGAGATCCAAATGAGAGCTTACAAACCACCAAATCCCAAGCATAGTAGATGAGGACATAGGAGCATGCCACATACACACAATATGGTTTGGGTAAGTCCTCTGACCAAACATTTTGCAAATTTTGTTAATTTTTTGGGTTTGGCAGGCCCTAAACCCATTTTTACTGATTCAGATTAATTAAGTAGATGAATCAAATAAAAATAGTAGTCAAAATTATGGGTTTGATGAGAGGAAAAATTCAAGACAAATGTCAACTCAAATTGTGCCCTAAAGAGAGAGAAATGGGGAGCCCTAGGGCTCCCTAGGGACCATGTCCTAGGCCACAACCTTGATGGGAAAATTTATGGATTGGGGAACTACCAAGACATGTGGGCCATGGCTTGGTCCACTTCTAGTTTGTGTCTTTGTCAAAAAATCCATGGCCTAGGGTAGAGAAGCCCTAGGATAATCCCCGGTGAGCCTGGAAGAAGATAGAACAAAGAAAGAGAAGGGGGGAAATAAATAGATAAAAACACTTTTATTTTACTTTATTTATCCCACCAAGCATGCCTGAATCTAACTCCAATAATATGAATTGAACCACTAGTGTTTGGTAAGGGGTACACAAGGTACTTAAATAAATAACTAAGAGGCTAGAAGGCTCAAGGCTTTTAAGGGCTATATGATATATATAGTGGTTATCCGGTTTGTTAGCTTGCACCAAAATATAGATAGACTTGTAGACCATGTTAGGGCTATCATGATGAAGTGCATAAAGGATGCATGTATCTCTAGTAGATCTAATCATAGTAAATCAATTAACTAAGACTAGATAACTGATTGCATATAAATTATGGAAATAATAATATTAAGTAAAGAGAGATAACAAGTAATGCATAAAAATATAATCAAAGGAACTTTATGGCCAAACAAAAGACATTTAAGTAGTAAAGTCATTTTCAATCAAGGGTTCAAGATCATGCCTAATCTAAGTTTGAGCTATCTCTTTACTTTCAACACTATTATTCTCTAACAATGCATTATTCTAGTTTAAAAAGAGATTGGATTGTTTATGCAACTTGTATAGTTTTTTTTGAGCATGTAGGATCCAAATATGTAATGATAAATGTTTCCAATGAAATAATAACATATAATGTCAGATATTTCAAGCAATGAATATATTTTTAACCACATACAAATGTGAGAAACTTCAAAAACTATCCTAGATAATGCCCTAAATAAGATAAATCACTAAAAGAATCAAACCCTAGCATGTATAGTAATGAAAACAACAAAAAATTCAAATTTACAAGAAAATTTACCTTATATCAAACTCAAAAATAATTTATAGACTTTCTACCAACTGATTACCCAAGCTAGGAAGTAAGAGAGGAGGAGGATCAAGCTATGTGTGAGTTGCATCTAGACCAAGAGCCAAAATCTATGGAAAAGGTGAAAAAGAATCTATCAATTTATGAGATATCCAATGCAAGGATCATAAGAATAGGTGAAATAGAGTCTTGATAGAGAAAGGAGCAATTCACAAGCTTCAAGAACACTATAGAGAGAAATGTGAATCACCAAGATAAGATACATAAGAAAACCATGTTAGAGAAGGAAACCAAGCTTTAAGTGTGATGATCAAGTAGAAATATTAGAGAAAAAATATATGAGAGAGTGAAGAAAGACTCAAATTAATGAGGAAAAGGTATATATCTCAACCTTTATCTGCTAAAAGACCAAAAACTAGCCTTTTTTATCCATTTGGTCCCAAACATGGACCTTTTTCTTTCATTTTGCCTAGGCCACAACCTAGGCCATGGATTTTATGAAGTAAAAATGTGGTCTAAGATACAAGTTTCCTTGTTAATCTGTGACTTAGCTCAAATGGCCACCTATGCTAGTCAATAAGTCTCTAGAAGGGACCAAGAGGTGCCTAGAGAGCCTTTTTGGCATGCAAAAGATCTGAGATGGACTGAAGATGTATAGGAAGTGAAAGCATAATGTGGTAAATGTCAAAGTGTAAGATTCCTTAGAGTGGGATGAATAGGGTCAAAATTCTACACATGAGCTGATTTATAATCATAGGGAGGAGTAGGGTCATGGGAAGTACAATTACATGCAGTACATATTTCCTTAATGAAACTATTCACATTTTACTTACTAATTTTATGATTTATCATAAAAAATAATACCATATCATCCCTAGGCCAATGGCATTATTGAGGCATTCAATAAAATCTTAGGCACAACACTTATGAATTTTTTTAATATTGGTCAAACTGATTGGGATGATAGAGTGTCTATAGTACTTTGGGAATACTGAACAACTTATAAGTACTTGAATAAAAATAAACCATTTAATTTGGTGTATAGTAAATTAGTTATAATAGTTGAATTCTTGGTACCATCTCTTCATATTATGTTCTTTGAACAATTGGATGAGGAATCATCATTAAAATCATGCTTTAATGTTTTGTTGTAGTTGGATAAATCGTGTTTCCTTGCTCATTGGAGTCAAGATGTGGAGAAACATAAACAAAATTCATGACATGATATACACATCAAGCATAAGACATTAGCACCTAGAATGAAAGTATTTCTCTATGACTCTAACTCCAAGTTTGTATGTCTTTATGGAAAACTCCATATTTATTGGGATAGTATTTTTGTCATTCATAGCATTTGGTCTACTAATGCTTGTCATTTACAAAGATTTGATGGCCAATTTATTCTTGGAAATTACAATGGTATATGGCTATGGATGTATTTATTTAGTTAATAGTATAATATTTTTAATAATAATGATTATGCCATCAATTTAAGATTTCTTGATTTTAATAAAAGTGTTGCCTTAGTTGCGTGTAATGTTTCTTTCATTAAAAGTTTGTTTATTTTTGTACTTGTAATTTTTTGGATGATCATGACACAATTTTTAGTGTGGGTTAAATGTATTACATGTATTCATGATAAATGTGTGTAAAAATTAATATGTGCAAGTTAGACAACCTTAGGATAAGATATTCCTATCAAAATAGTTTGAAAGTTCAAAAAAATAGAATAGTTATTTTCCTTTCCAAATAAAAGAATGGGCCAAGACATGTTATTAATGTTAAAGGATTATTATTTGTGATAAATATGCCAACATAATGACAAGATAATATCATTAAAAGCATTTATGGTGAGAAGTGACTGTCGAAGAATGGTGACCATTATAAATTCTTTAAAAAATAGAAGTGATGGTTGAAAAGAAAGGGGGTATTAACTATAATTTACCCCCTAAAACTTATAAAAAGACATGAGAGATCATTTTACCTTTTACCTTTTCTTTTGTTTGAGTTTTATAGAGTTGAAGAGAGCCAAAGTGTGAACTAAGCTTAGTTGATTCTAGATCAAGTGCAACTTAGAACATCAAAATGCTATCATAAGTTCATGTTAGGATACTCAAAAATGGTAGAGGACTACCCAAGTTCCTCCATCAAGACCTTCACCACCATGAGTTTCTCCACCTAGAACTTCACCACCATGAGCTTCACCATCTAGGGCTTCACCTCCATGGGCTTCTCTACCCATGACTTCACCTCCAAGAACTTCTTCACCAAAGGAATCACCACCAAGTTTTTTTCCATTAGGTATTGTTTATAAAATTACACTAGAGAATGAACCTAATGGGTTAGCACCATTACCCCATTTGAAACTAGTGCAGGAAGAACCTAAAAGCTATAAGGAAGAAATAGAGGAATCTGACTCTGAAAAGACACCCTCCCCATTATGAAATGAGGAGACCACCTTTGATGACATAAAATTGGACATTGGGTGGTTATTTGAATAAGAGGGGGATGTTTATAATACTTAGCCTATGAATGGGATAACCATTGGTATCACTTCTTTGGCTACTAATATAGAGGTCAAAATCCTTGAGAATGACCCTAACAAAAGCAAAGAGCCTATTATTTGTAAAGAACAACCTCTATTGATTTATGCATCTACCAAATTATGTGATAAGTATCAAATAAGAATCCCAAATAGATTTATCTATTTATGTTTGCATTTCCTTCTCTAGGATGCAACTATTCATACAAGGTGAAAAAAGTCCTTCCTTTTAGACATGTATAATGAAGATCACCATTTTGAGATTCCTCCAAATAGACTCCTATTAAACTGTCAAGAACCAGATCTACCAAATACACTATGGATTGATACCCATAATATCTCCCCTCTATAATCCAATCCCACAATTTTGAAAATGGATTTTGAAGTCATGCACCAAAATATACTTTCATATTTTGACACGTGTGATGTAGAAAAGAAACATGGCTAGGTAGTGGTAATGTATGATAAAGAGGTTGCCACTCAAAAGGCACTTAAATAATAATTTTCCATGTTAAGACAAAAATATAAGGAAGCCACAAAGGCCAAATTAAAAACTTTTAATTTATGTAAATCTATTTTGGGCCAAGAACTAGCATTATAAGATGGAGTGCCTCTAGGTGGAGAAGCTATGGATAAATTAGAGACCCTAGTGAAACTCCTATTGAAACACTATAAGGAATAACCTGCACCAAGGACTAAATAATTATGGGTGGCATATTAGTTTACTAAGGTAGTGGAAATATATAAGTTTACCCTCAAAATATTTGGGCAAGTGATCCCCATCTTGGATGGGGTTTTTGAAAAATTGGCATGTCCTAATAAAATTTTGAAGGCTTGACTTAGCATAGAGGAGTCTTCAAGGTAGTAGTTAGTGTATGTTTCCATCCTAATAAAGGATCACACCAAGTATGAAAAGGCATTTAAATATTTCAAATCTATGGAGGAGACAATAAATGTGCATTAATAGTAACTCAATACTAGTTTTGAAGTTCTTCGAGGATAGGTTGTTATTGAGGTCACTACACTAGAATCAATTCAGAAGGATACTAGTGTATCCCTCAAATAATAGGTAAAAAGGCCAATGAATGTCCTCTTCAACTTGAGGATATGAATAAATCGAAGGTGGCCATTGAAGGGATAATTTCAAATTTGCTTGATACTTTGTCTCATTGGGATAGTGTAAGGAAGCAGATTAAACCAACTTGGCTTGAGTTTTTGGCTGAGGTCAAAACCAAGACTTAGTATGGGATGGACTAAGATCATAGTTTCAGGTTATGTTAGACCTGAAATTTTGACTAAGTGTTTTGGTATTTTGGCATAGAACTGACACAACACAAGAGGAGCATGTCATAGGAAGACCATGGTGTGGAACTAGCATGGCACAAGAATACCATGACATGGAACCAAAAAAGTGTAAAAGGGTGAGGGTGTGAAACTATCAATGTAAAAATACCCAATCAAAGACAAAACATAAATATGAGTAACATTAGAGCATAAGACTTAGAATAGAAGTGAATGACTTGAGGAGTGCATGGGAAGCAAGAGATAGTTGAGGAAAAATTCTTAAGGTCCATCTAGACTTTAACCATAATGAGCTTTGTACTAGCCCATCAAGAGGAGGACATATGGAATCAAAAATCTAGCATAAAAAAAGAATATAGGGGGTGAAATGTTCTAGGTTATTAGAAGATAATAATTAAAATACCATAATGACTCTTAGTCTACTAAGAGTTCATTGGCCAATCACCCATGTTTTCATTTATTATGTAACTACTTTCTCATGGAAAAACATTTATAAATACCCCTATGTGGAATCACATAAGGTGACCGATTATGGATATAATATTAGAACTATACAATATAGACTCATGGACATTAAAATAAGTTTAGAAATTGTGTGTTTATATTTAATTAACATTTGAGTATGGACAGTGGATCAAATTAACTATTTTTGCTACTAATCTCTCATAATAGGATTTATAGAACATTCATTATGAATTGACAATCCCTTGAACTTCATAGCATTTGTGTTTACATTATTGGTGGTTGTGATTAATGATTCAAGTTATATAATAGTGTATTTATTTTTATATACAATTAATAACCAAATATTTGAATAAACTCAAGTATATGACTAGTTTTTTACTGACAAATTTAACCCATTGGAACCTATCTCTTGCTACACACTTTGAGTGAACGTGAAAGACCATAGTCTTGCATGAATGGAAACCATGCAAGTTTTTTGGGGATATGATTTATTGCCTAGGAAAACATGATTAAGATAATAAAATACCAACATCCACTACTAACTTTAGTTGGTTAACTATCACATATAGAAAATTTCACCTAGAAATAAAAGCCTAAGTACCCAGAGCCTTCATATTTATAATTTATATATATGTCACTCAATGTGACTATCTAAATAATTATTTACTAATATAAAATATTGATTCTATTGAGATATATTTTTCATAAATACTACATAATTTAACATGTCTAAATTTTATGAAATGAGGATGTAAGAACTAGTCATATACATACATATTTTATTCCTAGAAGTTTTTAGTTGCACTCACATATACAATTGGGGAATGTTTCTCGTACATGGACATGCCATCATATATAGTGCAATATTTTATTTTACCCATGTCAAAAAAAATTTATATACCTCTCATTTATACTATTTTTAACCCTTATTTATCACTACTTTCTATTGATTTTAGTTTCAAAATGAAAAAAAGTATCATAAACAATAAAATATTGAAAAAATATGGAAATATTCTAAAAAATACAAAATTAGTACCCAAGGATGATTATACATATAATTTACATCTATGTCATATGTTATTTATATCTTGATTAGTAAATAGTGTACTAATTTTTATCACACATGCATTAAACTAAAATTTATAATTATGATATAGGACATACAACTTTCATAGGCACTAAGATGTTGGACTTGCCTCTTCTTACTAGACTTGTTATATTGGGGCCATGTTTTCCATATATTATATTATTTTTAGGTGTTATCATTCCATGACTCATATACTATTGAGATATATAATATTTACAAATGCTTTTGTAACATATTTATATTACAATGTTTACATGGATTTTTTTCCTAAGATATGATAACATTGTATATACATGATTTATAATACATTTATATTTCTATATTACATTGATGTTATTACTTACACATAGTATATTATGTCTTGTTTATCTGTTGCGTATAGCCTCAATCCATTGTGTGAAAATTTTATTTAACATATATATGAGATCTTTTTTGGTATGTTCAACATTTGAACATGTTGTTTGTTATCATTCCTTGGCCTTATGATTTTCATGAAATTTCAAAATGACTATTTGATTTTGGCCATTGGCCTTATCATTCATGTCATATTTTATTTAAAATGTTTAATTTTTCAACATTTGAACATGTCTCTTATATACAACCCTTGGGCTTATTATATAACATAGGCTTATTATCTTGTTTTTATTTTTTAGTCTGTTAAGTTTAATGAGTGCCATGATAAATATCATAAAATAAATAATGAATAATATATTATTTATAGATTATATCCCTTTGATTTTAATACATTTTTATATACATTTCCTCTTGTGTTACATACATATATAGAAAGGAAATGCTAGAATTTAAAATACTGAAAGTGTCTTAAAATATAAACACACACACATAAAGGCATATAGGTAATATTAAATCACAGTTTTAACATAAAAATGTAAAATATTAAATAAAATTCACATAAAACATAAAATTATTCCATTTCCTCAGTTGATTTGTCCCTTTCTTTCTCTTGGAACATGGTGTATATCACACTTCTTTCAAGAACATCATATCTTTGTTAATTCAATAAAATGTTTAGAAATATGGAAAATACTTCAACAGATCTACTTAATATTAATGTTTATTTGTCTTAATTATTTAATACTATCTACTAAATAACCCTAAAACCTAAAACCTAATTACCAACTACATCTAAATTATTTGAAAAATAGAAAAGAAGTTACAACCTCATTCCATGTTTTAATATTAATGGTGGAAGAGATGCATAGGTTTGCATGTAGATATCTTTGACTATTGATAGTTACAATATCTTTAATTGTATTTATGTATGACATGTTAACAAATTTCCACAATATTCTTAGTAATATCTTTATAAAACATTATTATAAATACAATGGTTATAAATAAGAATATTATATTTGGTAAGTTTCTTCATGAATATGTAATTGACTATAAATGGTTTAGAAGGTTATTAATTAAGAATTCATGATTACAAGACATATTTTAATGAGATTTGTGTTTGGATTAGTGATTTGAGTAACAATTCAGGTGATAATTTGGGTGATGGGTCCACCCCAATTGATGATATAACTTTCAGGAGCCATAACTTTTGCATCGTAGCTCCAATTGACTTAGCGTTTGAACCTTTGGAAAGATAAGAATGAGGAGAATGTGGTGAGATGGAATGGATCTATGATCAATGGATTTTGACCTCAAAAAATCCAATGTAATCTCACCAAATTTCAATTTTAGTAGTGTAGTCTAAAAATAGTAAGTTTATACAAATAGCAATTCCTCAAATTTTGTATTGTTGTAAATCATGGAAGTTGAACCACTTAATATCCCTCGATATTGGTGACCTTCCACAAACTCTTCCCACCTTAAAAACATGTATAAATTAAGATGTAAACCAAAATAAAAATTAGACATCTCTTCTCAGAGATAGGCATATGTTTGGGTCTGTGAATTTAATGAATGAAACATCTCTTCTCAAAGATAGAATTAATGTTATTGTGTTGTTCATATTTATTAAATTATCTTTCAACCAAATATTTTGATTTTTGTATCAATTAATGACTTTAGAGCTATACTATAACACTTTAGAGCCATATTGGTGGATTTTAGAGTTAGAATGGTAGACTCTGGAGTGAGATTGGTAGACTTTAGAGCCAAACTAGTAGACTCTAAAGCTAGACTAGTGGATACTAGATCTAGAATGACATATTCTAAATCCAGACTGATACACTCTAAATCTAGTTTGAGTTATTCTATAATGTTCTTCAATGATCTTTAAATGGTCTACTTATTCACCGAAATCATAGTATTAAATCATAGTGTGTTTATGCAACCTGTACCTACAAAATTGATGGATTTTACATACAAAGGGTTAGAACATATCAAAAAAATAAGAAACACTGAATCAAACATACTAGCCAAGGTAAACATATTAATTTTATACTTTAGATTATTAACAAGTTATACGATACACATTCAAATCCCTAATAGGTATAGGGATAAATAAGGTCATTACTTGGATATAATGAACCATTTTATGGACTCATCATTTACTCATTTAGGAAAATCATGGAAGAGCTTTTTGAGGCCTCTGACATGGAAAAACTCCTCAAAATTAACATACGAGTGTCCTTACATATCAATCAAGATCATAATGAATCAACTACCCATTTCATTATAAGATGGTGGAAATTATTATACTCATTTTCTAGTGTTCCACCCATGGACAATAGAGAATTAATGATGTCTTTTTTCACTCCCTTAAAAATTATACATGAGAATATGTGTAAAAATTACCTTATAGGTGTAATGAAGAAAAAATTGAAATTGATATAAGAATTGACAAAACAACCTTTGATAGTGGTCATAGAACCATGTGTATAATGGGAGAATAGTTTCCTCTAATCAAAATAATTAGATTTACCAAAATACAAACCTAGGTAACCCTAAAAACCAAGGCCATAAAATTTTAAATGGAAATTATAATGCCACTAAAAATGGGGTGATTGACTAAACTAAGAAACCATAAAACATGATACAAATCAAAATTAACCCAAAATAATAATAATAATAATAATAATAATAATAATAATAATAATAATAATGACTATAAATCATATTTTTTAGTTCATGTGGTGGACTTTAACAATCCTCCACCCTAAAATAATTAGTGGTAGAAATCAAATTGATTTCAAAACCAATTCTAAACATTGATCCAAATTAAAACTAACACTTATATCTGAATAATACCTAACAAGGATTTAGTAAATAATATCAATCAAGTTAAAATAAAAAACCTTGATACTATGATCCCAATTTATATTTCTTATTCCATATATTCATTGGTCATAACACTTTCACTTGTGGATAATATAGTAATTCCATCTAAAGACTTCCCAAGGACCGATGATATAATTTTGTTGACATGAATTTTGGGAATGCTAATACAAACCCCAAAGACACATTGATAGGCCTTATAAAACCTAAAAATTACAAATTGAACATATATCAATACCCATTCCCCAACCATAAAATATGTAGCACACTAAATTTTATCACATGATAAATAAACAATCAACCTTTGCTAGTTATAACCCATAATGCTAAAGCTTCTACTTCAGGATCAACCAATCCTATCATGTCCCCTTAGTTGGGTCTCCAAGGGAAAAAACTCATGATTGGTGTCATTAAATTATAAATTGAGGAATATTTTAATAATATCACTCAAATAATGTAGTATCACACTACTACTCATTTTGTTCCAAATATTTTAAAGGCAGAGGTCCCTAATCATCTTAGGCCTATGGAAAGCTATGACCTAGTTTGTATCTCATGAAAACATTATGTCATATATATTTCATGGAATTTCTCAAGAAATCCCACACTAAATATACAAAATTACTTAATACCTCAGGTATGGGGAATTTAGCAAGTATTACACCTCCACTAAAATCTTAGATCAACCACATTCACCTAGTCACATTCCTTCTAGGGTGAAACTCGAGAGATAATGGATAATTTTTATACCTTATAATTATTCCTCCTCATTCTAAGATGTATATAAGAAAGAATAAAAAAATTTAAATACAATTTTGCATTCATAAAAATTATGTAAGGAGAGCCATGCTTTATGATGGGGTTATTTTCAACATAGTCCACTTTTCATTTTTTCATAAACTTAGTTATAGAGAAAATAATTATTCAACTACTAAGAACACCTTGTGAGTTTATGATAGCCTTAATTCTACCCTAATTAGGATAATAAGTACTTCCCATAACCTGAGTCTCCAAGACTATGTTGATATTATTTTATGTCATTCATAAGGATATAATCTGAAGTAGACCTTGGATTCATAGGATGAAGGCGATCCCTTCTATGTTATTCAATAAAATTAGGACCCTAAATTTGGGGAAGTATTTATTTCTCAAAAGGACCCAAAACCATTTTTTTCCTCCAAGTTACCATTCACATATAATTGGGTCCCCATATTTATAATCACTTTCCCAAACAATGGTGTAGTGAAACCCCCACATCTAGTCAAAATCGAAGATCCCCTCAAAAATAAAGTATTTATCTTAAATAAAAAATTTTAAATCCCCACGGCCTTAATTAAAGTATAAAATAAATAAAATGGAGTCAAAAAATATGAAAAATAAGTGAGGAATATTCCAAATAATACATCCATCTTAACTAAGTTGACAACTAAAATTATTACCATCCTAGAAAAGGATGAGCATACCAAGTTCCCATTAGATCCTTATAGGATTGGTACTTATATTCCCACATGAGTCTCAACCTATAGGTCCTTAAACCTAGAATTTAAGTCCCCTAAATAATCATGGTTCAAATCTTTAGTCATGATAATAATCCCCTAAATTATCATAATGATCCATCTCCTCAATATAGTCAACCAATGCTCCATCATGTAGGGTGGAATTATACTATAGATGTTTAATTATATACTAAAACCATTTTAATTCCACCTAACACACCAAAACTTGAGGATTGAATCCATAAGTTAACCATAGGCAATATGGAAATCAACATCAGTTTTAATGAATACCTAAAAATTCTCAATGTTGGGTCTTATCTCTCCCTTCAAGAGCTAGAGTACTATAGATAAGCTCTCAATAAATTATTGCAAAGTTTTAATTTATAATGCTCAATTAAAACATGGAAAGTAGATCTAATGATTACATATGAATAATACTATTATTTTCATAAAATTATTCATGATAACCCAATAAAAGTAGGATACCTTGTTTTGAGACTTGATAATAAATTAGATAAGAATATAGAAGAAGGTCAAAGTTTAGACATAATTTTTTGGGTACTTATTTGGTGACCAAAGATTTAAATAATTTATCTTACCAATTTTGCACTTTATAGGATAAATATTTTGGCCAGTTGGTGAACTTTTCACCTTAAACATTTCTATATATAGTCACTACATTTCACATTTGCTTCATTACATTGCAGTGCATAGTTCATGTGTTATCTTGCATAAAAAATTTATTATTTAGTGTTTGTTTATATACAAGTTCATATGGGAAAATAAAAATAAAAAATGCAACATGTCACCACATCTCATTTTTTCATATCACCTTATTTATATTGACAAAAAATCTCAAAATTAGCATGACATGGATTTTTATCTTCATTCTTATGAGCATCATGTACTCATTCATCTATAATTTCTTAAAATCTTATAAAATTTTATCCTATAGCTTAGTCTAGAAGTTTTTCCATGACAAGGTCTCTTTTTACAATTTCCTCTAATGAAAAACACTAGCATTCTCAAAACATGTAACCTTTCTTACCTACCTTGGTCCTCTATGATGATCCCTTGCATCTTAAAATTTGAACAGGGATAAGATTTGGGGGATAGGGGTTTTATAAAATTTACTAAAAAATGAAAAAACTAGTGCAAAATCAAAATCTTATGTAAATAAAATAAATTTATCATCTCTCACCCTTCTTTAACCTTTAGTGATAATCCCTCACATCTTACTATTTTAAATGGGTAAGCATTGGGGGGAGATGACTTACTCGCTTATTCCTAACCTTCAATGTTTGGGCCATGTGTCTTCTTAGTTGCATGAGACTAAGTGTATGGGGTTGATAATAAATAAAAACAATAGAAATTTAAATAAAAATGTGTCTAATAAATAATAAGTAAAATAATTAATGGATTGTATATATGTATATAATGAAAAGGACAAATTTATCCCATTCACCAATTTTATTAGGATTAGCCACCTCTAGACAAAGCCAATATAGATAGTTTTATATAAGTTTTATATGAAATAAAAATATCCCCTTTTTATTATAAGGAATAATTAAACATATATTTTCTATAAAATTTTGATGTATGGTTTTATAATTCCACTATATCACATATATCCTATCTCCCTTTCACTACATGTTTTAAGTTAATAGTCATATGTTTCATGAATAAAATAACTCAATTATCACTTGAAAAATAGTGACTAACACATTCTTCATGCATCTATTTTAATTAAATTTTCACACATTAAACTTCCACATCCCAAATATATAATCATATCTATGGAATTATCATAATAACATAGATACATAGTATAACATCACATGTCTAGTCATATAAAAGTGCACAAACTGAAAAGTAACATGGAAATTAAAATAATAGTACACCATTGAAAGCTATCAACATAAGCCAAAATATCTATCCATAAATAATAAATTTCAAGTTTATACATCAGTTTCTCAATACAATCACCTCAATAGAGGTAAAGTGTCTCTCAATATCTCAAAAAATTCAAAATAAATTGTATGTGTACAATAATCTGACCCTAAGGTCTTTATAGGTGTTGTTTTTATCCCCTATAGAGGTCACATGTCTAGGTATTATACTAATCATCTTATTATGATAAATACCTAATGATAATAAGTGTCATGGGTTATGGATCTTCCTCATATGATGTCTCTTATTAGTCCCTGAATGGGAGGCTATCCATCTTATTGTCTATCAGGTTAAAGAAGCCAAAACTCCCCTAACTAGAAAAATCTTGATTAGAGTCTTTTCCTGAGACTCTATTTTAATATAATAATATCTCTCCTATAATGGGATAACACCGTGGATTCATGGTATGATATGGGAAAAAATGTTTTTATGCCTTCCTATCTCAATAGTAAGTCTCAAGCCCACTAGTAACTAATCTATGGTCAAACTAGTGTCAATATGGAAAAGGTTGACTAGGGTTTCCATGATTATTATATTATTCCAGTAGATGACTCTACAACCACAAAAATAAATTAGACATAAGATCCCCAATCATGTAAATAAAATAGTGAACTAATTAATCATGCTAAAAGGTCATGATAAATAACTAAGATACATAATAAATATTTTCACCTAGATCATACTCATGGTAATATAGATCCAACTCCTCATTATCACTCATCTAAATATCCTCCTCTCATATCACTATATCATTACAAACTAATTCCTAATAACATAATATTCCTTCTCCTCCCCCATCTCCCCCACATAATTCCTACTATCGTTGTATGGGTTTTTGTTGTTGTTATTGTTGTGGTGGTTGTATTTATTATTATATTTATGATTGGCCTCAAGCCAAAAAATCATCTAGTATTTACTCCTAAAATATATTGTATAGCTTGTTCTTCTCCTCTTACCATAGGATACGATCCATCCTATGCCCTTCTCATATTAGCCACTCCTATTATGGGCATCATGTGATGGGTTTCCACTCCTATGATGAAAACTCATCTTGTGAGGGTGTGCCACTCTAATATCCCTAACATGGCATCATTAATCTACCTAAATCCCATGTAAATTACCATATGGAATGGGGAGATTGTTTATATATTATATCATGAATTTATAATTATTTTATTTACGAGATGCACATCTACCTTTAGTCACATAACTATGACCTAATGTGATCCTACACTATATGTAAAGTAGGCCACCTCATATACCCACTATCCTAACATGCATTTGTAAGACATGACTTCCTTTTTTGTGTCAAAATCCCCAATAATCTAGGAAAATATCTAAATGGATCCATTCTTATCCATCTGGAGGCACTAATGATCCATGCATCTTTGATCGTGACCCATCATTAACAAGGTATAATCCAATCATAGACATAATTCTTGACCCATGTAGGGTGGGTGACTAATGGAAAGAGATATGAATAGTATAATCTAGTACATGTCTTTATACATCTATTCAATAAATTACTCAACTCATGAATACTATGAGCCCCTCTCCTTAATCTACCTAACTATAGGTTACCACTATAGAGTAAATGATATGTACCCTTATCCCCAACCAATCAGGAGGTAAGGATCTATACAATGGCCTTGTAAAGGGTTAGAATAATTAATACCTCTACCCTTACAATCCTCCCTCCATTATTCACAACTAAATTAGGTGTGTTAGCATTGCTAAGGTAATATGTCTAGCTAACATCCTCTCCTTTATCCATGGTATTAATCAAAGTCATATTCTAATCTATCATCAATAAGTCCATAATATTGTAGACATTCCTAAGAGTGATCTCCCACTCTCATAACACCTATGTAAGTTAGAAGTGTTTTGGTCAATATCCTAGTAAGTAAATAAATCACACATCAATTTATTTTATTAGTAAATAATCATAACCTATGTGATCCTCAATATCCTATCCCTATCTAGTACAATGAAATCATAGGATATTAATTATCCTAAGATTTTCACAATCCACTCTTGATCCATATCCGAGGTCCACCATATGTATCCACCCTACAAACTAAGAATTAAATCATTCATAATCACTAATTTATCTTAACAATAATATAAAACCACTCTTTCTAGATTTGGGATGAAATTGCCTTCTTATACAGGCCATAGTTACTAAACCACCACGTGCACAAGGAACAAATTAGATAATTTTTATAATGTGGTTATGTAATTGTTGCATGTTATTGATGTAAATATAATTGGACGTATAGGACATAATAGTTACATGAACCTTTGTGTTGGAAACATAACTCTAAAAACTCTCCTAAATACCCAAATTTGAGCCTAGTTTTTAAAAAAACACCTTGTCTACCCAACCCACCAATCCCAAGCATGTAATAAATTTAAAAATGTATAGATCTAAATGAAATTTTTGGAGGTTTTCAATTTTAATGTTAAAACATAAAATTGATCATAACTAACATGTCCTTGACCTAATCCAAATTTCATTGGTACATTTTCCATCCTCTCCCCATACTCATCAATTTGTATTATTTTTGGTTCATTTCTATCACAAAAAATCTAGAGATCCAAATTCTCAAAATAGAAAATACATAGATGAATTCCAATTTTGGATTTTTTTAAAATATATTATTAATTTAACTAGCCATTATGTTTTCAATCTTTTCCATTTTTAGTAAATTTTATTCACAACTCTTATTTCATTATGTGTAGAGAAACATTTATTTCCTAATTCACTATAACATATTAAAATTATAAAAAATTTAACATTTTATTTCTCATACCACTATTGAAATTTAATTTATTTTTCATCTCATTATTATAGATTCACACCATTTAGCTATAAATTTAGTCTGGATGGATTAGGTATTATCCCCATCCCATGTACACCATAAGTACACTTGTCTACTTTTTTACTAAATAGAGAGTTTTCTCTTTCTTGTTAAACTATAATTGGTTCCTTTTTTTTGTTTGCATGTCATGATGGTATCTTGACTTGTTTTATTGCATTAAAAAACTAAGTTAATTTATATAACACTCCTTTTCCTCTTAGTGAATAACTACTCAGGACAAGCACCCTCATCAATTCATAACAAGGCATTTCCCTAAGGGGTAAATATGTACAGAACAAATAATTACATAATGTAACATTTTCAAAAAATAACTAATAAATATGCAATGACCTCAATATAAAAATATTTAGACCTGATGTTATATTTACTTTATTGGTATTTTATGCCCTTTTTAGCCTCTTTTCTATTTTTAATATCTCCAATATGGTCCATATTATCCCTAATATTATTTTTATCGATCCTTATCACTTTTAAATTAAGCCAAGATCTACTAAAATTACCACATGCAACCTCCTTTCTTTTATTACAACTATATAATTTTAGTTAGGTTTTTGGTCAAAAATTTGCATTAGAGATTGGAGTTTTCAAATTTTATAGATCCCTAGCTAGCCTAATTTGAGTTTTTGAAAAAAATTGTTTCACCTTTTTATGATATTTTTGCCATTATACATAAGCTTGGAGAGGATAATTCTTGGAATTGTCAACCAATTATTTTCCTTCATGGATCAACCCAACCACTATTCAAATATTTTATTCAATATTTTTTACTCTTACTTTCTTTTATTATCATCCTTTTTCCTAAGAGTTCCAAGGTTAATTATTGACCAAACAAGGAGATAACATACCTAAGGATAATATACTTACAACAAAAAATCTCTCTACCTTTGTTTGATCTTACCATTGATTAGGTTAGAGATTATAATTTTCAATTTTTTTAATTTCTTAGGTTATATTAGGTTAGTTTATTTTTTTATTATATAATATTCATATTTCAAAGTTATTTCTCTTTTCTCTTGCACCGAAAAACATAGCTTAGATATTTTAATTTCATTTGCATATAAAATATCTCAAATAATAATATTATTTCATAGATATTAGAGTAGATTATAATAAAAAAACTCACGTTTAATTTTTTTTTAAAAATTACATTCACAATAATATACTCACACATGTGCACTAAAACTTATAAAGCCTTGCCAGATCAAAACTTGCATAGCAAATTTAGATTCTCTTTCTTAGATAGTGAATGAAAATTATCTTATACTATAAAACACATTAAAATTACAACTTCTTATTTACATCCATTTCAATTTATATTATTTATTGATAATTATTTAGAAACTTCAAAACTAGTATTCTAACTTTCACAAGAAAATCAATTTATGAATATTTAGGAATTTGTGCTTTATGGGTTTTAGATTTGGTTTCCATTCACATGTTATAAAACTTTGATTTCATAATGTTATTATTAATTTATATTTATAAAAGATAATTTTTGTTCCATTTCAAATGCTTTCAATTTTAGAAAGTAGTATAGTTTTCTTTCTCTTACAAAAAATAATAAAAAAATCAATTTTAGTCTAGCAAGCCTTATCAATATGAGTACAAGCCCAAAAACTTTCATCATCTATCTATAATAACAAATAAATATATTTAAAAACATTATCTTGAAAATATATATTCTTAAGTAAATCAAACACACCTTTATTGTTTCTGTTAGATGACACTTCTAGAGCATTGACTCCTAATTAGAGTAGGCATATTTCCTATAATTATATCTTCCATTCCCATTATAAAAATTAAAAGTGACATCAAGGATGAGATTATATTACAATTTTTCCATTACACCTCCATTCCACATTTTATAATTGACCAACTCAACATTATTGATGAACAAGATCAAGTTTAGACTCATCCCATAATTATACATGTCTATATACGAGGTCGTCAATACAAATTTATTCAATTCTAGATCTTCACTTTTCCTTTTCTTCATCTTTAAAGACTGACTCATTATATTTTCATTCAATTTGTATATGAGACTGACTAGACATTGTAATCTTGAAAGAGTGGATAAGATTCCTAGAGTCATCAAACCTAATTATACCCAGTTCTCATACCTAGCATAGATCATGAACTTTGATACATTGTCCTCACCCACATTGAGTGACATTAGAGTTCTATTTCCAAATAATTAGCCTCTTTCAATGAGAAATGTGATGTAGGGGAGATATTTTTGTATCATCACAAGCACTCTTTGTCACCCATCATGAAAAACCCCATACCTTTACCTTGACCTAACCTACATAATCCATATACCTACTCATCAAATCATCCATTACGTTGGTTATCTCAACCAACCCTTGATAATTAGAGTGCATAGGTTATCATGTTGATTTATGCATGTATAATTTTTTTTAGATTTTGAGATTTTTAATGGATAGTGGATCAATGGGATTATTTGGATTAAATAAGTTTGAAGCATGCGAAGGTATTTTGGTGATATTATTTAACTATAAAAGAGACTATCTTCCTATTTATTATGTTTTTTTTTAAAATCATTTTAAGCCCTTAGATAGGGTGAGATATTAAGTCCCATTACTTGGGATGGATTATTATGCCCTTAAAATTATTTCATTGTTTTGTTTGAGTCAAGATTGTGGTTTTAATATGTAGATCATTATGTTTGGATGTTACATTCTCTCCCTTCTCTTTCTTCATTCCCCTTGTTTTTATTTTGATCAATTTGGTGGTGTAGAATTTGGTCTTGAGGGATGGATAATATCTCCCACATGATTATTCCATATCATTTGGGTGGAGAAACACATATTCCAAGGCCTTCAAAACTTGTGATTTCTTAGAGATTGTTTTGTTGTAGGGGTTTATTGGAGTGTTGGAGAATTTTATTGAATTAAAGAATACTGCTAAATTGGGCTTGGGATCTGTTGGAAGTTTATTTTAGATTATTTTGATCATTATATTATTTTTATGTCTTCATATGTTATATTTAATTATAAATTATAATAATAATATCTCTCTTATTGTACCATTCTCTTCCAACTTTTCCAACTTTTAGAAATACAATACATGTTGGTTTTATTAATTTAATAAAGAAAGAAAAAATAATGTGTTTGTTTCATTTATGTATTTTAAGATGTATGAGATCCTTTTTTTTCTCCTTGAAATCACATTTATATAAATTAATTAAAAAAATCCTTGTCTAATACTCATTTTAATTAATAAAAATGAAATCTCTCTTTTAATTTAGTGACTTTTTACAAAAATGATTTTTTTTTAAATTTTGAAATGGAAATGAAAATTCAATAGTTATCTACCTTCCATTTATGTATTATATTAATTGTTCTTTAAAAATTAATATATATGAATTTTTATTTATTTATTTTGTCTATTGAATTTGTTATGAGAAAATAATGAAATATTAATTATCGAGTAAATTTTTATATGCATGCATGCATTCATGTATGTATGTAAGTATGTAATAATTTATTTTATTTTTAAAAATTAAATACAACCATTTTTTAATAAAGAGTATATATATTCTATGTTGACAAGATTTTTACTTATACATATTCAATTGTAATAAAATTATTTAAAAATTAAATAAATAATATTGAAGGGGCATGATTGGTTCAAAGGGTAGGTTGATGATGCATCCATATCATAAATTTAATATTAATATTAGCTATGAAATTATGTTATTCACACCACTATTTAAGGTGATAGGACTACCATAGTCCCATCATCAAGTAGATTTATGATGGAGGGTTTTCCCCACCTAATTTTGTTAGCATTGCATTTTATTTTGTATTTTTTGATTCATTAGATCATCAATGATTAAATATACATAAATAATAATATTAAATAAATAAAACTTGATATATATGCACACACACACACACACACACACACACACACACAAATATATTTACATATATAGAGTTATAAACACAAACAAATATTTTTTATGTGTACTTTTTGAGATATTATCTTTTATACGAAGTGATTCATGTAATATATTGGATATTTTATTATTAAACAAACAAAAAATAATGGAAAATAATATATCAAACATATTATACTAAATAAAAAATTATATCAAACCCTAGATAAATATATACATCTATGTGTGCTTAGATTCCAAGTCTTATCCTATGGCCATGCATGCCATTTTTTTAGCATAGAGGTGAGGCATGAATCATGTTAACCCTATCAATCTCTATTATTTCATCCATTTCAAAAATATAATTAAATTAAACCCTATATTCTTAGATGTGTTTTATATTCTTATATAAGGATGATTAAAAAAAATAGGGCTATCTTGAGAGAATGGTCAAGATTAGAAATATTAAATGGTGGATATTGATTGGTCCATTTTTGTGGGAAAAACCACATCAAATGAAAGTTACATTTTTATCTATAATTTTTAAATTAAGTTTATTTATGTATTTAAACATTATATTATAAATTTATACTAATTTTATAGGTGTGACAGTTAGTGACCCATAAGTGAATTTTATAACTTTAGTGAAATTAATGTTAGAACCCAAGCCCTTACAAACTAAAATGTGAACCTTAGATGATCGCTATGAATAAACTTAAACTATATAAGTATTTTGATGTTACATTGTGTAATGTTTGGACCTATTTTTTCATTATTATTAATCCCATTATTATCATTTATCCATAATATCGCTTAGGTTATTTAATATTTCTTTTCTTGGGATTTTTTTTTTCCGTTTATGGTTTTCTTGATGATCCCTAATTTGTGTATCATTTTTTTCTTGGGATTTGAGGCCTATTTTTAATATTTTACCATCTTCTCTATAATCATAGTGTTGTGTAATGTATTTCAATATTCAAAAAATAAAATAATCTTACCCTAATTTAGTGAAATTTTCATGTCTATTTTATTTTAAAAACACTTGATATCAGAACATAGTTTCATCATGGGGATTCTAAGTTATGTTTTATAAATGGATTTTTTTATAAAATATTATAATGTTCATATTAATGTAGGATGATCTAGGTCGATGTTTACTCTTACATAAACTAAAAACTATGAATAGTTAGTTGACAATAAATTACATCAAAGTTTTTCAATGTGTTAATAGTCTAAAATATCTCTTGAGTAATAAGACATTGAGTAAAATTAGTTCTTCATCAAAACCAAAAAAAAGTGGATGATATTTTGTGGAGAAGTTTGATCTTCATTATATATTGGTTCTAACATGTTATTGTGCCTTGGAATTATGGATATATTTAGTGACTCTAGGGACCTATGTGCATTTAATAATTTCAATGCTTTTGATTTGTCAAAAAAAAAAAAAAAAATTCGGCCATAGTGGGTTGGAAATAAATCAATGTAAATGAGTTTATTACATATCTATATAAACACATCATCTTCATTTTAAAAGGTTTTTTTAATCTAAGTGTAGTTTCAAGGATTACTGCAATAGAGATTTGATTTCATTAATTTCCATATGTGGAAACACGTCAAGGGTGGTTTCAAGGAATAATAAATGAGATATATGTGTGTAGATCTATGAGGAGATATTCGAGTTGAGTAACTTGACTAACACTATAATATTAATCTATTTTTTTAATAATATGGTCATTGGTTAGATTGTATTGTATGAAATATTATATTATTGATGATCCATGTGATGTTGTATAATCTTTATTTGACTTTTTTTTTGTTATTTTTGTATTTTCAATGTTTAATTATGGGATTTGTGGTAGAATAAATATCTTAAATAGGACCTCCATATGAATAAAGTGCATATTTTTCATGTGAATGATTCATTATAGTGGATACAGGGACAATCCTAGACCCAACCATTGAGTGAAAACATAATCTATTGTATTTTATGGCATAAGTCTAATGAAATTTATATAAAAATATTGGTGTGATACATGATAGGTTATTTGTAGGTAGAGAATATTTTAAAATACATTATCAACCACCAATATAGGAGGGTTATTATCATAAAGAGAGGTCTTTCATTCCTTCTAAAAAAAATCTCATATTCCCTCTCAACACAAATATAAGTTACATATTTTTTCATAATATCAGGTGCGGAGACAAGTTTCACCACATAGACAAAGGGAATAGGAGCATTGTCACATGATGTAGAGATAATGGGAACCATCTAGGATATTTTTAGTCTCAAACCATCAAAATATGAAGGATCTATATAGTTATTTGATGTCAATCTTTACTTGTAATCATAAAAAAAATATTGGTCTCCACTCTTATAAGTAATGTTTTAGGGAACAATTTGGCATCCAATTTTTTAGAGATAGAGTTAGGCTATGGTGGAGGAATTAAGATTTGAATATCCATATAACTAAGGATACGATGACATTGGATCACTTTGAAGACTATTTTAGGGTATGTCACCTATTAAAAAAATTTATGCAGAGGAGTAATGATGAATTCTATAATTTTTTATAGGGAATTTTTACTATATCTTGGTATGAGAGATGATTATCATATAAAATTAAATATATGGATTATATTTAGGATGATAATATTTATGTGAAATTTTTTATTAGTGGTACAAATGTAGATATATTAGGGTCTATTCACATTACCTCTACTTAGATCTTAGAATTACTTTCGAAGAAGGTGTATTTAGTAGAGAAATTGTTTTGAACATCTCAATAGACTAGAGACTCATCATGATGTTATATCATGAATCAATTGGATTCCACCTAAATTAATATTATAATGATCATGGTTCACCCATATAAATAAAAAGTATTCACAATAGTAGACACATTTGAAACACCACCTTCCTCTATAGGATTCAAAATGTGGTATAGGATAGGATGGTTAAGGTCCAAAAAAAA
>JARHVA010003315.1:0-30000 GCA_037957365.1 Torreya grandis | reverse complement strand
AGGGTACAGTTAATGCTATCTCACAACCAACACAAAGGCTTCAATTACAAGCTCCACCAAGGAGGCAATTCTCAAGCTCACATTCACCACCTCATGTATTATTGAAAAGGCTACTTGAATGGAATATAATCACTCTTTTCCACTAATGAAAGTGGACATGTCTAAAAATTAATCCAATATTTTTTTATGGAAATACATATTTTAACTACCATGTAAGTATTGGGAAGTCTACAAACATATATTTCAATCTTAAGCACAAGATTCAATATCATATTTATAAGAACATAATTGATATTGGTACACCTATTTCAAAGCATAAACCACAAACAAATGATAATGCACAACTAAAAATGTATAAATATCATTTTCCAAATCATGAATTAAATAATAAGGATAATTTTGAAGTACATTATGCATATAATATTCATCCTCCTTATACATATGGACACCCACTTGATAACATAATTGTTACATTTATAAGTAAAAGAGCATCATGTCTTATTATCACATTTGATGATATCCATATTAGTGATGATGATTAAGATAGACATGCAACCTTTATTTGATCATATGTTCATAATCAAGCCATAAATAGAGTTATGATAGATAATGGATCAAGTAAAAATATGTGTACCATAACACTCCTTTATGCTCTTGGTTATACATAAGAATATTTACAAGATGCTTATAAATTTACCAAAACATCTTTTGGTCATACAAAAGATAATATTTTACATGTATTACTACCTTTACAAGTGTGCCCTCTCATAGTGCCCACCCCATTATTTGTTATACCAAGCATAAGGGTCCTTGACATTCTATTAGAATGCCTTTGGAAAAAAATATCAGAGTGATACCATATATAGTGCAAAAATGTCTTAAACATATTCATGATAATCAAAGGTTTAAAATTATAGGAATCTAATGTGAATATCCTTTATAACCAATATGATTTACTTATTATATAGAATAATGTCTTGGCACAATCATTGAGCAAAATAATACTGAAATAGTATACAAAACTATTTAATAGCATGATCTACATATTCCATGGTACATTATAGTTTGTCCATTTATTCATGATAATAATCATAATATAAAATCATTTTTTCCATATATTTATGAGCATGATATAGTTAGGCATGTGCATATTTATTTAAATCTAAATATAATGGTACATTATCCTAAACATAAAATGACACCTAAAAAGAGGTTTTCATCTCCTAAGGCACACCATGTTATTTAGAAAACTTCACCATGGGTAAAATTTATTACGTATTCTCCTATGTGACATGAGGATACAAGTTCACATGGGAATATGAATAGTGCTTCAAAGGGTTATATTATAAAATATGATCATAATCTAGATTCATATGCATCTATAGTTGACACTTATTCCTCACAAGAAACCATTCTTTCATATCATGCCATGGCCTATGCATACATTCCCATCACTGATATAATTAGTTAAATTAATTGTACTTTCCTTTGTACATTTTTTTTTTAATTTTACTTAATTATTAATTATTTTATCCCATATCCAAGAATTATTCTAACACTTTGACTTATTTTTCACTTTGGTAACTTTCTTTTTTTCTTTTTAAACTAATTCAAACAATCCAAAGTAACTTCTTATTTACTATTACATACTTATCATTATATACCTGTCATTGTAATTACATAGTCATATGTTATTATTATCTATGAGGATCATGTACATTATTATATATATTAATAATTCAATATACATTGTTATGAATCATTTACACATACATTTGGGGCACATGTTTTGCCTTCCTTCTTATCATATAATGCCTTACGACCTTGTTAAGGATTGTTCAAATCCGTTTCCTCTTTATCTATTTTTTAAGATTTAATCCTTAAGAAATTTTAAACTCTAATATCTAATAATTAAATATATATTAAAATAATTTTAAAACATGTAATTCATTCAAAATATCAAAACAATCAAAATCAGGAGCTAAAAATCATTTTCAATTATTTTTAGATTACTTATTTCTATTTGTTATTTATCCAATGTAGATATCATATTTTTATTCTTCAATACAAATTTATTTTCATTAGGTATTTGAGTGTGATACTTGAATTAATTCTACATGGTTTCTATGTTTATCACCTCATTACTAATATAGGAGCATCAAGCCAAAGAACATCAGTTTTGAACCAATAGTCATGATTTAACTATTTTGGGAATATTGGAGTTTTATTCCTAATTTAGTTAATGTTTTGGAATAGATAAATTAATAAATAATATTTCAATAATTTAACCATTGATTTTTATTTCTTATCTTTTTAAAAATAGTAATGAAAGAGGAAAAATATAACTTAGCTTAAATCTAGATTGAGATAGCTGAGACAGAGGCTGAAAATGGTTGTGTAGGACTTGAATAGTTTTATGAATTAGGATCTAGATTTCATTTGATGAAAGGATAGGAGAATTAAAAAAAAAAAATTTAAAGGTCCAGTGATATAGTCTAGGTCCTACCACTATTGTCCAAACTAGTCATAGAGATTTGAGTTTTTTGGGTTTTATCCAATGTCTCGGTGTGAGCCTACCCATGAAATTTTGAATCTTGAATTTCAATGAAGATCCTTTTATTTCTGATTTTATATATAACCCTAAACCTTCATTGTGATTGAATAAAAATTGAGAAAGAAAGGGGTTTTAATGTGTGTAATATGCATTGAATGTGTATCCATACTCCTTGTATGGGTACATTGCCTACATACCAATACTTCAAAGAGGGATCAAGCCATATGTAGTTCTCCCACTTGATGTGCTTTGTGAAATAGTGTTATATGGATGCAAAAATACTAGATTGAGATTACTTGAGGTGGTTAGGGATTGGTGTAAGGGTTTGAATATGTTGGTATCTATATTGGATGGCTATATGCATAGAATAGGGAATTTTACCTTAGTGGTTTTGTTTGTATTCTTACTTAGTTTTATAATATTTACTAACCCATTCTAAATGAACTTTGAATGGGATTTTATAAAGATCTATTGGTCATTATTTAAATGTATTTGTGCTAGGATAACATAATGAAGAATATGAATCAAAATTAAATGGTCATTTGGGCTCAAAATATGATTAATAAGAGCACCAAAAATGGGACACCCTAGGGTTTGATGCTATAGTCCAACCTCAACACTCCTATCCTATAGGATCAGGACCTAGGGGGATGAATTTATCATGGGAAATGTAGCTTGGTTTAGCTATAATCATGTCTTAAAAGTCTATGGATGACTGGTTATAAGCAAAAAGGTGTCTAGAATGGTTATGAGAGCATGAAAAAAGGCCCTATAGATTAGGTATCATAAGCCACACTCAAGCTACCAATTTGGAAATTTTATATGACTACATTCCCCACCCCACTTTATTCTAATGATGTATCAAATCAAAATACTAGGATAAAGGAAAGTAAAAAGTGTACCTGAACTTACATAGAAGGGTGAAGCCCATGAATTTGTGTAATGCTGAGTGTGAATAGAGAGAACACATTTTTGAAATGTAAATTTTTAAGAGAAAACAAATAGTAGATCAGTTATTACTATATACAATATATTTACAATAATAACATACAAAATTTGGGTAAGAGAGAGAGGAAGCAAAAGGAATGAAAACACCTCACCAAGTATGCAAACTAATATAAAACCTATTGTCATGGTGAGTGATGCTGAGTGATATTGAGTATGCTAAATATGTGCTATATCAAGAGTAATATCATGAATGGATTTGAGTGCTTAATTCCCAGAGAGTGGGTTAAGAATGCAAAGTTTATCCCTTTGGATCCATTGTCACCTACTAAGTAAATCTATGTAATCATGCATGTGTTAATTGATGTTTGGACTATGTTTCTAATCCCTTTGGTAGGTGGCTCAAGAATATAAAGGCTAGCTAGTCCTTTAACTCCATCATTGCCCACTAAGTAAAGTTATGAACAGATATTGGTATGAATGTGTGTCATATTAGATGGCTCTTGAAGCCCATGAATACTTTGTAATCTAAAAATGTGGCATGAATAGTTGAATGTGTATTAGAAACTAGGCCAATATTGTCCACTCTTGAAGGAGGAGATTAGGCTTATATGAAAGACAATCCAAAACTCAAAACTAGGATTATGTGGAAGCCACTCAAGAATGTGGAGGTTAATCCTATATTAAATCCACTCTAAAATGATGCCAACCACGTATAGATGGAATAAGGCATGAAACTACTAAGAATGCTTGGGTAATATACTAAACTCAAAAAGAAAAAATGTCAAATGTGTTATGCACATTGGCCCTAATCACTAGTATCTGTGACATGGATTATGATCTAAAAGTTATACCAACAACCCAATCTAAAAATAAAAATGACAGCCATCATGACATGCATGATTCCCTCAATATCTAGATTATTTGATAAAAATTGTACTAAAATTACTAATTCTAAACTAAGCTAAATCTAACAAAACTATAGTTGAGCTTACCTTTCTACCTATTTTTGTAAAATCTAGGTTTTTTGCTATTTGGATAAGAGAACCAAAAATAGGACACCCAATTTTCCAACACTATTATCCATGTCCAACACTATTATCTTTTATTGAATTTGATGACTATTCTATAATTATCATTATTTTTTTGGTCTATTCTACCTATTTTAACCTCTAATTATTATTATAAGTGTTTTAAAAACTTATTTTTTGACTGGTAGGAGTTTTAATCTCTATGAAAAAACCCCTATTTATTTCCCCCTCTTTTGAGAGTTGGAATGAATACCCTACAATGACTACCCTTAGAAAAAAGAGCCCTACAACTGTGTTTGTTATATTGCAACATACATGATATAGGAATGATAAGAGAAAATATACCTCAAGATATAGCATAGTTTATATTGGAGAGTGTTAGATCAACAAGGGTATGCCTAGATAGATATAATAATGTAATAACATGTGTATTATACTTAATTTAAACTAGAATTTTAGTTGATAGTTATTAAGGAGGGATGGAACATGTTGTCCACTATGGCATCTAAGAAATCAAGAAATGGCATGATGTGGATCATGGCATTGAAAATAGTGAGAAGAAAATAAGTAAAAAGCACACAAGGAAATAATCAAGAATCATACAAGAGTGGAAAAGAAAACAAGGGACATGGGCACATGTCACTTAAACTAGAAAGCAAGCATACAAGGCATGTTCAAATGCCCACATACACATATGATTAGAAACAAGCAAGGTTGGCATGAGGGCCACAGGCACATAAAAGAGTATAAGAAAAATACATTGGTAGATGTCCTAAGGGACACATAATAATATAAGAAAAGCACATTGATAAATTTCCTAAGGCACATATGAAAGACAAAAATAGGAACTAATAAATGTAATCACATCCAGCTACACATAGAAAGAAAGAAGGACATGTAATATAATAGAAATCTAATCAAATATAACTAATCAAATTAAGAATTTAAATTATGAAAGACATGGAGTACAATACTAAGTATATGATAATAAATACATAAGTTTTATATATTAGTGAATATTGATAGAGTAATTTGTGTAAGCTAGTAAGTAATGTACATCAACATGATAACTAGAGTGTGTGGTATAGGAATGACATAACCTCAATGGTGTAGTCATGTAGAGGATGCCCCCAATGGGTAAATATATCAATGTATGTCTTTAATGTAGAATTAGGATGCCCCATCAATGGGTAGAGTGAAGTAATAAAGGATTTAGATGTCACTACACACACTTAAAGAATATCAAGTGATGCATGGAAATGTAGATAAATCAATAAACAATAACATAAAATGGAAAATGTAATTATATCATGTTAGTAGAAATGTAAATCAAGGATAATGCATACGATTGAAATATTTTTGGTGTTTAGCCATATTTAAATATTTTTGGATTTTTGATATATTTGAATGTTTTTAGTTTTTTGATATATTTGAATGTTTTTGGTATTTTTGAAATAAGCTATGTATAATTAATCATAAGGAGACTATGTAAAATAAATTGAAAAGAGGCTAAGTACAATCAATCATAAAGAGACTATGTGCAAGAAATTTGAAAAGAAGTTATGTAAAATAAAGATTGGAAAGAAACAATACTAATCAATGAGTCTCATAAGAGACTCCCTATCATGGTGTCATGTATCAAATAAAGGAATCATGTATGATTGTGAAGCATCAGGGAATGACTGTGAATATGACTCTAAATATTTGGATTCATTATCAATATCTTAGAAATCATAATAACCTATATTGTTTCACTCATCATAATCATATTGATTTTGAGCCAATAGAAAGTTAGTTTTGAAATTTTTTGTATATAGATCTTTTCTTTTGATAAATTATGTTTGTGAATTATTTTCCTTAGGATGTTCAATAAATCCCAAACATTGGTGACAAACATTATCAACTGCTAGAATAGGAGTAGTGATGCCTTGAGCATGCTTATCTAACCTTTGACCTTGATAATCAAACCATTATAGATATTTTTTTACCGAACCCATATTGCTTTGAAAGTTGAGCCTCATTTTGGAGAGATAGATTTACATCTTTTTCATGTTTTACATGTGCTTGTGATATTGATTCTTGCTCTAATTTTTCTTTTTGATCCTTTTATTATTCTGAGATATGCTTTAGTAACCACTTTTGTACTGTTTCTAAATTTGACCCTTTGTGAATGTGTTCCAATGTCACTATGGATTTCTTGACTAATTTACCTTATATAGGTTACTCATTATCAATTATCTATTGTATATGATTTTTCAATGCCAAACATGAATCTGTGTGATGCCCATACATTCTATGATATGCACAATAATATATAAATCTTCTTACTAGATGCAGAGGAGGTATTTTGATCAACTTATATTTAATAATTTCCCTTAGTACCTTACTTGAAATCTTATTTTATCTTTTAATGTTTTTTGAATCACTAGTTCTAAAGTTAATTTGTTATGATTTCTTGTTTTGATATGTAACATTGCTTGCAACCAATTGAATAGGTGAAATTACATATACATGATTGGCACTAGGGTGCCTTTGAGGCTTTCGTATTATAATTTAATTTTCCAATATTGTCATATTTTCATGTAATATATGATTTTGCATCTATAAATCTAAAATTAACTTGTTCATACTAGTGATTGGATCCCTTAGAATCTCATAAATGCAAACCCTAGTGACTTCTGATTGAACATGTAAGCACATATGTTGAAGAGGGTGTGAAGAAGTTATAGGATGAATGTATGCATTAGGAAAAATATTATAAACTTCCTCACCTTTTCGAGGGGTGATAGCATGGACTTGTTTAGAGGGAAACTAGCTATCACCCTCTTGGGGGAGAGGAGAAGGAAATTCTTTCTTGTGCATAAGATATAACATTGAAACTTGACAGGTGGTTGTTAGCATATGTAGTGGATCTTGTAAGTATTTAATAATTTTATTCTTAATTTAATTACACATAATAGATAAATAACATGTTGAAGAAGTAATGAAATCTTATATTAAAGGAAAGTAAACATTACTTTGAAGGAGATGGATCTTAACATTTTTATCAATAAATATGTTAATATCATCCCTTATTATGAAAAGTAAACATGAAAGGGAAAGAATGAAGCTTTATATTAACATATATTAAAATTCATCATTCATATACATGATAGGACCGAGTATGGACTCATTATTTACAAGAAATGTTTTGAAGAAGTGATCCATTTTTGATTTTATGTGAAATCTAATTTAAATGTAAGGTGATACCTTAAGTAGACAAAGGGACCTAGTATATTCAATTGGGATTTTAAATAAAATTATTTTCAAAATTATTATGTAAATTATGAAAAATTAAATGTGTAATTTTGATTTAAATATGCAAGAAATATAAAAAAATACTAGAAAAATATCAAGACCTAGTATAGGCAACGAAGGTTTGAAGGAAATGATTTTAAAATTTAATAAAGCAATTTTGAAAACATAAAATATGAATTTATGATTTAAATATGTAGGAAAAAATTATAAAAAAACTTAAAAAATAAGAAAGGAATTTTCCTTAGGGTTTTTAGGGTTTTTATGCGTAAATGAAAATAAGTCAGGTTTACCAAATGATTTAACTATTTTGGGAATATTTGGGTCTTATTCATAATTTAGTTAAGAGTCTAGAATAGATAAATTAGTAAATAATATTGAAATAATTTAACTATTGATTTGTATAATTTATTTATCTTTCATAGCTTTCTAAAACTAGTAATGAAAGAGGAGAAATATAACTTAGATTAAAACTAGGCTAAGATGGCTAAGATAAAGGCTAAAATTGGATGTGAAGGACTGGGATATTGTCATGAACCAAGATATAGATTTCATTTGATGAAAGGATAGAAGTGTCATAAATAAGATACTTCAAGGTTTGGTGTTATAGTCTAGATCCTATTGCTATTATCCAAACTGGTCATAGAGATCTAAGTTTTATGGGTTTTATTCATTGTCTCTATGTGAGCCTACCTATGAAATTTTGAATCATGAATATTGATGGAGCTCCTTACAGAGATAACTTAATATCAAAACCTAAACCTTCATTATGATTGCATAAAACTTGAGAAAGAGGGTTGGGGATTAGTGTGTGTAAGATGCACTAAATGTGTATCCATACCTCTTGTGTGGGCATGTTTCCTACATACCAATAGTCTTAAGAGGGATCAATTTATATGTAGTTTCCCCACTTAATGTGATTTGTGAAATAGTGTTATTTGGATGAAAAAATTCCAAACTAAGAGTGCTTGAGGTGGTTAGGGACTATTGTGAGGATTTTAATATGTTGGTAATTATATTAGATGGTTGTATGCATAGAATAGGGAAATTTGCCTTAGTGGTTTTGATTATATTCTTGTTTGCTTTTGTAATATTCGCCAACCCCTTTTAAATGAACTTTGAATGGGATTTTATAGATATTTATTGGTCATGGTTTAAATGTATTTTCACTAGGATAACATAATGAAGAATAGGAATCCAAAGGAAATAATCATTTGGGCTCAAATTTGATTAGATGGGAGCACCAAAATTTTGACACCCTAGGGTTTGGCACTATATTCTTACCCCAACGCTCTTATTCTATAGGCTCAAAACATGGGGGATGGAATTATCATGGGAAATTTATCCTCATTGAGATAAAATCAAGTATTAGAAGTCTATAGATGATCAGTTATAGGGAAAAAGATATCTCGAAGGGTTATGAGAGCATGTAAGAGGGCCCTATAGATTGGGTGTCACAAGCCACATTCAAGCTATGAATTTAGACATTTTATATGGCTACAAGTCATAATTGGTAAAGAGAAGTCAAAGTGGAGTGTCAATGTGTGTAAAAGGATTCATGTGGTCTAATTATTTCATAAGAATCCATTAGAAGTCATAAAGTTATGTTAAATAGGTCCTAGGTGTTTTCCCTCTAGAATAGGGAATTTGAAAATTCAAAATGTTGTCAAGAGTCCAAAAGGGTAATTTTGTGTGTTTTAAGAGTTAGGTGATTAAATTTGGTTGTATGGTCATTATAAGTTATATATGTCAATTTCGTAAAGTTGAAGTCATGAATTGGAATGATAACCCTTACCCATGAGTTGGGTTGACAAACAAAGGGTTAGTTTTGTAACTAACTTAGCAACTGATGTTGGAGTTGGTGTAAAAAGAGAGATGATACATGGATTTTGAGGTGGTTAGAGTGAGAGGTAGGTGAGTAAAATAAGAGATATATTTTTAAGTATAACAAGGAGAACCATAGAAGAGGAGGATCATACAAACCTCTTAAGGAATAACTTTAGTCCTAGAATGGAGAATAATGTAATAGACAATACACCTTTGAATAAAGAAAATAAGTTGTCAATTCTATATGCATGATTTTATTGATTTATTGTTGCACTTGGAGTTTATTAAAAACTTGAACACACTATCAATGGTGTAATATTTCAAGAGAAAGAGTGATTGCAGGTTGTAACCAAAGAATGACTAGAGAATATAGTCAAGGGAGAGGAATTGAAGTATTTGCATTTATTTGGTAGGTGGAAAGTCCTTGAGTAAGTGTATTGGAGTGAGTGGTGAATCTTTATGTTATTGGTTTAATGTATTAAGCTAATACATGCCCTCTTATAAATTGTTAAGGCCTTCCCATGTAGTAAACTCAATGTCAATGTTGATCAATACCCCTGTATCATGTGGATTATGACAAACTAGTAGATTTTTTCACTTACAATGTTATGTCTTGTTTGTTGAGAAGATAAAATGTAAATGGAGGAAATATATCAATTAAAGATATAATGTCTTAGGTAATATCTTTCAAAGATTCTAAGTTCTTTGAACATGTATATGCATAGTCTTGGTAGATAGTTAATAAATACCTTATCTACAGAAGAATAGGATTGTTTATGCTTATTCAAATGGATAATAAATAATAATAACTAGTTGTTAAAATATTTATAATCATTAAATGATGATGATTTTGTATAAAATCCTATAAAGATACTTATAATTTAATGAACAACATAACAGACTATTGCATCTTGATTGTCTAAAACATAAAAACCCTGAAGTGTAGTCTACCCTATTTGAAGAATATTAGGGAATGGATTAAAGAGGTATAAATAAATAGGGATGATTGGATTTATGTTTTTTAGTGGCCAAATTAGTGTGGAATCTTAATATTCCTTAATTTTTTTTGAGACTCTCAAATTTTAGAATAAAGAATCATATTGTATTAAGCCTTGTAAGTACATTGTTTGTACAACGAAGGTTTGGTAACTCCTATATAAGATAAAAAGAAATATTATTGATCCATAAGAGTGAATGGATCTTATGTGAAATGAGTTTAATATATAATAAAGTGGATAAATCCTTTGTTGAAACCCTAAGGGAATAAGGTTAACTTTTAGACTAGTCTAGGTAGTCTTGTGATTAAACACATATCATTTCATCTAAAGAAAGTGTTAAGACTTGAAACATGGAAATTAAGAGTTGAAAAAGGTATATGAAGAGTAAATATAACTAAATGAGGCCCTGTGTCATCCTAAATACTTATGGGAGTTGAATTCCAAACAATTTTAGACCAACATTGTTGTGCACAGTCAATTTTAGATCATAACTGACTAAGTTTTCATTATTTTAAGAATGCAATGGATAAACCCAAGACTATATACATTTTCAAAAGTTGAAGGGAATTAATATAGACCTAAATAAGGTTATTTATAATTCTAAAATGATATAAAACTCAATATATAAGATTTTGAAGGCCCTCGACCATGTTCAGGACTATTAAGCCCTATATTTAGGGTTCTACCTATAAAAGGAGAACTAACCATTATAATGCTATGAAATTTTGTAATATGATATAAATAAATGTATTATCACTAATGGAAGTGGTTTAAATTTTTTAGAGAATTCACAAGTACGGATTTTGGTAAGATAGCTTCAACTAGGTCTAGATAAAAGATGTATCTCAATAAGAAATATAGTATCTCATGGAAGTTGAGGATGAATGGGTACAAAGAATAGACAAGGCCAAGAAGAATAAGAAAAAGAATTTCACAAGAATAATAGACACAAAATAATGGACCAATAGTAAATAATGTATGAAGGACCATCAAAGTACAAATTGGAAAGCAAGGAATAAAGATGCAGGTTCATGTTTTCTCCCTCTTGGGGAGTATGATGCAGGAGCATCAACCCAAAGAACATCATTTATGAACTAATAGTCACTGTAGACACCGAAATCATGTTGACTCCCCTGATCATCCCCTATTTTATTCTCCCTCACCTATTTAACCCCTGTCGACCATTTTTCCCATTAGCCTTGACCCTGGCAGCTTGTCAAAATGAGCAAAAGACTAAAGTTAATCTCTGCCCCCATTTTACATCTGCCGACCACAGTCTCCACCCGACCGACGTCGCCAATGTCGGTCACTTATCGGTCGACGTCGGTGGAGCTGCCGATGTCGGTTCTCCTTAGCACTGCATTTTTGATTTGAATGTAGGAACCATTATTTCATTACCCGTTATCCATTCGGTTCCCAATCGGTTTCTCGATCAGTTATCGAACCATCCCTCACCTTCATCCGTAACCTCTTCATCTGATCAACTGGTATGATTCATTCAACAAGACTCTCACAATCAATCAACTTTGGCAATCAACCATCTCTTGCATCCAACCAATCTGCATTCACTCTCTCCAGCACAGGTATCCTGCTTCGGTCATTTGGCAGCACTACGACAACATCAATCACGTCTCTGACTTCATCTTCAAGCTTATAATAGGTAAGTATCTTGCTCTATGTTTTGTTCCTCTCTGGTTATTGTTTTTTATTTATTGCTATCACCCCGGATCTTTAGACTGTAGCCCCTAGACTTGACTTCCTCCTTTATACCTCTGCCTACTATCCACATAGTCCATAACTCTGTTCAGACTTCCTGCACAAACCCCAAACAAAACAACAGACCTTCTGTAAACCCCCAGACCCTATCCAAACTAGCCCAGACCCTATCCTGACTCGACCAGACCCAACCAGACCCACCCAGACTCTGTCCAGAACTGTTGCCCCGATCGATGCCGGTCATTACCCTGATCGACGTCGGCACCTTCCCCTGATCGATGCCGGCACAGAGACTGACACCGACGACTATGCAGAACAGTTCGCTAAATATCAAGTACGCATTCATGTTTTCATCTTTTATTTACTTTCATTATGTCTTTTCCTTATTTCCATTCTGGCAAATATTTCTGTTTTTAATTAGTGGGTTGATATCCTTCTAGGAAGTCTTTCGTACTTTCAAGATCAGGCGTTTGCTTGACAACCCACCGTCTCTTCATCTAACATTTTTTCGTGTTTAGTCTCTTTTCTTTGCAGGTGTCATTCCTCCATAGCCAAAGAGGAGTACCTTCCAATGTCTGATTTCGGTGCGCACGACTATAATCAAGTATCTTCTAGCCTTGACCATTTCTTTTAGTTTCTTATTTCTTCTTTGAATGTAGAAAGCAAAATTTGTGTAGAAACATTCTGGCACACCCGGTGGGACCCTAGGGCCTTCCTTAGGTTCTTTCTTTCTTTCGTTCATATAGGTGCATTAGGTTCCTTCCTTTTTGCCTCCTTTTGTCTCTTCTTAAACGACATCATAAGCATGACTAAAAAGAACTTTTATTTTCTTTCTTGCACTTCTAGACTAGTGAAAACTCATATTCTTCGACTCTTTCTCCATTCGTCTTCATACAAACAAACATTTCGACTTGGGCATTAAAACACTTTTCATTCATTTCTGTTTGCCTGCATCTCTTAGACCACACATAGTAATTAACAAACACATATTGAATTAATATAGATGTCTTGATGTTACACGACCAAACCACTTGCACAAAACAAACATTTTAACTTACCTGAGACAAGGCCTGACTAGGATTTCATCCCCCAGCAGATACCTTACCCGTCCTAGCGATCTTACTTGGATTTCATCACCAAGGAGAAAGCCCACTCCATTCTCTGGCAGAGCCTAATCTCTAGGGGAAGTATATTTTGGCTAAGCGAAACCAACTAACCACTGGAATCGTGAAGTGAGGGGAGCTTGCTCCTTAGCACCAAGCCTTGTACAAAACCTAACATAGACTTCTTGAGCACCATAAAAAAATCAGAAACCATCCATAGATTGCTTCTTCTAGGACCCGACTCAAAATCCAATCTTCCTCTACACACATTCTAAGGCATAAGCCACTATAATCCTAATAATCTACTTCTAGGGTTTTAGGATCTGCTTGTGTTCTTCATCTTTTTAGTTCTTATCTACTTGTTTGAGCTTGTGAGGACATTATTCCTTGCCTTGAATGTTTTTGACTCATATCCAAGCCAAGGCTCTAGTCGATCACGCGAGGCATCATCCTCTTCCGTCTACCCCTCCTATAACCAGCCCTATAATGGAGTTCAACTCAGAAACTGAAAGAACTCCTACTAGACCATCCCCGACTCAATCGCCTATTGTCCCAGAAGGGGACCAAGATTTCACATGATTCTTGGACCTCAACATAAAAGCCTTGCAACACTATCTCACAAATAGTCGAATGCGAGACCCCTTAGGCAATCCAATTGATGGAATGCCGACCTCTTTTCTCGAGACTGCGGCTATATCAACGGCGTCTGTAGTCCAACCCTTAGAAACCTAGGCTGTTGCCTCAACCAATGACCAACCTTTTACCAACCATCCAAGTGTGGCCTCTCCCTCCATTGTTGGGCCCACTTCCACCGGGGTTTCAGCCCCCTATCAATCTCAGCCCACTCAACCACTTTCTACCCCCTTTCAGAATCTGGTCGTCTTTATTCTACCTACCCTTGCTCCTATCAACACTAGGGTGGTTACCTATCCATTAGCCCATGTTACCTCTAACCAACCTCCCATGACAATGTCAAACCTAGCCATGCCTTCTACCCAACCATCCTTAGTCACCTCTTCTATCCTTATGACTAGTCATCCGTACGTTGCGCCCTTACTGGTACAACCGACTACGTCATATACCTCTTCCAGCCTCTTTCAAGTGCCTTACAATCTAGGAGGTGCTCTACCCACCAATCCGTCAGTAGATATCATCAAAATGTTGATGGATAAAATGTCCAACCTAGAGACCTCCATTTCTGGCTCACGCAATACTCTCTCATACGAACAAATTTGCAATGAGCCCATCCATCCTTCTGTCCCTATCAGACCATATCCCAACCAGTGGGAACTTCCTAAGTTTTCTCATTTTCAAAGCAAGGAAGACCCACAACAACATTTACGAGCATTCAGACATGCCTGTTACCTTATTGCCCACGATGATGCGTTGCTTTTATGCACGTTTCCCATGTCTCTCTTGGGTGCTGCACGTGACTAGTATAGCTCCCTTGCCAGCCATTCCCTCTTCACATTCACTCAGCTGGCCCAGCTCTTCCTTGATCATTTCTCTATCAATATCACTAAGAAGGTCTCCATCACAGACCTCTATTCTATCCACCAGTTTGAGGATGAATCCATTGCTGATTTCGTCGCTCGGTGGAGGGGCCTTATCAATCAACTCTCATTTTCCTTACCCCAGCCTAAGCTTATTGAAGTTTTCTCTCAAGCCTGTGCTAGACATATTTCTTCTACCTTGAGAGTTCAGACCTTCTGTACTTTTGACGAAGCCTTCACGATGGCTCGTAAACTTGAGTTACGTGCCGTTGAGGAGAATAAAGTCAAGTTGCGGAGCAAGAATCCCAACTCCAAAACCAATGACCCTTCTTCTAATCCTTCCTCGTCCAATCCTAAATATAAAGCTTTAGCAAACATTGTGGTTGTTAGATATTCTTCCTCTTCACCTTCAACTAATCAACTTGAACCATCCACATTTATGAGTGTCACTCACCAATTTCAGCAGAGATACATATAGCGATAGTTTACTCCACTCAGAGAATCATACGCGTCTGTGCTAGAAAAACTCATCAAACAAGGGGCCCTCAATCTCTCCCAGATCCAACCACCGCCATAATTTGATCCCTCACGTGCCATCCCTGCGTGGTATAGGGAAAATGACTTCTGTAACTACCACCGTGTTAAGGGTCATGACACAGGCAACTATAAAACCCTTAAAAACATAATCCAAGACATGCTAGAAAAGGGTGACCTCATCCTCGACAATCCCAATGCCCCTCCTAATCAGGGTATCGATATCTTCAAAAAGCCATTCCCTAATCATCCACCAACTCAAAACAATGTCCAGACCTTGATTGACAACTCTCATGAACATAACATTCGAACAGTCAATACGGTCTCACCTTTCATTTCTAACCAACCTCAAGAGGTGAGTTCATCCATCAGTCCATCACATGTAGACGAACCTCTTTCTCTGGTTAGTTCTCCATCAACTTCTTTCATCTTGGAGGATGCCTCGACCTTACCAGCACCGCCAGTTTCACCATCTTCCTTCTTGCTGCCCATGGAGGACCCAACCTTTCCTACTCCTCGACCACAAGTGGAGGGAACTATCATTCCTGCCCTTTACCCGCTTGAGGAGCTTCATTCTCGAGTTTCTTCTCCACCTAGGGAAGAACCTATCTCTCCTTCGTCTCCAACCAAGGATGAACCTATCACAACTTCATCATGCCATGGGCCCGAGACTACTACACCCATCTCACTTTCGATCCCACAACCATCGACATCTTCTCAAGAGCCCAAACCTCATCCTGCATCTTCTCAGCCATTTTCTCGACTAGTGGAGAAACTCAAACTTCTCCCTTCTAGTAAAGTGGAGCATCAGGGATTGTGGGACCATCTCACAGCTCTTTAACAAGCCCATGCCCTCTCATCTCATGCTACTAATCCTCCCATGGCAGAACCTCCGAAGACTATCAAAAAAAATTAGATTTCCACCTCTAGACCGTTTACATCTCCATCAACCTCATCAAAACCAAAAATCGCATCTACCCCATCTAAACCAATCAAGTCACTTGGCATTCGCCCCATCTCCAACCTCACTCATCCACAAGTGAAGGTGGACTTAAACCAGACTTCAACCAATAATAGTCTTCAACCCAAATCACAGAAGACTGCCAAACCACAGAGGCGAATGCCTCCTCTTTCGTCACCATTTCCCTCCATTTTGGGCCCCCGTCCTTCAACCCTAACCAGAATCCTTCCCACTTTGACCTCTAATCAAAACCGGTTGCCTCCTTTGCTTCCTTTACCTACCGCAAGCCTACCCTCTCCCAAAAGGGTGGTACCTCTCATGAAGAATGTACCATCTCCACCTGTCATCGCACCATCAACCCAGAAGGTGGTATGAAAACCCCCTCCAACATTGCCCAAGCAAAAGTCACTGGCATCGCATACATCGATGAGCACGGACCCTTTAGTGGGCTCATACTCTTTGATCTTGCAATGACTTTTGCAAACTTCCAGCATAACTCTTCCAACCATCAAGCCCTTCCAACCTCTCGAGTCTAAACCCTCCTGGTTCGACGACACGAAGATTTGCTTATATCATCGTACGCCAGGACACGATACCGAGACTTGTTGTGCCCTCAAGGCTGTCATTCGCCATTATCTAGAGAAATACACTCTTCTCTTTTAGGACACTTTTGACTGACTCCTTCTCATAACCCTCCAACCTCTTCAAACCCATCAACATCTCATCAACCGGTTATAACCCCTTTATCACCTTCACCTCCCATCTTTGAAATCAATGCCATTCACATCACCACTAGGTCACAAAAGGACAAGGCAAAAGAAAAAGCCGCCATTCCTTGGACCTACCCTTTTGTTAATCCACGTCAACCACCTAAGCCTAAGATTTCTATCCTTGGCGCACCTCAACCCTCCTCTTCTTCTTCTTCTTCTTCCAAACCAATCCATGACTCCATGTTGAAACAGCTTCACCAGATGCCTGTGAAGATGTCCCTCTATGACCTCATCCAAACCTCACCCCAGCATCGTCAAGCCCTCATCCAAGCCCTGCAGACAGCGGAGGTCCAACCCAAGGACCCCCAACCACTTGCTGCCCTTGTCCACCCCTTAGCCCCTGTTGCCTCCATCACATTCAATGATTTTGAGATTCCCACATCCAACATGGAAGATCAGGATGCCACCCTCTTCATCACTACCTATATCGATCAGACACGCATTAAATGCATTATGATCGATGGAGGTGCCAGTATCAACATTATCTCCACCCATGCCTTTGATCAGTTGGCTCTTCCCAAGAATTGCGTCTCCAAAACTGATGTAATCTTGCACTCTTTTAATGACACTACTGCCATGACCATTGGCATAGTGGTCCTTCATATTCGCATTGGTCCACACACAGTCCCAGAGCTCTTCTACATCATCGAAGGAGAGTTTTAATACAACATCTTGCTGGGCCAACCCTGGATCTGTGCCATGGCCTGTGTCCCCTCCACCCTGCATCATTGTGTGAAATTTGAGCATGACGGGCAAGTCCACACCATTCCCATTGACCCTTCACCCTTCAAAACTTGCAACACCACCTATCGTCCAAACGATGTCATCATTCCTATCAAGCCATCAATCCTAGCACTGCCTCCATCTGCAGAAGCTTCAACCAGTTCGCAATAGGTGGTCACCCTTACACCTCCCCTTCAAGTGATGACCACAGATCCCATGGAAGACGTCTTCCAAAGACTTTCATTGGGAGAGTATCGCTTGTTGACCTTAGACATGTTCCAAACTCCACAAGAGTCTAGACGCCTTCATCACAGCCCCAGCTACAACCATTGGATCGGGATGATCATACCTTATGGTCCTCCTCACCTCTAAACCAACCTCATCTATGGGGGGCTCAATCAAGCTCCTACTGATGGTAATCCTCTTTCTTCACCCCAACCTTTCACATCAGACTTTTCATTTCTTGGCAACCCCGCCTTTGCACATACTTACCTTTACAGGTGTGCATGGAAGGGTTTGGTTTTAGATGCTATGAGTAAGGCTCCCATCAGCCTATCCAATTGCTCAATGATGATGATGCCAAGAAATGGTACAATCTAGGATATCATGACCCCACTCAAGATCCTATAGACCTTTGTCTTGAACCAATCATTGACCAATCTCCTCCACACTCGCCTATTCCACCCCCTTCACCTACGGAGTTAGTGGTTTCCATTCCTCCTAGTTTTTTTTTGCATAAACACCATCCGCCTAGAACCCTTGACTTATCAGCTCAATGGGGTGTCCAAGTCTCTCCCTCTCATTTTTCCCAGCATGATCGAAGATGAGTCGGCAACCATTCACACTATCCACTGCGTTGACGACGATGCCATTCTTTCTTATATGGGCGCTGATGATTCTTTCATCCAGCACTCCCTCCCTTCTGAGACCCAAGTTATGTTAAATGAATCAACCATTGACATCAACCTTCCTTCTTCTAATGTTCCTTATGTCTTAAATATTGGCCAATCTTTAGACGCTCAGGAGCAGCTTGACTATACCCAGTTCCTCTCTGACCATAGCAAGGCCTTTGCCTGGACTTACAGTGATATGCTTGGCATCGACCCCACCATCATTACTCATAACATTGTCACCAAACTAGAGGCTAAGCCTATCAGGCAAAATATTTGAAAGATGCATCCTCGCGTTGCCCTCCTTGTCAAAGAGGAGCTTCAACGTCTCCTTTCTGTCTCCTTCATCCAGCCCATCGATTATCCACAGTGGGTCTCTAACATCATCCCAGTCACCAAGGCAACTGGGGGGATTCAGATCTACATGGACTATCATGACCTTAACTTAGCCTATCCCAAAGATGACTTTCCTCTTCCTAACATTGACCAACTTGTTGATCTCACGGCCGTCCATGAGATGCTATCTCTCATGGATGAGTTTTTAGGATACAATCAAATCTTGATTGCTCTAGAAGATCAGCACAAGACCACTTTCATTACCCCATGGGGGACTTTCTGCTATCGAGTCATGCCTTTTGGCTTGAAAAATGCAGGCGCCACTTATCAGTGTGCCATGACCTACATTTTCCACAATCTCCTTCATAAAATCATGGAGGACTATGTAGATGGCCTGCTCGGCAAGTCCAAGCTTTGCCGTGACCATCTGACCATTCTCAAAATCATCTTCTCTCATCTTCTTCAGTATAATGTTCATCATAATCCCAAGAAATGTGTCTTTGGGGTCCTCTCTAGTAAGCTTCTCAGCTTTATCGTTTCCTTCCGTGGCATCGAGATAGATCCCGCCAAGATTCGCGCTATTCTCGAAATGCCATCCCTAACCAATCTCAAGTAGCTTCACAGTTTGCAAGGCAAGCTCCAGTCCATTCGTCATTTCATCTCACAGCTTTTTGACTGCTGCCAACCTTTTCATCATCTCCTTAAGAAGGACGTCACCCTTACATGGGATAAGGACTGTCAAGAGGCTTTTGAAGCCCTTAAATGCTATTTAGTCTCTCCACCTGTTCTCATTCCACCTAAAGATGACCAACCCTTCTACCTTTATATCTTAGCCACTAATCATTCGTTAGGTGCCATGATCATGCACCGAGATGAGCATCATCGTGAGCAAGCGGTCTATTATATCAGCCAAACACTGGTCGACTATGAAACTCGGTATACCCATATCGAAAAACTCTGTTTAGCATTAGTCTTTGCCGCTACCAAGCTCTGCCACTATCTTCTTAATCACAAGACCTTTGTCATCACCCACACCGACCCTCTCAAGTATATGCATTCCAAGCCATATCAGAATCAATGTATGGCTAAGTGGCTCATGCTGCTTGCTGAGTTCGATCTCGAATTCATCCAGCAAAAATCTATCAAGGGGCAAACCATCGTTGATCAAGTAGCAGATGCCCCTCTTCCTGACAATCAACCTTCGCAATGTGAGTTTCTTGATGAATCTATCACTGCACTTTCTACTGATGACACCATCTATCAAATGACCATGTTCTTTGATGGCTCCAAATGTCAACTAGGTGGGGGTGTTGGGGTCATTTTCATCCCACTCGAAGGGGAGCCCATGCCTCTATCTTTTAAACTCGACTTTGATTGTACCAATAATATGGCCAAATACGAGGCCTTAATTTTGGGACTTCAAACCACCCTCTCTCTCAGCATCAAGTCCAGCAACATCTTCGATGACTCGCAGCTCATCGTCAATCAGGTCAATGGTTCATACCTCTATAAAAATGAAATTTTGCAAAGGTACAAAAACCATGCTGACATTCTCCTTGCATCTTTCGACCATTTTCTCCTGCAGACTGTTCCTCAATCCACGAATAAGTTTGCTGACACCATGGCTTCTCTTACTTCGCATATCCCATCTTCCTCATCTACATCCAGACTTTTTGTCACGGTGCGTCGTGTGCCATTACCTTCATATATCTCTTCTCACATTAATCATGTCAACACTGTCACTTCTAGTCCACGAGATGATTGGTATAAGCAACTTGTGGACTTCTTATCTTTCTCTGTCATTCCTCCCAACCTCTCTAGCAATGCATGGTGAGCTTTTATCAAGCGTACCGCTCACTATACCATCCTAGGGGGTCTTCTCTATAAGCGAGGCTTTGACGGCCTCCTTCTTCATTATCTCACCTCCACTGAAGCATCTCAAGCCATTCAGCAAGTCCACGATGGGATTTGTGGCAGACATTTCAGTGGGAATTTGGTTGCCAAGTGCATCCTTCATCTGGGCTATTATTGGCCTACCCTTCATCAAGACTGTAGCGATTATGTTCGGTGTTGCATCAAGTGTCAGCAGCACTCTAACTTGCTTCATCTTCCTAGTCACGCCTTACAAATCGCTTAGGATTTCTAGCCTTTTTCTCAGTGGGGTTTAGATCTCATTAGTGAGATTAACCCTCATTCGTCTCTTCGTCATCAATCCATCATCACAGCCACTGAATATTTCATCAAGTGGGTGGAAGCCATTCCTCTCACCTCCACAAAAGTTGACAAGATCGTCGACTTCATCAGTACCCACATCATCTGTCATTTCGGTGTCCCTCATAAAATCATTACCGATAACAGCAAGTCCTTCAAAAACAAGACTGTCCAAAAGCTATGCGACTCATTCGGCATCAAGCTCAGTTTCTCTTCGCCTTACTACCCACAAGCAAATGGGCAGGCTGAGGCTTCGAACAAAATTCTCACTAAAATTCTCATGAAGGTGGTCAGTGACATAGGCAAGGATTGGCACATTCACATTCCCTTTGCTTTATGGGCCTACCGCACTAGCATCCGAACCTCTACGGGTGCTACCCCTTTTTCTCTCGTGTACAGAACAGAGGCTGTCCTACCTCTCAAAGTACAGATCCCATCTCTCTGCATTTATCTACATGATATCCTTTCCAACAATGACTTTCGTCAAGATCACTTAACGCGACTTGAGTTACTTGACGAGCGCCATCTTGCTGCCCTTAATCATCTCCATGTCTATCAACATCGCATCAAGTGCGCCTATGACAAAAATTTGTGAGAACAAGATTTCAACATTGAATACCTCGTCCTCAAAGAGAATCAACACGTGACCAATATGGAGCAAAGTAAATGAGGCAAGTTTGCTCCTAATTGGCTCAAACCTTTTATTATCACGCACAAGTATGGATCAGGGACTTATCGTCTGTCTTCTCTTGATGGACGACCAAAACTTGAGCCTCTTAATGCATTGCATCTATGACCGTTCTACTATTAGTCAAGTACTCATCCACTTGACAATTAACTTGAGCTCATCCCTTGAGCAATCCCCGTCCTCTTAGTCCTAATTCCTTTAAACCTTATTCCTCTTAACAATTCCTCTAACCCTTTTATGCTGTATGGATGCTTTGTCCTAATGAAAGGGAGCCCTTGACCTTCTATAATCTTGTCCATGACTCACATTTCCGTAAAAACAAATCAAGATGTCAAAATATCCATGGTCACTATATCAATATCAAATCAAAAGGCAGACTACTCCCTCAAAGGATAGTTGTACTATCATTGCTATAATTAATAGACTGCTCCCTCGAAGGACAGCTATTCAAAAGCCCTTATATTAAACAAAAATTTGGACCACTCCCTTGAAGGATGGCTATGACTAATCTGGCAATAAACAGCACTATTTTAGAAGCTTCCCACATTGATCAGCTTCAAAACTGACCACCAAGCAAATGACATCTCTATGCAGACTTCCCGCATTGATCAGTCTGCACCTCAAAAAAAAAAAAAAATGAGTCATGGACTTGACTTATAGTTGTCTAAGGGTCTCCTATAAAAAGGGGCAAAGTTATCTCTGCTCTTAAAATGGGTTACTCTTTTTCCTCCTCTTATCACCTGCTCAAGGGACTTCGAGCTCACTTTAATGTCAAAGTGATTCGCTTACCGCTCTAACATAACTATGGTCAATGATGTAACGCATGAATGGGGCTCTTGATTCTATTAACCCCTATCTATGCCGTCTTTTTGGTCCTTGTCAATGAAAGAGCAATATGCCTTTCACTTCTTCTGCACTTTGGTCACATTCACCTTCATCACTTGTCAATCAACTCAACTCAACTCTCTTTTCAGACCACTCCCATAGCCTATTCACCCTAGTTTCTATGGACACCAATACACATGGAAACTATCGACCAACCACAATTTATGTTAAGCATAAACCAATACTTGCTGAAGCATAAATAGACCTCAATTCATTTTTAGCATACATCCATCACAAATATGGAATATTGCTAGGAATGAAAGACCCCTCAACCAATGTTGCAGAATACACCATCACACAATATGGAAAAGGCTACAACATCATCTCTTCTCCTCATCATTTTATCATAACCAAGACCAATCTATCGACCATTTTGACCACCTGTCTACTACTCAGACCCTTTGTCTGAAATACATTGGTCTGAGGCCCTATGACCGGGGTTATGTAGGTAGCACTCAGATGACACGACTGTCTTCTGGGGCTAGATCGACCATCCTCGTTTGTTCGTCTCTCTGATGGACAAACCTTCTTTCCTCCTTTTAACCATAACCTTGCCCTTGACCACGACCAATGCTATCCCTTTGACCCTCCCTCCCTTCTAGGGAGAACTACATTGGCCTGAGGCCCTTCCACCGGGGCTATGTAGGCAGCACTCAGTTGACATGGGGTCATTTGAGGTTAGCTCAGCCACATCCTTTCGTCCATTCCTCCCCTCGACCACCAACTATTGGAGATCATGCCTATCTCCTCTGACCTTGACTACTTCCAAGACAATGTTTCCTTGGTTGTTTTTGCATGTATGCTATCTCATGACTGGTTAGTAGATTTGTGCACAGACCTTTTTGGACCCTCACACGTATTGGATCGCATGTTGGTTGATCTGCACTACTTATGACTTTTTCATGTTTCTAGGAGCACTTCCTGAGCCTGGGATACCTACAACGCAATGACCCATTGGAGCTTCAGCTTAGATTGAATAACCTGATCAACAGATGACTAAATGCTGGGGCCCAGTTATTTCAATTTTGGCACTCCTTGACCCTTGACCTGCGACACTTTGACCTAACCATCTTGTGCAGTGGTATGCGCGCAATCATGACTTTTGCAGTGTTCACCCTCACCCCTTTTTCATCCACTCTTTGTCAAATCAGTACCCAATTCTCAGTTCCCTTCCCTCGACTCCTGATTTGAGGGGGAATACCTCATCCATAATCAGGGCAACTAGCCTCCTATTTTTGTCTTGTAGTTCATTCAAACAACCAACAAGATGAAATCAACCTTATCCCTCACCTGGGGCAATCACTCCTATTTTTGTCTTGCAGTTCATCTAGAACAACCAACAAGATAAAAATGGGCAAATGTAGACATCAAAATCATGTTGACTCCCCTGATCATCCCCCATTTTATTCTCCCTCACCTATTTAACCCCTGTCGACCATTTTTCCCATTAGCCTTGACCCTGGCAGCTTGTCAAAATGAGCAAAAGACTAAAGTTAATCTCTGCCCCCATTTTACATCTGCCGACCACGGTCTCCACCCAACCGATGTTGTCGACGTCAGTCACTTATCGACCGACGTCGATGGAGTTGCCGACGTCAGTTCTCCTTAGCACTGTGTTTTTGATTCAAATGCAGGAACCGTTATTCCATTACCCATTATCCATTTAGTTCCCAATCGGTTTCCCGATCGGTTATCGAACCGTCCCTCGCCTTCATCTGTAACCTCTTCATTCGATCAACTGGTATGATTCATTCAATAAGACTCTCATAATCAATCAACTCTAGCAATCAACCATCTCTTGCATCCAACCAATCTGCATTCGCTCTCTCCAGCACAGGTATCCTGCTTCGGTCATTTGGCAGCACTGCGACAATGTCAATCACGTCTCTGACTTCATCTTCAAGCTTATAACAGGTAAGTATCTTGCTCTGTGTTTTGTTCCTCTCTGGTTATTGTTTTTTATTTATTACTATCACCCCAGATCTTCAGACTATAGCCCTGAGACTTGACTTCCTCCTTTATACCTCTGCCTACTATCCACATAGTCCATAACTCTGTTCAGACTTCCTGCACAAACCCCAAACAAAATAATAGACCTTCTGCAAACCCCCAGACCCTATCTAGACTAGCCCAGTCCCTATCCCGACTCGACCAGACCCAACTAGACCCGCCCAGACTCTGTCCAGAACTGTTGCCCCGACCAACGCTGGTCATTACCCTAACCGATGTCGGCACCTTAACTGACGTCGGCACCTTCCCCTGACCAACGCCGGCACAGAGACCGACACTGGCAACTGTGCAGAATAGTTCGCTGAATATCAAGTACGCATTCATGTTTTCATCTTTTATTTACTTTCATTCTATCTTTTCATTATTTCCATTCTGGCAAATATTTCTATTTTTGATTAGTGGGTTGATATCCTTCTAGGAAGTCTTTTGTACTTTCAGGATCAGGCGTTTGCTTGACAACCCACCGTCTCTTCGTCTAACATTTTTTTGTGTTTAGTCTCTTTTCTTCGTAGGTGTCATTCCTCCACAGCCAAAGAGGAGTACCTTCCAACATCTAATTTCGGTGCACATGACTACAATCAGGTATCTTCTAGCCTTGACCATTTCTTTTAGTTTCTTATTTCTTCTTTGAATGTAGAAAGTGAAATTTGCGTAGAAACAGTCACAATTGGTCAATATAAGTCAAAGTGAAGTGTCAAGGTGTTTAAAAGGATTCATGTGGTTTAATTATGTCATTTAAATCCATTATAAGTCATAAAGTTGTGTTAATTAGGTCTTAGGTGTTTTCCCTCCACAATAGGGAATTTGAAAATTCAATATGTTGTCAAGAATACAAAGGGACCATTTTGTGTGTTTGAAGATTTAGGTGAGAAAATTTGGTTATATGGTCATTATAAGTTATATATGTCAAGTTCTTAAAGTTTAATTCATGAATTGGAATGGTAACCCTTACCCATGAGTTGGGTTGGCAAATAAAGGGTTAGTTTTGTAAATAACTTAGCAACCAACATTAGAGTTGGTGTAAAAAGAGACATGATACATGAATTTTGAGGTGGTTAGAGTGATATGGAGGTGAGGAAAATAATAGATATATTTTCAAGTAGAATAAGGAGAACTAGAGAAGAGGAATATCATACAAACCTCTCAAAGAAGAACTCCAATCCTAGAATAAACAGTAATGTAATAGACAATAAGGCTTTAAATAAAGAAAATAAGTTATCAATTCTATATGCATGACTATAATAATTTCTTGTGGAAATTTAAGTTTCTTAAAACCTTTAACATACTATTAATGGTGTGATATTTTAGGATAAAGAGTGATTTCAAGTTATAACCAAAGAATGACTATCGAACATAGTCAAGGGAGAGGAATTGAAGTATTTGCATTTGTTTGGTAGGTGTAAAGTCCTTGATTAAGTGGATTGGAGTGAGTGTAAAATATTTATGTTAGTTATTTAATGTATTTATCCCATATAGGCCCTATTATATATGGTTAAGGTCTTCCCATGTAGGATACTCAGTGCCAATGTTGATCACTACCCTTGTATCCTGTGGACTGTGACAAACTAGTAGATTATTTCACTTACAATGCTATGTCTTGTTATTTGGTAAGATAATATGTAATGGAGGAAATATATAAATTATATATATGATCTCTTAGGTAATATATTTAAAATATTCTAAGTTATTTGAAATGGTATATGCACAGTCTTAGTAGATAGTTAAGAAATAACCTTTCCACACAAGAATATGATTTTATGTGATTAATCAAATGGGTAATAAAGAAGAGAAACTAGTTGTTAATATATTTATTTATATTAAGTGAGGATGAGGTTGTATAAAATCCTATGGAGATACTTTTAATTCAAGGAATAACATAACAGACTATGCATCTTGATTTTCTAAAATGTAAAAACCTTGAAGTGTAGTCTACCCTATTTTAAGAATATTAGGGAACAAAGTAAAGAGGTTGAATGAAGTATGGATTCTTGGAGTTATGTTTTTTTAGTAACCACATTAGTGTGGAAGCTTATTAGTCCTTAAAAAGACTCTCAAATTTTGGAATAAAGACTCCTATTATATTAAGGCTTGTAGGTACCCTATTTGTATAGTGAAGGTTTGGTAACTCTTGTCTAAGATAAAGAGAAAGGTTATTGATCCATATGAGTTAATGGATCCTATGTGAAGTGAGTTTAATATATAATAAATTTTATGAATCCTTTAGTTTAAACCCTAAGGTAATAAGGTTAACTTTCATACCAGTCCAGGTAGTCTTGTGATTGAACACATATCATTTCATCCAGAGAAAGGATTAAGACTTGAAACAATGAAATTAAGAGTTAAAAAAGGTGTATGTATATTACATATAACTAAATTAATCCTTGTGTTATCCTAAATACTTATGGTTGTTAAATACCCAACAATTTTAGACCAACATTATTGTGCACAGTCAATCTAAGCTCATAGTTAATTAAGTTTTCACTATTTTAAGCATACAATGGATAAACCCAAGAATATAAGCATTTTATAAATTTTAAGGTAATGAATAAAAACCCAAGGAATGTTATTTTGGATTATGAAATGATATACGACTCAATATATAGGATTTGAAGGACCTCAACCATGTTTAAGACTAATAAACCCTAGATTTCGGGTTCTACCTATAAAAAGAGAGCCAACCATTAGAATGATATGAAATTTTTTATTATGATATAAATATATTTATTATAACTAATGGAATTGGTTTAAATTGTTAAAATATCATATAAGTATGAATTTGTGTAGGTGAGCTTCAACTAGGTCTAACAAGTCCTAAAAAGGTGGTTTTTGAAAAGAAAAGGTGGAAAGGGAATGAAGTAGGCCTTAAAACTTATTATGAGTTAAATAATCATAAATATTTATCATAAATTAATTCAATTTATATTGGTCAATCTTATTAAGATTTTACAAGCCACATATCAGTAAAATGGGCTATAAACTTATATTGCAATGAGAATATTGAAAGAGGAATTGAGTATGGAAGAGTTTATGAGTGTTTTAGAGAATACAAACTAGAGGGGATATGATAATTTAAGGTAATATAAGATAATATATAGTTCCATTAAATCTTAAATTAAGAATTTACTTGAAACCTAAAGATTGGATGTTTAAAGAAAGCTCGTGAGAATAAGAAGGATAGATTGAGTAAAGAGCGGAATAATATAAGTAAGGAGTCTATGTGAATGATTTAGAGAATAAATAATTTTATAACAAAATATTTTTATGAATTTAATAGATAAAGACATAAAATAAGGATATCAGGCCCAAGAATGCAAATGAGAGGTATCTAGTTTGATGCAAGGTTGACCAAGAAGCATAATAACAAGATGAGACATTCAAGACTATACAGAGGTTTTGGATGTCTTCTCCTAATTGATTTGCATCAATTACCAAATAACCTTTCTAAATTAGTGGAATCCTTACATTATCCATGAGCAATTTAATAGGTTGTATTTATCTAAAACCTTTATATATAATGTTGTGCTATATATAACATAAATGTTTTGCTAATAAATAATATTATATGTGTCATAATGAATATTCTACTTTATACAATGTCATGGATCCATATGGTAGATTTAGAGTAGATTCATTTTTTTATGCTTATTTTTTTTTAACTACATGATAGGTTACAAGTTGCTTGTTTATTGAGTGTGGCCCTTGGACTTATACATATAAATTATTACTTGTGTGGCATAATTATGACATTTTTATGTGGCCCTTTGAATTTTATGCTTATGAAATATTCACATGTCCCTTGTATGTGGCATATGGGCCTTTATGTGTGACATCATATTCAAATTTTTTGACATTGTTTGGTGTTGTTTGTATATTCATTATTTTTTACTAGTGTCACAATTCATATTATGTGTTACTCATAATATATACTATTACATTTTTTTCATGATATATATCATGCAAATTTTCATTATATGATTCAATGATACATAGTTATAATACATGTTCATATTAAAAATCAAAGATATATTCAAAACTATGATGAAAATACATTAAAAATATTGAAAATTTAGTGACACAATTGAACAAGATGTTACCATGATAAAAATACAAATTTTAACTACGCCTTTGTCATTATCTTGTGGTCTTATCCCAACATAGTTGGTAATTGTTTTGGATGTGACACTATTTATAGGTATTCTCAAGTAGTTTCCAATCACAACCAACTCGCATAATTAGTGTTAAATATGTTTTAGGTAGGTTTTCATATTCTTAGGATCATTTAATGTTTTTAGTAAATTTAAAATTATGTAAAACTATATAGCATACTATATTTTAATATCACATTTATATGTGCCAACATTTACAATTCAAAAGTTTAATATATATTAATATAAATAGTTTGAATTAAAAATATATTAAATAGGGGATAAATTATTGTATTCATAAATAATAAGTATGTTTATATTCTTATATGCATATATTTCCATAAATTAAATAAAGTAACAATCAAGAACTAGTATACCCTTTTAGTCATTAATGATCTTCTCGACCAAATGAATAGATACTAAGTCTTATCCAAGATTAATCTAAATATAGGGTACCATTAGTTTATGATCATAGAGTAAGATATCTAAGGACTAATTTGTATATGTGATACAATCATTGTGAGTTCACGATGTTTCTGTTTAGTTTGATTAATTCCCATGTAATGTTCATTATTCTCATTAATTGTATCTAAATGATATTACTTTATATATTTGTGTTGATATTACTTAGTGGAATATTCATCTATTAATTGAATGAGTAAGATCACTTGGATAAATTACACTATGTTTTATGATCATCTACTTGTTGAAAAAATATTGCATCAATTTAAAAACTTGGTTATGGATATTGTGAATATGTTATTTGTGTTGTGTGATTTTTCAACTTCAGTGACAACTTTGTACATCTAGAATAAGATTAAAAAATATTCATAAATAAATGTGAGTGTTTAAAAATATTATAAAATATATGAATATATGGTCTTAT
>JARHVA010003314.1:1907500-2058636 GCA_037957365.1 Torreya grandis | reverse complement strand
AACCATTCATGCCATAATTTGCTAACTTCATTTGAATGAGTCAGCAATGTTGTAGGAGAAAAATCTGATGCAAACTGTGAAAAGGTGTATAACCTAGCTTGGTGATTTACCCTTCCCACTGCCACTGTAGTATCACTATGCAACTCCCTGATAGACACTGAATCTGGTGAAAACTCAACTCTCATGCCCTGACCAATGTGAGTGATTTGGTACACTGATAGGAGATTGGTTGAAAGAGAAGGAACACTTAGAACATTGTTGAATGTTCTTCCTTCTATTTCAACTGACCCTCTCCCTGCAACAAAAACTGATGTGTCATCACCCAAACTAATTGAAGTCATGCTACAAGGCTCTAAAGATGAAAACTCAACTAGTGAAGAGCCCATGTGGTGAGAAGCACCCGAGTCAATGACCCATGAAGATGTAGAAGCTACAGTTGCTATAAGGGCCTTGCACTTTTTTTTTCTCCTTACCCTTCCCTTTTGCCTTAGTAGAATCTTGGGTAGAAGAATTCTGCTTGATGGACTCTGGAATACCTATGTTGTTCTTCTCTAGAAGATGAGTTAGGTGATCTATTTGTTTCTTCATTGCATTTGTGTTCATCATGCCCTATTTTTTTACAATAGGCACACTTAACCTTCTCCTTCTTAGGTTTAGCATTAGAGGATGAAGTCTCAATGTTGTTTTTGGTAGGATTAGTGTTTTCTTTCTTCTTCTCCTGGTCCTTGTTCTTTTTCTTCTTTTCATTTGTTGAAGTCTCATCCTTACCATTTCTAGCTATCAAAGCTTGGGGTTGAGTAGACTTCATTGTGCCCATCTGAATTAGCTTATCTTGCTCCCTAGTCAAGTCGGTAATGAATGAATCCAAAGAAGGCATTTTCCATATAGTGCCAAGGGCACTTTTAGTGGCATAGAAAGTGGAGACAAAGACTGAATAGCTTGGACCTAACTTTTCAAGAATAGAAAGTATAAATTGATCATCTTTCTTCTCTATCCCACATTCTTTCAATTGCAATCTAAGGGCCTTAAACTTAGAGAAGAAGTCCTGTAGGGTGTCAAGTTGCTAGGACTTAGACTTATGAGTTCGTTTTCAAGCTCATGACCTCTCATCTCATCAAGCTTCCCAAATAACTTTTTTAAGGTGTCCCATATGTCATTAAGAGTTTGGGAGGATTCTAAGTGGAAGAGAAGTTCTGGAGACACAGACAAGCTCAGTAACCCAATGGCTTTATCACTATAGTTGTACCACTTAACCTTTTTAGCATCTGTGTTGGGTTCTACTTCTGTATCCATTGTGATCCTATACAACCCTTTGCTTCTAAGAATGATTGGCATTTTAATTTTCCATTCATGATAGTTGAAGGGTGTTAGGGGTTTAAGTTGAAAAGAATCGATTTTTAGCTGAAATTAGGTGAAGTTGTGTTAATTGCAAGTTGTGAATGTATGTAGAAAGGAGAATGAAAGTGAAGTTTACAAGTTGTGAAAAACAATCACACCCCCCAAAATATTGAGCCCCCCTAAATATGCAAGTACATGCTCAAAAGACATCGAACTCAGTCGAAAATGCGTCTTAGAGCAATCAATGCAAGACTAAAGCAAATAGGACGTCGGACTCAACCGAAAATGCGTTTTGGGAGACCCAAATTTTTGGCACTTTATAAACTAGTGAATTTTTGAAAAATAATAAGTCTACACTATGGAGAATTGAATTACAAGCACTTTTGTAAAAAATGGCACCTAAAAATGAGCTACCATTTGCAAGATTTTAAAGTTACATTTTTTTCGTAAACTAGTGTTTTTTTAAAAAAAGCACTAAAATATTAAAAAAATTCCTGTTATGGAGAGAGAAAGTGGCCTTCCAACCACTCTTTAGATTCGCATGGAATGTGGAATCCAAATGAGGTTTTTGTGAGGGGGAATTGGCCTCCTACCAATCTGGGCCTCACCCTTCATCTTCGTAGTTCGAAGATACAAGTTGAAATTAAACCTCTAAACTGCGTTTTTGAACGCTAATTCAAATTTAATTTTAAATCAAACATCCAAATTACTGATTTAGATCAGAATACTTTAAAAAAAAGCTAGATTTACCAAACGAATAGTAAGAGAGAGATGGAAGGGCCCACCACATGGCATTGGAAGCCAAAAAGGAGCGCCATTTTTCAGAAAATAAGAAGTTGGATGTGTCAAACAAGACACCTCAGCCGATGCAGGGTCTGATGGCTGTCAGATGGTGCTATGACTGATGCAAGGACATAATAAGAACCCTGCTAGAAATGCCATACCTCTGGCACCTTGTTGGAGAAAGCCCAAAAACTAGGCGCATAAAGAAATATGTTTGCAAAAAAAGACAAACCTGCAGACTGTGCACCGTACGGCCTGGTCAGGGGTGAAGCTTGGCGCAGCAAAATAGAAGAAGGCATTGCAGAAGACTTAGTTTACCGCTGGAACTGAAGGCGCCCAGTTAGAAGGAGTGTGGCGCAGCAAGCAGAAGTGTGCCATACAGAAGAAAACTTGATGCAGAATGCAAAAGCGCGCCGTACAGAGTGCAAAAGTGCACCGTATGGACTGGGCAGTCGCTGAACACTATGGAGCAGCAGGCTAAAAGGTGGCATGGAGCACCTGGAGCGTCCTCTTTCTTTCCTCAAGATGGAGTCACATAAACACAATGCAGAGAAGGGTGGCGTCCAAGAGCAGTAAACAACATGCAGAGTTTTTATTTTGCAAAATAACAAAAAAAATCCTCCATCTTATTGATTTCAAATAAGCTAAAAGCATAATCACACACAAGATTACCGGGAAAGCTCTGATACCATATTGGAGTTGTTGCCAGAATCCAGATAATGCGAGTGCAATGAAGACATGATCACACAAGATGAACATGTGGACACCACATAGATGCTAAAGCAATTTGACAATAACAAAAACATAAATTGCACAAGACAAAATGGAGAAAACCAAACCTGAATTAGCATGGAATGACCAAATGAGGACTACAAATAGGAGAGTTCGAAAGTAACTCCTCCACAAAAAGTGGACAAGGCACACCAAAAATAGTTAGTAACTCCTCCATGAAAGGTGGTGACAAGGTGCTAAGAATAGAGAAGTAACTCCCATCAAGGGAGTTACTTATGACATTCTTATGACACCTATGACACATCTGTGACACACACTTCCACATAAGCTAGCCTATCGCACAAATGTAGGAAAACTCCATGTATGCACAATAAATACAATTTCCCTAATTAATAAATAGGGAAAAATAAAAACCTACACTAATAGTTTTTTCAATTTATTGGCTTTTCCCCTATATGACCATATGACCTTTTGGTTTGTCTTTTTCTTCCTCACACTTTGGCTTTTTTGTTTTTTGTCTTTTTCCTTATATAGCCATATTTGTTATTTTAGATTTTTCTCTCACTTTATTGGTAGGATTTAATTTTAATTTGTTTATGTTCTTTTTTTATCTCTTCTTTGTATCTTTTTTTTCTCCTTTATCATTTTTCCTTCTGGTGGGGTGCTTCATTGTGCATTTTTTCCTATTTGTCTTGTTTTTAAAAATTTTCCTCTTTGGCCATCATTTTCTTTTTTTGGCTCCCTATTTTTTTCTTACTTTTTATTTACCTCTCTGATAGTCTTTCTCCTTTTTGTTTGTCTTTTAGCATTTTTTTTATTTTTTGGCTTTTCCCTTATGTTACCATATTTGTTATTTTAGACTTTTTTCTTCCTCACTCTTTATTTATTTATTTTTGTTTTCCCATTATATGGCTATATTTGTTATTTTAGACTTTTTTCTTCTTCACTCTTTAGATTTTTTTTGATTTTTTGGCTTTTTTTTATATGGTTCTTTGGCCTTTCTCTTTTTTGTTTATGCTTTTTATTCTTTGTTTTTTTTGGATTTTTTGAATTTTCGTCTATATTGCCATATTTTTTATTTTATTACTTTTATCTTCCTTGCTCTTTGGTTTTTTTGATTTTTTGACTTTTTCGCTATATGGTCATATTTGTTAGTTTAATTTTTTTTCTTCCTTTATTGTTTGGCTTTTATTTTGTTTTGTTCTTTTCTATCTCCTCTTATCCTTTGGCATATTTCTTTTCGATGGGGTGCTTTGTTGTGTTTTTCTCTCTTTTCTCTTGCTTTTAAAGTTTTTTCTCTTGAGCAAACTTTTTGTTTTCTTTGCTCCTTGATTTATCTTTTTATTTCTATTTTCCCCTCTTATGACCTTTCTTCTTTTTGTTTATTCCTTTTACTCTTTGGATTATTTGATATTTGAACTTTCCCCTAAAAGACTATATTTATTATTTGACACTTTTTTTCTTCCCCACTCTTTGGTTTTTTTGATATTTTAACTTTTCCCTTATATGGTCATATTTATTATTTTAGAGTTTTTTCTTTCTCTTTGTTTCTTTCAGTTTTTTTGGCTTTTCCCTTATAGAATCATATTTGTTATTTTAGACTTTTTTTCTTCCCCACTCTTTGCTTTTTTAGCTTTTTTTTTTGTTTTTCTTTTATATGGTTATATTTGTTATTTTAGAATTTTTTCTTTCTTACTATATTGTTGGGCTTTTATTTATTTTTTGTTTTTTTTTTTGTCTTCTTTTTATCATTTTTCCTTTTGGTGGGGTGATTTGTTGTGCATTTTTTCCTATTTTTCTTGCTTTTAAAGTTTTTCCTCTTTGGCTAACTTTTTATTTTTTATGCTCCCTACTTTTTTCTTACTTTTTATTTACTCTTGTCATAGTCGTTCTCCTTTTTGTTTGTCTTTTAGCATTTGTTTTTTTTGATTTTTTGGCTTTTCCCCTATATGATGATATTTGTTATTTTAGACATTTTTCTTCCTCACTTTTTAGTTTTTTTTTTTTTATTTTTTTATTTTCCCATTATATGGCTATATTTGTTATTTTAGAGTTTTTTCTTCACTCTTTAGACTATATGGTTATTTGGCCTTTCTATTTTTTGTTTATGCTTTTTAGTCTTTGTTTTATTCTTTTATTTTATTTCATTTTTTATTTTTTATTTTCATTTATATGGCCATATTTGTTATTTTTTAAATTTTATCTTCCTCCTTTGGTTTTTTTGATTTTTTGTTTTTTTTCGCTATATGGTCATATTTGTTATTTTAATTTTTTTCTTCCTTGCTTTATTGTTGGGCTTTTATTTTTTTGTTCTTTTTGATCTCCTCTTTTCCTTTTTATATCCTTTGTCATTTTTATTTTCGATGGGGTGCTTTGTTGTGTTTTTTTTCTCTTTTCTCTTGCTTTGAAAGTTTTTTTCTCTTGAGCAAACTTTTTCTTTTGTTGGATCTTTGCTTTATTTTTTTATTTCTATTTGCCCCTCTTATGACCTTTCTTCTTTTTGTTTATGTCTTTACTATTTGGTTTTTTCAATTTTTAAACTTTTCCCTATAAGACTATATTTGTTATTTGATACTTTTTTTCTTCCCCACTCGTTTTTTTTTTTTTTTAAAACTTTTCTCTTATATGGTCATATTTATTATTTTAGAGTTTTTTTTCCCTTTCTCTTTGTTTATTTCGATTTTTTCAGCTTTTCCCTTATATGCCCATATTTGCTATTTTAGGCTTGTTTCTTCCTCACTATTTAGTTTTTTAGATTTTTTTAATTTTTCTTTTATATGGTTATAATTGTTAATTTAGAATTTTTTCTTTCTCACTCTATTGTTGGGATTTTATTTATTTTTTATTATTTTTTTCTCATCATTTCATCATTTTTTTCTCCTTTATCATTTTTCCTTCTGGTGGGGGTGCTTCGTTGTGTGTTTTTTTCCTCTAACTTTAAAAGTTTTTTATATTGGCAAAATTTTTTCTTTTATTGTCTTCTTGTTTTATTTTATTGATGTCTATTTGCCCCTCTTGTGATCTTTCTCCTTTTTGTTTGTCTTTCACTCTTTGGTTTTTTTAATTTATTCTACTTTTCCCTTATATGGCCATATTTGTTATTTTAGAATTGTTTTCTTCTTTAGTCTTTGATTTTTTGGCTTCGCCTATATGGTCATATTTTTTATTTTAGACTTATTTTTTTCTTTCTTTATTTTTTTCAATTTTTTGGGTTTTCCCCTATATGACCATATGCCATTTTTCTTTGTCTTTTAAATTTTAAATTTTTGAATTTTTTGGGTTTTTCTTGTGTGACCATATTTATTATTTAACTTTTTTTCCTCATTATTTGATTTTTTGTGTTTCTTTATGATGAAATGTTTTATCTCTATTTGGTTTCTTTCTTTGATCCTCTAATTTTCTCTTCTCAAGACCTATTGATTGTTCTCCTTTATTCCTTTCCACATCACTTCTCCTTCACCTCTTTTCTCTTACTCTTCTTCTCTTTGCACTTTGCATTACTGATTCTATTGGTAATCAATTTAAAACATGAAAATGATCTTGAGTTGTATCGAGAGTGCTTATTTCTATAATTATTTATTTTATTACAATAACTAGACTTTGCTTCCTATAATAGAGTGGATATTTTAGATGGTGTTTGGTGTTAAACTTTAATTTTGGGTTTTTTTTTCTTTCATTCACTTTTATTTTTGTTATCCTCTATCTTTTTTTCTTTCGACAGGTTCCTTTGTTATTTTCTCCATTTTCTATTGATTTGAATATTTCATTTTATAGCTCTCTTTCATTGGTGGACCTTTTATTTTTTAGCTCCCTATGTCATTGGGTTTTTTTCTATTTCTCTGTCTTGGGATCTTTCTCCCCTTTTTTACGACATTTAGTCTTTTACCCTTTTTTTTTCTAAATTTTCCTCTCCATGGTCATTTTTATAATTTTCCATGATTTTTAATTCTTTATTCTTTATTTTATTTATTTATGACAAAGTGGTTTGTCTCTTCTTTGATTTTGTTTCTCTTTCTTGATGGTGAAATGTTTTGATCCTTACTTTGTCTCTTTCATTAATCCTCCTTGTTTCTCTCTTCTAGTTCTATTTAATGCTTTCCTTGTCTCCTTTTCATGTGTCTCTTCTTTGACCTTTTCTACACTTGGTATTTTCTTTACAATATGCATTGTTGGTTCTATTAGTGGCTTGGTTTATAAAATGAAAATACGTCTGTGTTTTATTAACAATGTCTTTTTAGTAATAGTGCTTGTTTCTATAATTATTTGTTTGATTATGACTCCACTTTGCTTCGTTCAAGAGTGTGGATACTTTGGATGGTGTTTGGTTTTTTACTCTATTATTGGGATTTTTTTTGGTTTTTCTCTCATTTGTTTTTCTATTTGTTTTCCTTTATCTTTTTTCCTTCCTATAGGGTACTTGGTTATTTTCTTACTTTTCTTTTGCTTTGAAGCTTTCATTTTAAAGCTCTTTCTTTGGTGGACCTTTTTTTCTTAGGTCCTTATTTTGTTTTGTTCTTTCCTCTATATGACCATATTTGTTATTTTACACATTTTTTTCTTCATCACTTTATTGTTGGAATTTTATTTTGTTTTTGTTTTTTCTCTTCTTTTTCTCATTTTTTTCTCTTTTATCATTTTTTCTTCTGGTGGGGTGCTTTGTTGTGCATTTTTTTCATTTTCTCTTACTTTTAAAGTTTTTTTTTCTTTTGGCTAACTTTTTATTTTCTAAGTTCTCTATTTTTTTTTGGCTTTTTATTTGCCCTTCTCATGGCCTTTTTCTTTTTTATTTATGTCTTTAAGCATTTAGTTTTTTCATTTTTTTGGCTTTTTCCTATATTGCCATATTTATTATTTTAAATTTTTTTATCTTCCATATTTTTTGATATTTTCAAAATTTTAACTAAGGTTTGAAATAACCATATTTATTATTTTAAACCTTTTTCTTCCTCGCTCTTTGGGGTTTTCAGTTTTTTAGCTTTTCCCTATATGGTCATATGGCATTTCTCCTTTTTGTTTATGCTTTTGTCTTAATTTTCTTCAATTTTTTTAAAGTTTTCCTTAAATGGCTATATTTGTTATCCTTTATCTTTTTGTTCTTCTTTATCTTTTTTCCTTTTGGTGGGATCACTAATTGTTTTTTTCTCTTTTTTATTGCTTTGAAACTTTCATTTTAAAGCTCTCTTTTTTTGGTGGATATATTTTTTTTCTTTTTCTCATGTTTTATTTTGTTCTTTCAATTTCTTTATCTTGTGGCCTTTCTACTTCTTTTATGACTTTTACCCTTTTTTTTTAATTTTTTTTCCCTCCATGGTCATATTTATAATTTCCCATGTTTTTTTCTTCCTTGCTCTATGTTTTATTTATTTATTTATGACAAAGTGTTTTATCTTTCCATTATCTTTTTTTTGGTTTTGTTTCTCTTTCTTTATGGTAAAATGTTTTGATTTCTACTTTGTCTCTTTTGTTAATCCTCCTTATTTCTCTTCTCGAGTCTTGTTTAATGCTCTCCTTGCCTCATTTCCATGTTCATCTTCCTTTGTCATTTTCTCCTTTTGTTATTATCTTTGCACTATGCATTGTTAGTTTTATTAGTGGCTTAATTTATAAAATGAAAATAGCATTGTGTGCTATTGATAGTGTTTTTTTAGTAATTGTTCATTTGATTTCAATATCTCATCTTTGCTCATTACGGTAGAGTGGATTTTTTTGATGGTGTTTAATTTTTTGATATTGTTGAGCTTATTTTTTGTTGTTTATTCTTTTCTCTCTACTCTTGTTCTCTTTTCCCCTGCCATTTTTCCTTCTAGTAGAGTGCTTTGTTGTGTTTTTTTGTCTTTTCTCTTATTTTTAAAAGTTTCTTTTCTTCGACAGACTTTTTTATTTCTTGTCTCCTTGTTTTATTTTTTTGCTTTGTATTTGCCTCTCTAATGACCTTCCTCCTTTTTATTTGTCATTTAGTCTTTGATTTTTTTTATTTTTTGACTTTTCCCCTATATGACTATATAATCATTCTTCTTTTTCTTTGTCTTTTACATTTTAATTTTTTTGATTTTTTGGCTTTTCCTTTATATGGTCATATTTGTTATTTTAGATATTTTTCTTCCTTACTCTTTGGTTTTTTCAAATTTTTGGCTTTTCTATATATGGTCATATATGTTATTTTAGATTTTTTTCTTCCTCACTCTTTGGTTTTTTAATTTTTTATCCTTTTCCTTATATGGCCATATTTGTTATTTTAGATTTTTGTCTCTCTCACTTTATTGTTAGGATTTAATTCTAATTTGTTTATGTTCTTTTTCATCTCTTTTTTGTATCCGTTTTTCTCCTTTATCATTTTTCCTTTTGGTGGGGTGCTTTGTTGTGTATTTTTTCTTACTTTTAACGTTTTTTCTCTTTGGCTAACTTTTTCATTTTTTGGCTATCTCTTTTTTTTTCTTGATTTTTATTTACCCTTCTCAGAGTCTTTCTTCTTTTTCGTTTGTCTTTTAGCATTTTTTTTTTTTTGGCTTTTCCCCTATATGACCATATTTTTTATTTTAGATTTTTTTCTTCCTCTTTATTTTTTTCAATTTTTGTGTTTTCCCATCATATGACTATATTTGTTATTTTAGACTTTTTTCGTCTTCACTCTTTAGGTTTTTTTATTTTTTCGCTTTTTTTTATATGGTTCTTTGGCCTTTTCCTTTTTTGTTTATGCTTTTTAGTCTTTGTTTTTTTGAATTTTCATCTATATGGCCATATTTGTTATTTTATTACTTTTATCTTCCTCATTCTTTGGTTTTATTTTTATTTTTTGGCTTTTCCGCTATATGGTCATATTTGTTATTTTAATTTTTTTCTTCCTTACTTTATTGTTGGGCTTTTACTTTTTTTTGTTATTTTTTATCTCCTCTTATCCTTTTTTTTATCCTTTGTCATTGTTATTTTCGATGGGGTGCTTTGTTGTGTTTTTTTCTCTTTTTTCTTGCTTTTAATATTTTTTCTCTTGAGCAATCTTTTTCTTTTCTTAGGTCCCTGCTTTATTTTTTATTTCTATTTGCCCATCTTATGACCTTTCGTCTTTTTGTTTATGCCTTTTTACTCTTTGGTTTTTTTGATTTTTTCATTTTCCCCTAAAAGACTATATTTGTTATTTGAGACTTTTTTTCTTCCCCACTCTTTGGTTTTTTTTTTTTTTTTAATAACTTTTCTCTTATATGGTCATTTAATTATTTTAGAGTTTTTTTTTCTTTCTCTTTGTTTCTTTCAAATTTTTAAGTTTTTCTCTTATATGGCCATATTTGTTATTTTAGACTTTTTTTCTTCCTCACTCTCTGGTTTTTTAGATTTTTTAGATTTTCTTTTATATGGCTATATTTACTATTTTAAAATTTTTTCTTTCCTGCTCTATGGTTAGGCTTTTATTTATTATTTATTTTTTTCTCTTCTTTTTGTCATTTTTTTTTCTCTTTTATCATTTTTCCTTCTGGTGGGGTGCTTCATTGTGTGTTTTTTTTCCCTCTTACTTTTAAAGTTTTTGATATTGGGAATTTTTTTTCTTTTCTTGGCTTCTTGTTTTATTTTTTTGATTTCTATTTGCCTCTCTTGTGATCTTTCTCCTTTTTGTATGTCTTTCATTTTTTTTTCGATTTATTCTACTTTTCCCTTATATGGCCATATTTGTTACTTTAGAATTGTTTTCTTCTTTAGTTTTTGATTTTTTGGCTTCCCCTATATGGTCATATTTGTTATTTTAGACTTTTTTTTTTTTTGGTTTTTTCAATTTTTTTGCTTTTCCCCTATATGACGATATGACCTTTCTTCTTTTTGTTTGTCTTTTAACTTTCAATTTTTTATTTTTTATTTTTTGACTTTTCCTTTATATGACCATATATGTTATTGTATATATTTTTCTTCCTTACTCTTTGGTTTTTTGATTTTTTGGCTTTTCTATATATGGTCATAAATGTTATTGTAGATTTTTTTCTTCCTCACTCTTTGGTTTTTTTATTTTTTGTCTTTTATCTTATATGGTTTTATTTGTTATTTTATATTTTTTTCTCTCTCACTTTATTGTTAGGATTTTATTTTAATTTGTTTATGTTCTTTTTCATCTTTTTTTTGTATCCTTTTTTTCTACTTTATCATTTTTCCTTCTGGTGGGGTGTTTTGTTGTGCATTTTTTCCTTTTTGGCTAACTTTTTCTTTTTTTGGCTCCCTACTTTTTCTCTTGCTTTTCATTTACCCCTCTCATAGTGTTTCTCTTTTTTATTTGTCTTTTATCATTTTTATTTTTGATTTTTTTGATTTTTTTGGCTTTTCCCCTATATGATCATATTTGTTATTTTAGACTTTTTTCTTCCTCACTCTTTATTTTTTTTCAAATTTTTAGTGTTCCCATTATATGACTATATTTGTTATTTTAAACTTTTTTCTTCCTCACTCTTTAGATTTTTTGATTTTTTAGCTTTTTTTATATGGTTATTTGGCTTTTCTCTTTTTTGTTTATGCTTTTTAGTCTTTGTTTTTTGGATTTTTTGAATTTTCATCTATATGGCCATATTTGTTATTTTATTACTTTTATCTTCCTTGCCCTTTGGTTTTTTTGATATTTTGCCTTTTCCGCTATATTGTCATATTTGTTATTTTCATTTTTTTCTTCTTTAATTTATTATTGGGCTTTTATATTTTTTGTTCTTTTTTATCTCCTCTTATTGTATTTTTATCCCTTGTCATTTTTATTTTTGATGGGGTTCTTTATTGTGTTTTTTTCTCTTTTTTCTTGGTCTTAAAGTTTTTTCTCTTGAGCAAACTTTTTCTTTTTTTGGCTTCTTGTTTTATTTTTTTCTTTCTATTTGCCTCTCTTACGACCTTTCTTCTTTTTGTTTATGCCTTTTACTCATTGGTTTTTTCAAATTTTTAACTTTCCTTTATAAGACTATATTTGTTATTTGAGACTTTTTTTTCTTCCCCACTCTTTGGTTTTTTTGATTTTTTAACTTTTCCCTTATATGGTCATATTTATTATTTTAGAGTTTTTTTGTTTCTCTTTATTTCTTTCAATTTTTTAGCTTTTCTCTTATATGGCCATAATTTTTATTTTATACTTTTTTTCTTCCTCACTCTTTGGTTTTTTAGATTTTTTTGTTTTTCTTTTATATGGCTATATTTTTTATTTTAGAATTTTTTCTTTCTCATTCTATTATTGGGATTTTATTTATTTTTTGTTTTTTCTCTTTTTTTTTATCATTTTTCCTTCGGGTAGGGTGCTTCGTTGTGTGTTTTTTATTTTTTTTTGTTACTTTTATATATTTTTTATATTGGACAAACTTTTTCTTTTCTGGGTTCTTGTTTTATTTTTTTGATTTCTATTTACCCCTCTTGTTATCTTTCTCCTTTTTGTTTATCTTTCACTCTTAGGGTTTTTTGATTTATTCTACTTTTTCCTTATAAGGCCATATTTGTTATTTTAGAATTATTTTCTTTTTTAGTCTTTGATTTTTTGGCTTCCCTTATATGGTCATATTTGTTATTTTAGACTTATTTTTTTGTTTCTTTGGTTTTTTCAAATTTTTGGCTTTTCTCCTATATGACCATATGACCTTTCTTCTTTTTGTTTGTCTTTTAACTTTTATTTTATTTTATTTTTTGGCTTTTCCTTTATATGGCCATATATTCTATTTCAGATATTTTTCTTCCTTACTCTTTGGTTTTTTTGATTTTTTGGCTTTTCTATATATGGTCATATATGTTATTTTAGATTTTTTTCTTCCTCACTCTTTGGTTTTTTTATTTTTTGTCTTTTTCCTTATATAGCCATATTTGTAATTATAAATTTTTTCTCTCTCACTTTTTTCTTTTGAATAAAATGAGGGTAAAAACTTTATTAATCAAGAAGTGATCATGCAACATCTCACATCCTTTGTGACCAAATCCACCAAATCCTAAGCAAGATCCCTAGGTAAAATGTCCCAATCATCCACCAGTTAGGTCCCATTCTTCTCAAAAACCCATTTGGCCAACCCATCAACCACCTTATTCCATTCCTGAGGGATATGAGAAAAGGTGATAAAATCAAATAAATCTCCAAGACTGGTGATTTGCTTAGCCACCACTGTAAGCTGCCAACTAACATCATCAAACTACCTTATATTTATCAAGTCTATCACCACCTAAGAATATGACTCATAGATAATCTTATTCCAGCCAAGGGCATATGCCTTCTTCAAAGCTAAAAGAATAGACAAGGCCTCCATAGGATTATTAGAGTTTAGCCCCTTATATCCTGAGAAGAAAAACACAACCACCTTATAACTATCTATACCAACCCCACTAATGCCAACATGCCCAGGGTTGCCCCTTGTAGACACATCAGTATTGATTTTTAAGACTCTAGTAGGAGGGGGTAGCCAATGCCCTTCAATAGAAACCTTCCTTCTAGAACACATGCTCCACCCAATCTTGGGCCTTTTGGGACCCACAATAAGAATTCCTAGATTATGAATTATTTGAATATCCCTAGGATCCACAAGAGCCGATAGATCACATTTAGCATAGAAGGTCTCCTGCAAATCCCTAAGAATGTGAGACCACACTTGACCCACTAGCAACTTCTTATCCAGAAAGACCTTGTGGTTGCGCTCCACCTAGATGTGCCATATAATCAGACTAGGGCCAATTGGCCACGCTATGTGCAAAAATGAAGTCCTCACTAGAATGGGCCCAAAGTTATACCAAAACTCCTCTAGAGAAGAAGGGTGCCTGCACTGCAAACTTTAGGCTCCCCACCAAAAATGCCAAATAGTCCAAGCAAAAGGGCACTAGAAGAAAATATGTGAAACCATCTCAACATCTTTTCAACATAAGCATAAGGAAGGGCATTGGAAGCCATGCTTACAGAGGTTATCCCAATTCTAACACCTACCATAAACTACCAACCAAGAATATAAATTGCATTTTGGCCAAGAGAATTTATTTGAAATATTTTTCCACCAAGGAACCCCAGCACTACCCTAAGCCTGTCTATCCAAAACATGATACCCTGAGGCAACAATGAACTTCCCTTTTGGATCCAGACCCCAAGCCAACACATCCCACTTGGGGAGAGAACAACAAACTCTATTAGCCAAAATGGAGAACAACTCCTTCCTATCCTCCAAAGATCCATCTATAGGCTAACCCTGTATATCCTTCCACTAGTAGAAAATAGTCTATCCTAAAGCCTAAGGGGCTTTGAAATCCATCACTCTTCTCCAACTAGCCTAAATAAAAATCTTACATAAGTCCCCCAAGTGAGGGTGTGAGGAGAGGATAGGTAGGAAGCCATCCTAATAGTCATGCCAAAAAAGAGCATCAGAGCCTCTATTGCAGATCCAAAATAGGCATTGTTTAACCAGTTCAACCCCCCTCTTGAGAGTTTCAGAGATCATAGAACCTCTTCTTGAAAGGCTAAAATGAGGCACCTCAATGCCCTCCACCTCTCTAAGGTACTTGAAGGTAAGGACCCTGACCCAATACTGATGCTGATATGAACACCATCTCTAATATAGCTTAACATCCAAAGCTTGACTATTCGAATCAGTCCTACGTAAACCTAGACCACCATCTTGCTTTGGTTGGAAAATAAATTGCCACTTAATTAAGCTCCACTTCTTTGAAAGGAGATTACCCGACCAAAGAAACTACTGACAGAAGCCATCAAAATATTTGATGAAACTTGAGGGAGCCGTCAAAATAAAACACTTGTATATAGGAAGGGTTTGAACCATAAACTTCAACAGAGTAACTCTTATAGCCATAGATAACCATCTGTAGGTCTAGTGACAAACCAACGTACGAAATTTATCCATCACCTCTTGCCAAAAACACTAGGGAAGTGGGCACACATCTAGAGGGATTCCAAGGTATATAAAGGGAAGTTTCCCTATTAGAAACCTTAAGATCCTGGCAATACACTGTTGAATAAGCTTGGGGGCATTAAAGAAATAAATATAAGAATTAATTTCATTAATGCTTTGACCTGAGGTAGCCAAGTAAAAATCTAAAATTTGATGCAAAACAACTACTTCAACCATCTTATTGACACCCATCAAAGTTGTATCATCCACAAAATGTAGATGTGTTTGAGGAGGAAGAGAATAGCTCCATTTCTAACCTTGAAAGAGCCCACCCATAACACAGGACTTAATGAATCTCCCTAAGCCTTCAACCATCAAGATGAATAAATATGGGGATAAAGGGTCCCCTTGTCAAATGCCTCTCGAAGCACCAAAATGATTTGAAGACTCCCCATTTATGAGGATAGAAAATGAGGAAGTCCTCACATAGCTCATGACCTAATCAATCCACTCACAATTGAACCTAAAGGCACTAGTAATTTTGATCAAAAATCTTCAGTTAACTCTGTCATAAGCTTTAACCATATCTAACTTTATAAACATATCCTTTTCCTTAGAAGAGGCCATAGAGTGAATAGTCTCAGTGACAATAACTACTCCGTCTAAGATCTGTCTACTCGTAACAAATCCCCCTTGTTCCTCCAAGATCAACTTATCCATACATGGCTTCAAACGTTCATCAATTAGCTTTGTAATGATTTTATACACCACATTGCACATAGGAATCAATTGAAAAAGATCCAGTGAATCAACACCCTCACATTTGGGATAAGAGCAAGAAATGTGGCATTCAAGGCTCGCAACATTTTCTTATTCCTAAAATACTCTCGCACCACCTCTAAAACATCAAGGTTGATGACTTACCAAAATTCCTAAAAGAACTCAGCTGGGAAACCATCAAGACTAGGAGCCTTCCCTTTTTTCAACTGAAACACCACATCATCCAACTCCCTGAAAGAAATAGGTTTAAGAAGAGAAGCATTCATATCCATAGTCACTAGAGAGGGAATACAAGCCATGATAGAGGCTTCCTCCTCATTATCAAGTGGGGTATCTTCAGAAAAGAGAGTAGAGAAAAATGAACTGCTTCACTAGAGATCCCCGAAGAGGAAGAAAGAACAGAACCCTCAACAGAGTGGAGAGAAGAGATAAAGTTATCTTGTCTTCAACCCTTCATTGATTTATAGAAGGAGATATTCCTATCCCCTTCCTGAAGGCAATCAACATGGGCCTTCTATTTCCAAAAAGTTTCCTCACAAAGCTCTCATTCCTCAAGGTCTTTCACCACACTAACCTTAAGCCTGCTTAGATTCGCATCCAGACCTTGGTCCTGAATCTCCCTAGTAATAGAATCCAAGCGCTCCTGGGTAACCCTTTTCTGCTAAAACACATTGCCAAACTGAGACTTATTCCAATGTTTTAATTTATACGTCACATATTGAAGCCTCTTCACAAATGAGTACATAGCTGTACCAAAAGTAGGTCATCCTGCAGTCCACCAGCTAGAAACCAAGTCAAGAAGACTTTCCTCCCTGAGCCACATAAGCTGAAATCTCAAAGTTTGTTTCTTAAGATGATCAGCTAAATAGGTAGATAATTTAATCAGCCAATGGTCCGATCCTCGCCAATCTAAAATTTTAGAACATGACAGCCACTTGTCACCCACCCAAAAATAGGACACAAGAAACCTGTCTAACCGTTCAGAGATGGCATCATCTCCAAGCCCCCTATTATTCCAAGTAAACATGCCATTAAAGGTTTGATATCCATGAGCTGGAGCTGATCCAAATTATCCCTTAGAAGATTAGAAGAGGGGTCCAAATGAGGCATACCCCCCTTTTTCTCCTAGAGGGAGGAAATTGCATTGAAGTCACCTACTATAATCTACGGGAGGAAAGGATCTAACGATCTCAGAAAATTGATATGTGACCACAGGAGAGTCTTTCTAGGGACATCCATTAGAGCATAAATGTTAGAAATAATAATTCTTTCCCTCATCTCCAAACTAGTTGTATCCAGAGAGATGGAAAATCTACTAGAGATCCACCAAACAGGGGAAATTTGTTGAGGATCCCAAAGGCACGCAAGACCCTTTGAGCTGCCTTGCGTACCGACACACTAGAAACACCTTCTATTCCAAATCTTAGAAACACACTGCATCATACCATCCACAAATAACTTTGTCTCTTGGAGGAAAACCACATCTAGAGAATGAGCACTAAGTCTCGAATAACCTTTTGTGTAGGGATGATATTCATATCCCTTACATTTCAAGATTACAAAATTATCACGAAGGGTGAGAGAAGTGAGTATCTAATGTCTTCATTGACCCAGATTCCACCAATGTCTCTCTAGCCATCTTAACTTTCTCTTGATCCTTCTTCCTCCCCACTTTTTGGGGCTTATTAGGAGCACCATTTTTCAAAGATTTTTGTTGTAGACGCAAAATAGAAGAAGAGAGGGCTTTTTAATTACTAGGGTCTTCCAAACCTAGTCCACTAGCTAAACTCATCCTTTCATCTGAAGAGGCCATGGGGGTTTCCACCAAACCACAAGAATCCCTAAACCTAACATCAGGGGGAGAAGCAATCGAATCCATCACCATGCTGAAATCCACCATAGAATCAAGGACCGAGGTAGTGATAGGAAAGGCTCTGAATTATTATTAACTAAAGGAGAGGCTTCAACATGCATGTTAGAAGAAACACCCTCTTTATGGACTAATGCATTCAATGCTTCAATCTTATTAAAAGTCTCCTGTTGATGATCCTGAAGAGTCTTCTTCTAACCTCGATTCTTGTTTCATGCCTTAACTAACACAAAACAATCTTTATCCGATACCACCCCTTGCATGGGTACTTTACCATTTTCTATCCTTGGATTAGATAGAGCCTTCACATTATCTAAACCACGAGCACCCGAGGCATGAAGGCTTCTCCTTAGAAGATGGCCATATTCATGGCATATCCGGCCCCTGAAAGGTAAAGTCTCATAGTCTACATGTTGAGTCCAGGAGGTAGACCCAAGAGTATAATCAATAAAATCTGGCAGAGGTTGGCTTAGGTCAATCTCCACACAGACTCGGGCATAGGAAAAAATTTGCTTCTTCAGAGTTTGTTGAGATGGGCCAATAGGCTTCCCTAACAACAACATAATTGATTATAGAATACCCTGTCTCCAACATTCCAACAGTGGTCAAGGAAAATGAACCCAAACTGGCACCTTCGAGGGTAGCTCCTCTGCCGAATTAAACTTTGCATGTTAAGGCTTCATGAAAAAGCCAACTTGATTATAAAAGAAGGGTCTTTCCTCAAAAACCTTGTTATGATCAAAGATACATAAAAAACCACCAGAAAGAAGTTATTCGCAGCTAGCAAGATTTCAAAATCACCTTTTGGATTGCATGACTTGCGAATCTAGGGTTCCAAAAAAGGCATCGAAACCCTCAATCCCATAAATTTGTGGATTAAAGCATGTTTGCTATAATATTCCTGGTCCTCGATTACCACCTCTGTTTGAATCACCAGCTTCAGATGAACTTGAGCTCTATCTAAGTATCCATTTATGTTGGGCTTTTAATTTTTTTTTTCTTTTTTATCTCCTCTTATCTTTTTTTTATCCTTTGTCATTTTTCTTTTCGATGGGGTGCTTTGTTGTGTTTTTTCTCTTTTCTCTTACTTTTAAAGTTTTTTCTCGAGTAAACTTTTTCTTTTCTTGGCTCCTTGTTCTACTTTTTTATTTTTATTTGCCCCTCTTATGACCTTTCTTCTTTTTGTTGATGCCTTGTACTCTTTGATTTTTTTGATTTTTTAACTTTCGCCTATAAGACTATATTTTTTATTTGAGACTTTTTTCTTTCCCACTCTTTTTTTTTTTTTAACTTTTCCCTTATATGGTCATATTTATTATTTTAGAGTTCCTATTTCTCTTAATTTCTTTCAATTTTTTGGCTTTTCTCTTATATGGTCATATTTGTTATTGTAGACTTTTTTTGCTTCCTCACTCTTTGGTTTTTTAGATTTTTTTGTTTTTCTTATATATTTCTATATTTGTTATTTTAGAATTTTTTGTTTCTCACTCTATTGTTGGGTTTTTATTTATTTTTTGTTTTTTTTTCTCTTCCTTTTATCATTTTTTAATCCTTTATCATTTTTCCTTTTGGTCGGGTGCTTCGTTGTGTGTTTTCTTTTTGCTCTTTTAAAGTTTTTTATATTGGGCAAACTTTTTCTTTTCTTGAGTTCTTGTTTTATTTTTTTTATTTCTATTTGCCCCTCTTGTGATCTTTCTCCTTTTTGTTTGTCTTTCACTCTTTGTTTTTATTTATTTATTCTACTTTTCCCTTATGTGGCCATATTTGTTATTTTAAAATTGTTTTCTTCCTCAGTCTTTGATTTTTTGGCTTCCCCTATATGGTCATATTTGTTATTTTAGACTTATTTTTTTCTTTCTGTGGTTTTTTCAAATTTTTGGCTTTTCCCCTATAGGACCATATGACCTTTCTTCTTTTTGTTTGTCTTTTAACATTTAATTTTTTTGTTATTTTAACTTTTTCTTTATACAACCATATATGCTATTTTAGATATTTTTCTTCCTTACGCTTTGGTTTTTACAAATTTTTGGCTTTTCTATATATGGTCATATATGTTATTTTAGATTTTTTTTCTTCCTCACTCTTTGGTTTTGTTGTTTTTTCCCTTATATGGCCTTATTTGTTATTTTAGATTTTTTTTCTCTCACTTTATTGTTAGGATTTTATTTTAATTTGTTAATGTTCTTTTTTATCTCTTCTTTGTATGCTTTTTTCTTCTTTATCTTTTTTCCATCTGGTGGGGTGCTTCATTGTGCATTTTAGAGTTTTTTTTTTCTTTTTCTTTATTTTTTTTGAATTTTTGACTTTTCCCTTATATGGCCATATTTGTTATTTTAGACTTTTTTTTTTCCTCACTCTTTTGTTTTTTTATATTTTTTTGTTTTTCTTTTATATGGATATATTTGTTATTTTAGAATTTTTTCTTTCTCACTCTATTGTTGGGTTTTTATTTATTTTATTTTATTTTACTTTATTTTCTACTTTTTATTATTTTTTCTTCTAGTGGGGTGTTTCGTTGTGTGTTTTTTTCTCTTACTTTAATATTTTGTATATTGGGAAAACTTTTTCTTTTCTTTGCTTCTTATTTTATTTTTTTGATTTCTATTTGCCCCTCTTGTGATTTTTCTCTTTTCTGTTTGTCTTTCACTATTTGGTTTTTTTGATTTAGTCTACTTTTCCCTTATATGACCATATTTGTTATTTTAGAATTGTTTTCCTCTTCAATCTTTGATTTTTTGGGTTCCCCTATATGGTCATATTTGTTATTTATGATTTTCTTTCTTTGGGTTTTTCAATTTTTTGGCTTTTCCTTTATATGACGGTATGACCTTTCTTCTTTTTGTTTGTCTTTTAATTTTTAATTTTTTCAATTTTTTGGATTTTCCTTTATATGGCCATATATGTTATTTTAGATATATTTCTTCCTTACTCTTTGTTTTTTTCAATTTTTTTGGCTTTTCTATATATGGTCATATATGTTATTTTAGATTTTTTTTCTTCCTCACTCTTTAGTTTTTTAATTTTTTGTCTTTTTCCTTATATGGCCATATTTGTTATTTTTGATTTTTTCCTCTCTCACTTTGTTGTTAGGATTATATTTTAATTTGTTTCTGTTCTTTCTCATCTCTTCTTTGTATCCTTTTTTTCTCCTTTATCAGTTTTTCTTTTGGTCGAGTTGTTTGTTGTGCATTTTTTCCTATTTTTCTTGCTTTTAAAGTTTTTTCTTTGGCAAATTTTTTTTTTTGGCTCCCTACATTTTTTCTTGGTTTTTATTTACCGTTCTCATAGTCTTTCTCCTTTTTGTTTGTCTTTTAGTGTTTGGTTTTTTTCAATATTTTGGCTTTTCCCCTATATGACCATATTTGTTATTTTAGACTTTTTTCTTCCTCACTCTTTATGTTTTTCAATTTTTTTGCTTTCCCATTATATGGCTATATTTGTTATTTTAGAATTTTTTCTTCCTCACTCTTTAGATTTTTTGGCTTTTTTTAATATGGTTGTTTGGCCTATCTATTTTTTGTTTAAGCTTTTTAGTCTTTATTTATTATTTATTCTTTAAATTTTCATCTATATGGTCATATTTGTTTTTTTATTACTTTTATCTTCCTTGCTCGTTGGTTTTGTTGATTTTTTGGCTTTTCCACTATATGGTCATATTTGTTATTTTAATTTTTTTTCTTCCTTAATTTATTGTTGGGCTTTTAATTTTTTTATTCTTTTTTATCTCCTCTTATCCTTTTTTATCCTTTGTCATTTTTCTTTTTGATGGGGTGCTTTGTTGTGTTTTTTTCTCTTTTATCTTGCTTTTAAAGTTTTCTCTTGAGCAAACCTTTTCTTTTCTTGGCTCCTTGCTTTATTCTTTAATTTCTATTTGTCCCTCTTATAAAATTTATTCTTTTTGTTATGCCTTTTACTCTTTGTTTTTTTTCAAATTTTTAACTTTCCCCTATAAGATTATATTTGTTATTTGAGACTTTTTTTCTTCCCCACTCTTTGGTTTTCTTGATTTTTTAACTTTTCCCTTATATGGTCATATTTATTATTTTAGAGTTTTTTTCTTTCTCTTTGTTTCTTTCAATTTTTTGGATTTTCCCTTATATCGCCATATTTGTTATTTTAGACTTTTTTTCTTCCGCACTTTTTTGTTTTTTAGATTTTTATTTTTATTTTTTTATATTGCTATATTTGTTATTTAGAATTTTTTTTCTCACTGTATTGTTGGGCTTTTACTTATTTTTTTCTCTTCTTTTTATCAAATTTTTCTCCTTTATCATTTTTCCTTCTGTTGGGTTGCTTCGTTATGTGTTTTTTCTTTTACTTTTAAAGTTTTTTATATTGGGCAAACTTTTTCTTTTCTTGGCTTCTTATTTTTATTTTTTGATTTATATTTCCCCCTCTTGTGATCTTTCTCCTTTTTGTACTATTTGGTTTTTTTGATTTATTGTACTTTTCCCTTTTATGGCCATATTTGTTATTTTAGAATTATTTTATTCTTCAGTCTTTGATTTTTTCGCTTCCCCTTTATTGTCATATTAGTTATTTTTGACTTAGTTTTTTCTTTCTTTAGTTTTTTCAAATTTTTGGCTTTTCCCCTATATGACCTTATGATCATTATTGTTTTTGTTTGTCTTTTAACTTTTAAATTTTTTTATTTTTTGGATTTTCCTTTATACGTCCATATTTGTTATTTTAGATATTTTTCTTCCTTACTCTTTGGTTTCTTCCATTTTTTGGCTTTTCTATATATGGTCATATATGTTATTTTAGATTTTTTTCTTCTTCACCTTTGGTTTTTTAATTATTTTTATTTTTCCTTATATGGCCATATTTGCTATTTTAGATTCTTTTTCTCTTTCACTTTATTGTTAGGATTTTATTTTAATTTTTTATGTTCTTTTTCATCTCTTCTATGTATCCTTTTTTTCTACTTTATCATTTTTCCTTTTGGTGGGGTCCTTCGTTGTGCATTTTTTCGTATTTTTCTTGCTTTAAAGTTTTACCTCTTTGGCTAACTTTTTTTTGTTTTTTGGCTCCCTACTCTTTTTATTACTTTTTATTTACCCCTCTGATAGTCTTTCTCCTTTTTTTTATCTTTTAGCGTTTGGATTTTTTGAGTTTTTAGCTTTTCTCCTATATGAACATATTTGTTATTTTAAACTTTTTTCTTCCTCACTCTTTAATGTTTTCAATTTTTTTGTTTTCCCATTATATGGCTATATTTGTTGTTTTAGACTTTTTTATTCTTCACTTTTTAGATTTTTTGATTTCTTGGCTTTTTTTATATGGTTTTTTGGCCTTTATCTTTTTTGTTTATGCTTTTTAATGTTTAATTGTTTCAATTATTTGAATTTTCGTCTATATGGCCATATTTGTTATTTTATTACTTTTATCTTCCTCACTCTTTGGTTTTTTTAATTTTTTGTCTTTTCTGCTATATGGTCATATTTGTTATTTTAAATTTATTTCTTCCTTACTTTATTGTTGGGCTTTTAGTTTTTTGTTCTTTTTTATCTCCACTTATCCTTTTTTTATCCTTTGTCATTTTTATTTTCGATGGGGTGCTTTATTGTGTTTTTTTCTCTTTTCTCTTGCTTTTAAAGTTTTTTCTCTTGATCAAACTTTTTCTTTTCTTGGCTCCTTGCTTTATTTTTTAATTTCTACTTGCTTCTCTTATGACCTTTTTTCTTTTTGTTAATGCCTTTTACTCTTTGGTTTTTTCAAATTTTTAACTTTCCCCTATAAGATCTATATTTGTTATTTGAGACATTTTTTCTTCCCCACTCTTTATTTATTTATTTTTTAACTTTTCCCCTATATGGTCATATTTATTATTTTAGAGTTTTTTCTTTCTCTTTGATTCTTTCAATTTTTTAGCTTTTGCCTTACATGGTCATATTTGTTATTTTAGACTTGTTTTCTTCCTCACTCTTTGATTTTTTAGATTTTTTAGTTTTTCTTTTATATGGCTATATTTGTTATTTTAGAATTTTTTCTTTCTCACTCTATTGTTTGACTTTTATTTATGTTTTGTTTTTTTTCTCTTCTTTTTATCATTTTCCCTTCTGGTGGGGTGCGTCGCTGTGTATTTTGTTCTATTACTTTTAAATTTTTTTATATTGGGCAAAAATTTTCTTTTATAGGAATCTTGTTTTATTTTTTGATGTCTATTTGCCCCTCTTGTGATCTTTCTCCTTTTTGTTTGTCTTTCAGTCTTTGGTTTTTTATTTATTTATTCTACTTTTCCCCTATATGGCCATATTTGTTATTTTATAATTGTTTTCTTCATCAGTCTTTGATTTTTTGGGTTCCCTTATATGGCCATATTTGTTTAGACTTATTATTATTATTATTTTTTTGGCTTTTCCCCTATATGACCATATGATCTTCTTTTTGTTTGTCTTTTAACTTTTAATTTTTTTGATTTTTTGGCTTTTTCCTATATGACCATATTTATTATTTAACTTTTTTTCTTCCTCATTATTTGATTTTTTATGTTTCTTTATGACGAAATGTTTTATCTCTATTTGGTTTCTTTCTTTGATCCTCTAATTTTCTCTTCTCAAGACATATTGATTGTTCTCATTTCTTCCTTTCTACATCCCTTCTCCTTCGCCTCTTTTCTCTTACTCTTCTTCTCCTTGGACTTTTCATTACTAGTTCTATTGGTAATCTTTTTTTATTTCGACAGGTTCCATTGTTGTTTTCTCCATTTTCTTTTGATTTGAATCTTTCATTTTATAGCTCTATTTCATTGGTGGACCTTTTATTTTTTTGGCTCCCTATTTTATTGGTTTTTTTTCTATTTCTCTGTCTTGTGACCTTTCTCCCATTTTTTATGACTCTCTCTTTTAGCCATTTTTTTAATTTTTTAATTTTCCTCTGCATGGTCATATTTATAATTTTCCATGCTTTTTTATTCCTTATTCTTTGTTTTATTTATTTATTTATTTATGACAAAGTGTTTTATCTCTTCTTTGGTTTTGTTTCTCTTTTGTTATGGTGAAATATTTTGATCCTTACTTTGTCTCTTTCATTAATCCTCCTTGTTTCTCTCCTCTAGTCCTATTTAATGCTTTCCTTGTCTCCTTTTCATGTGCCTCTTCTTTGACCTTTTCTACATTTGGTATTTTCTTTACAATATGCATTGTTGGTTCTATTAGTAGCTTGGTTTATAAAATGAAAAAACATCTATATTTTATTGACAGTGTCTTTTTAGTAATTATTCATTTGATTTAAAAATTCCATCTTTACTCCTTATGGTAGAGTGAATGTTTTGGATGATGTTTGATTTTTCCCTATTATTAGGCTTTTCTTTTATTTTTTATTCTGTTCTCTTTCTTCTTATCATTTTTTCTCCTTTGTCATTTTTTTTTCTGCTTGGGTGCTTCATTGTGTGTTTTTTCCCTCGTTTCTCTTGTTTAATATTTTTTTCTCATTGACGGGCTTTTTATTTTCTTGTTTCCCTATTTTATTTTTTTTCTTTGTAATTGCCCCTTTTGTGACCTTCCTCCTTTTTGTTTATGTCTTTTAGCCTTTGGTTTTTTCAAAATTTTGGATTTTCCTTTATATGATCATATTGGTTATTTTAGTATTTTACTTCCTCTCTATTTTTTTTCCCTATATGGCCATATATGTTATTTTAAACTTTTTTCTTGTTTATTTTTTTAATTTTTTTTGTCTTTTTCCATATATGGCCATCATTACTATTTTACACTTTTTTCTTCTTGAATTTATTGTTGAGATTTTTTTTTTCTCTCCTTATCTTTTTTTTTTAATCATTTGTCTTTGTAGTGGGGTGCTTCATTGTGCATTTTTTTCCCCATTTTTCTTCCTTTCAATGTTTTTTTTTTTTTTGGCTAATTTTTTCTTTTCTTGGTTCCTTTCTTTTTTTTGCTTTCTATTTGCCACCCTTGTGGGCTTTTCCCTTTTTGTTTATGTCTTTTATCATTTGATTTTTTAAAGTTTTTATCTTTCCCCTTATATGACGATGTTTATTATTTTAGACTTTTTCCTTCCTCACTCTATTTTTTCAATATTTTGACTTTTCCCCTATATACCTATATATTTTTCTCCTTTTTGTTTATGTATTTTGGTCTTTGTTTTTTTCTCAATTTTTTTAGTTTTTCCCTATATGGCCACTTTTGTTATTTTAATTTTTTATCTTTCTCACTCTTTGATTTTTTTTGCTTTTTTAGCTTTTCCCCTATATGACCATATTTGTTTTAGACTTTTTTTCCTCACTCTATTATTGGGCTTTTATTTTTTATTTTTTTCTCTCTTTTTATTATTTTTTCTCCTTTGTCATTTTTCTTTCTGGTGCATCTTTTGTTGTGAGTTTTTTTCTCTTTTCTCTTGCTTTTATTTTATTTTTTTTGGACAATTTTTTTCATTTCTTGGCTCCTTGCTTTATTTTTTTAATTTTTATTTAACCCTCTCGTGACCTTTCTTCTTTTTGTTTATGACTTTCACTTTTTGTTTTTTTCAATTTATTGACTTTTCTCCTACATAGCCATATTTGTTATTTTAGACTTTTTCCTTCCTCTCTTTGATTTTTTCAAATTTTTGGATTTTTCCTATATGTTCATATTTATTATTTTAGACTTATTTCTTACTCACTCTTTAGTTCTTTCAATTTTTTAACTTTCCCCCTAAATGGTCACATGACCTTTCTCCTTTTTATTTGTCTTTTAGCCTTTACTTTTTTAGATTGTGTCTTTTCCCCTATATGACCAAATTTAATATTTGATCTTTTTCTCTCACTCTTTAATTTTTTTTAATTTATGACAAAATATTTTATCTCTGTTTGGTCTCTCTCTTTGATTGTATGTTCTTCTCTCCTCAAGACCTATTGATTATTCTCCTTTCCTCTTTTTCACTTCCCTTCTCTTTCACATCTTTTCTCTTGTTCTTCTTCTCTTTGTAGTTTGTATTGTTGGTTCTACTACTATTCTGGTTTAAAACATGAAAACGGTCTTGATTTGTATTGATAGTGCTTGTTTCTCTAATTATTTATTTTATTATGACTCGACTTGGCTTCCTTCAAGAGAGTGGATAATTTGGATGGTGTTTGGTTTTTTACTCTATTGTTGGGTTTTTTTCTCTCATTTGGTTTTCATTTTATTTCCCTTTATCTTTTTTGCTTCCAACAGGGTATTTGATTATTTTATTCATTTTGTATTGCTTTGAAGCTTTCATTTTAAAGCTCTTTCTTTAGTGGACCTTTTTTCCTTAGCTCTCTGTTTTGTTTTGTTCTTTCTATTTCTCTATCTTGTGGCTTTTCCTCTTCTTTTTTTAAGGATTTTAAGCCTCTTAACCTTTTTTTTCTTTTTTTTAAATTTTTCTTCCATGGTCATATTTTTAATTTTCCTCCTTGTTTCTCTCCACAAGCCTTATATAATGCTCTACTTGCCTCCTTTTCATGTTCCTCTTCCTTTGCCCTTTTCTCTTTTTGTTATTCTCTTTGTAGTATGCATTGTTTGTTCTATTAATGATTTGGTTTATGAAATGAAAATAGTCCTATGTGTTATTGATAGTATATATTTTACTACTTTTTCATTTGATTTCAACATTCCATCTTTGCTCTTTATGATAGAGTGTATGTTTTGGATGGTTTTTGATTTTTCTCTATTATTGAGTTTTTTTTTTAAAAATTTTAATAACTCTTTTCTCTCTCTTCTTCTTATCTTTTTTCTCCTTTGTCATTGTTCCTTCCAGTGCAGTGCTTCGTTGTGTTTTTTTTCTCTTTTCTCTTGCTTTTAAAGTTACTTCTCTTTGGTGAAAATTTTCTTTTATTAGCTCCTTGATTTATTTTTTGCTTTCTATTTAACCCCCTTTTGGCTTTCCTCTTTTTCGTTTATACTTTTTATCCTTTATATTTTTAATTTTTTGGCTTTGCCTCTATACGGTCATATTTGTTATTTTATATTTTTTTTCTTCCTTGCTCTTTATTTTTTCAATTTTTTGTCTGTTTCCTATATGGTCATATCTATTATTTTAGACTTTTTTTTTTCTTCCTCACTCTGATTTTTTTGATGTTTTGTCTTTTCCCCTATATGATCATATTTGTTAATTTACACTTTTTTCTTTCACACTTTATTGTTGAGATTTTTATTTTGTTTTTGCTCTTTTTTTTCTCTTCTTACCATTTTTTTTCCTTTATCATTTTTTTCCTTTATCATTTTTCCTTTCAGTGGGGTGCTTTGTTGTGCATTGTTTTTCCATTTCTCTTGCTTTTCCTTCTGGTGGGGTGCTTCATTATGCATTTTTTCTTATTTTTCTTGCTTTTAATGTTTTTCCTCTTTGGCTAACTTTTTCTTTTTTTGACTCCCTACTTTTTTTTTCTTGCTTTTTATTTACCCCTCTCATAGTCTTTCTCCATTTTGTTTGTCTTTTATTTTTATTTTTATTATTTTTAATTTTTTTAATTTTTGGCTTTTCCCCTATATGACCATATTTGTTATTTTAGACTTTTTTCTTCCTCACTCTTTATTTTTTTTATTTTTTTTGTTTTTCCATTATATGGCTATATTTGTTATTTTGGACTTTTCACTTCTTCACTCTTTATATTTTTTGATTTCTTGGCTCTTTTTTATATGGTTATTTGGCCTTTCTCTTTTTTGTTTATGCTTTTTAGTCTTTGTTTTTGTTTTTTGAATTTTCATCTATATGGCCATATTTATTATTTTATTACTTTTATCTTCCTCATTTTTTATTTTTATTTTATTTTTTAGCTTTTCTGCTATATGGTCATATTTGTTATTTTAATTTTTTTCTTCCTTACTTTATTGTTGGGCTTTTATTTTTTTGTTCTTTTTTTATCTCCTCTTATCCTTTTTTATCTTGTGTCATTTTTCTTCCCCACTCTTTGGGTGTTTTTTTTTTTTTTTAATAACTTTTCCCTTATATGGTCATATTTATTGTTTTCGAGTTTTTTTCTTTCGATTTTTTGGCTTTTCCCTTATAAGGTCATATTTGTTATTTTAGACTTTTTTCTTCCTCACTCTTTGGTTTTTTAGAATTTTTTGTTTTTCTTTTATATGGCTATATTTGTTATTTAGGATATTTTTCTTTCTCACTCTATTGTTGGGCTTTTATTTATTTTTTGTTTTTATTCTCTTCTTTTTATCATTTTTTTCTCCTTTATCATTTTTCATTCTAGTGGGGTGCTTCGGTGTGTGTTTTTTAATTTTTTCTCTTACTTATAAAGTTTTTTATATTGGGCAAATTTTTTCTTTTCTTGGCTTGTTTTAGTTTTTTGATTTCTATTTACCTCTCTTGTGATCTTTTTTCTTTTTGTTTGTCTTTCACACTTTGTTTTTTTGATTTATCCTACTTTTCCCTTATATGGCCATATTTGTTATTTTAGAATTGTTTTGTTCTTCAGTCTTTGATTTTTTGGCTTCCCCTATATGATCATATTTGTTATTTTAGACTTAATTTTTTCTTTTTTTGGTTTTTTCAATTTTTTGGCTTTTCCCCTTTATGACCATATGACCTTTATTGTTTTTGTTTGTCTTTTCACTTTTAATTTTTTCAAATTTTCAAATTTTCCTTTATTCGGCCATATATGCTATTTTAGATATTTTTCTTCCTTACTCTTTGGTTTTTTCGATTTTTTGGCTTTTCTATATATGGTCATATATGTTATTCTAGATTTTTTTTCTTCCTCACTTTTTTATTTTTTATTTTTTAATCTTTTTCCTTATATGGCCATATTTGTTATTTTAGATTTTTTTTCTCTCTCACTTTATTGTTAGGATTTTATTTTAATTTGTTTATGTTCTTTTTATCTCTTCTTTGTCTCTCTTTTTTCTCTTTTATCATTTTTCCTTCTGGTGGGGTGCTTCGTTGTGTATTTTTTCCTATTTTTCTTGCTTTTAAAGTTGTTACTCTTTGGCTAATTTTTTTTTTTTTGGCTCCCTACATTTTTTTGTTGCTTTTTATTTACCCCTCTCATAGTCTTTCTCTTTTTTGTTTGTATTTTAGCATTTGATTTTTTTGTTTTTTGACTATGACCATATTTTTTATCTTAGACTTTTTTCTTCCTCACTCTTTATTCTTTTCAATTTTTTTGTTTTCTCATTATATGGTTATTTATATTATTTTAGACTTTTTTCTTCTTCACTCTTTAGATTTTTTTGCTTTTTTTAATATGGTTATTTGGCCATTCTCTTTTTTGTTTATGGTTTTTAGTCTTTGTTTTTATCAAATTTTTTAATTTTCATTTATATGGCCATATTTGTTATTTTATTACTTTTATCTTCCTTGCTCTTTGGTTTTTTTTTTTCTTTTTTGGCTTTTCCGCTATATAGTCATATTTGTTATTTTAAATTTTTTTCTTCCTTACTTCATTACTGGGCTTTTATTTTTTTATTCTTTTTTATCTCCTCTTATCCTTTTCTTAATCCTTCGTCATTTTTCTTTTCGATGGGGTGCTTTGTTGTGTTTTTTCCTTTTACTTTTGCTTTTAAAGTTTTTTTCTCTTGAGCAAACTTTTTCTTTTGTTGGCTTCTTGCTTTATTTTTTTATTTCTATTTGCCCCTCTTATGACCTTTCTTCTTTTTGTTTATGCTTTTTACTCTTTGGTTTTTTCAAATTTTTGACTTACCACTATAAGACTATATTTGTTATTTGAGACTTTTTTTATTCCCCACTCTTTGGTTTTTTTGATTTTTTAACTTTTTGCTTATATGGTGGTATTTATTATTTTAGAGTTTTTTTGTTTCTTTTGATTTTTTGGCTATTCCCATATATTGCCATATTTGTTATTTTAGACTTTTTTTCTTCCTCACTCTTTGGTTTTTTAGATTTTGTTGTTTTTTTTTATGGCTACATTTGTTATTTTAGAATTTTATCTTTCTCACTCTATTGTTGGGCTTTTATTTATTTTTTCTTTTTTTCTCTTCTTTTTATCATTTTTTTCTTTTAGTAGGGTTACTTCGTTGTGTGTTTTTAATTTTTTCTCTTACTTTTAAAGTTTTTAATATTGGGCAAATTTTTTCTTTTCTTGGCTTCTTATTTTATTGTTTTGATTTCTATTTACCCCTGTTGTTATCTTTTTCTTTTTTGTTTTTTCTTTAGATTTTTAGATTTTTTGGCCTTTATCTTTTTTATTTATGCTTTTTAGTCTTTGGTGTTTTTGATTTTTTGAATTTTCATCTATATGGTCATAATTGTTATTTTATTTAATTTATCTTCCTCGTTCTTTGTTTTTTTTAATTTTTTAGCTTTTCTGCTATATGGTCATATTTATTTTAATTTTTTTTCTTCTTTACTTTATTGTCAGGCTTTTAATTTTTTTGTTCTTTTTTATCTCCTCTCATCCTTTTTTATCCTTTGTCATTTGTCTCTTTTCTCTTGCTTTTAAAGTTTCTTCTCTCGAGCAAACTTTTTCTTTTTTTGGCACCTTGCTTTATATTTTTATTTCAATTTGCCCCTCTTATGACCTTTCTTGTTTTTGTTGATGCCTTTTACTCTTTAGTTTTTTCAAATTTTTAACTTTCCCCTATAAGACCACATTTGTTATTTGAGTCTTTTTTTCTTCCCCACTCTTTGGTTTTTTTGGTTTTTTAGATTTTCCCCTATATGGTCATATTTATTATTTTAGAGTTTTTTTCTTTCTCTTTGTTTCTTTCAATTTTTTGGCTTTTCCCTTATTTGGCCATATTTGTTATTTTAGACTTTTTTTCTTCCTTACTCTTTAGTTTTTTAGATTTTTTTTTGTTTTTCTTTTATATGGCTATATTTGTTATTTTATAATTTTTTCTTTCTCACTCTGTTGTTGGGATTTTATTTATTTTTTATTTTTTTTCCTATTTTTTTATCATTTTTTCTTCTTTATCATTTTTCCTTCTGGTGGGGTGCTTCGTTGTATGTTTTTTCTTTATTTGCTTACGTTTAAAGTTTTTTATATTGGACAAACTTTTTCTTTTCTTGGCTTCTTGTTTTATTTTTTTTATTTCTATTTTCCCCTCTTGTGATCTTTCTCTTTTTTGTTTGTCTTTCACTCTTTGGTATTTTTGATTTATTCTACTTTTCCCTTATATGGCCATGTTTGTTATTTTAGAATTAATTTCTTCTTTAGTCTTTGAATTTTTGGGTTTTCCTATATGGTCATATTTGTTATTTTAGACATTTTTTTCTTTCTTTAGTTTTTTCAAATTTTTGGCTTTTCTCTTATATGACCATTTGACCTTTCTTCTTTTTATTTGTCTTTTAACGCTTATTTATTTTTTATTTTTTGACTTTTCCTTTATATGGCCATATATGCTATTTTAGATATTTTTCTTCCTTATTCTTTGTTTTTTTAAAATTTTTTGGCTTTTCTATAGATGGTCATATATGTTATTTTAGATATTTTTTCTTCCTCACTATTCATTTTTTTTTGACTTTTTCGTTATATGGCTATATTTGTTGTTTTAAATTTTTTTCTCTCTCACTTTATTGTTAGGATTTTATTTTAATTTGTTTATGTTCTTTTTCATCTCTTCTTTGTATACTTTATCATTTTTCTTTCTAGTGGGGTGCTTTGTTATGCATTTTTTCTTATTTTTCTTGCTTTTAACATTTTTTCTCTTTCTCTAGCTTTTTATTTTTTTGGCTCCCTACTTTTTTTCTTACTTTTTATTTATCCCTCTCATAGTCTTTTTACTTTTTGTTTGTCTTTTAGCATTTGGTTTTTTTTCATTTTTTGGCTTTTCTCCTATATGATCAAATTTGTTATTTTAGACTTTTTTCTTCCTCAGTCTTTATTTTTTTAAATGTTTTATCTCTATTTGTCTTTCTTTGATTCTATGTTCTCTCTTCATGACCTATTGATTCCTCTCCTTTCCTCCTTTCAACATCCCTTCTCCTTCACCCCTTTTTTCCTACTCTTCATCTCTTTGCACTTTGCATTGTTCGTTCCACTGGTATTCTAGGTAAAAACATGAAAATGGTCTTGAGTTGTATTTATAGTTCTTGTTTCTATAATTATTTTTTTGATTATGACTCGACTTTGCTCCCTACAAGAGAGTGGATACTTTGAATGGTGTTTGGTTTTTTACTCTATTAATGTGATTTTTTTTCTTTTTGTTATCATTTATTTATTTTTCCTTCTAGTAGGGTACTTGGTTATTTTCTCCCTTTTCTATTGGTTTGAAGCTTTCATTTTAAAGCTCTTTCTTTGGTGGACCTTTTTTTCTTACCTTCTTGTTTTGTTTTGTTCTTTCTATTTCTCTATATTGTGGCCTTTCCCCCTTTTTATGACTTCAAGCCTTTTAATTTTATTTCCTTCCATGGTCATGTTTTTAATTTTTCTCCTTGTTTCTTTCCTCAAGTTTTATATAATGCTCTACTTGCCTCCTTTCCATGTTCTCTTCTTTTGACCTTTTCTCCTTTTGTTATTCTCTTTTCACTATGCATTGTTGGTTCTATTAGTGGCTTGGTTTATAAAATGAAAATAGTCTTGTGTATTATTGACAATATTTGTTTTAGTAATTATTCATTTGATTTCAACATTCCATCTTTGCTCTTTATGATAGAGTGGATGTTTTGGATGTTGTTTGATTTTTCCATATTATTAGGTTTTTCTTTTGGATTATACTCTTTTCTCTCTCTTCTTCTTATCCTTTTTTCCACTTTGTTAATTTTCCATCCAATGGGGTGCTTTGTTGTGTTTTTTATTCTCTTTACTCTTATTTTAAATTTTTTTAATCTTTAGTGAAATTTTTCTTTTTTGGCTCCTTGCTTTATTTATTTGCCTTTTATTTACCCCTCTCATGGCCTTCCTCCTTTTTGTTTGTGCTTTTTAGCTTTTATTTTTTTGATTTTTTGGCACTTCCCCTATACGATCATATTTGTTATTTTTGACTTGTTTCTTTCTCACTCTTTATTTTTTCAATTTTTTGCCTTTTTCCAATAATAGACATATCTATTATTTTAGACTTTTTTCCTTCTCACTCTTTATTTTTTTTATTTTTTGTCTTTTCCCCTATATGACCATATTTGTTATTTTACACTTTTTTTTTCTTCATCACTCTATTGTTGGGATTTTATTTTGTTTTTGTTTTTTTTTCTCTTCTTTTTGTCAAATTTTTCTCTTTTATCATTTTTCCTTCCGGTGGGGTGCTTTGTTGTGCATTTTTTGGCTTTTTCCTATAATGCCATATTTGTTATTTTAAATTTTTTTATCTTCCATATTTTTTTATTTTTTCAATTTTTTAACTAAGGTTTAAAATAACCATATTTATTATTTTAGACATTTTTCTTCTTCACTCTTTGGGTTTTTCAATTTTTTGGCTTTTCCCTATATGGTCATATGGCATTTCTCCTTTTTGTTTATGCCTTTGTCTTAATTTTATTCGATTTCTTTAATTTTTTTTTAAATGGCTATATTTGTTATTTTAAATTTTTTAAATCTTCCTTACTATTTGTTTTTTTTTTTTTTTTTTTTTCGATTTTCTCTTTTATGGCCATATTTGTTATTTTTAGACTTTTTTTCTTCCTCATTTTATTGTTGGTTTCTTTTTCTTTCTTCTCTTATCCTTCTTTCTCCTTTGTCACTTTTCCTTGTGGAAGGGTGCTTCGTTGTGTATTTTTTTTCTTTTCACTTGCTTTTATAGTTTTTTCTGTGTGGCAAACTTTTTATTTTATTGGCTAACTGCTTTATTTTTTTTAAAAAAATTTCTTTTGGGAAATTTTTTTCTTTTCTTAGCTCGATTTATTTTTTTAAAATTTTTTCTTTTGGATTTTTTTTTCTTTTCCTGGCTCCTTGTTTTATTTCCTTAATTTTTATTTGCCCTTCTCTTGACATTTCTTCTTTTTGTTTATGCTTTTCACTTATTTAATTTTTTTTTTTGGCTTTTTCACTATATGGTCATATTTGTTATTTTAGATTTTTGTTCCTCATTTTTTGGTTTTTTTGATTTTATGGCTTTTCCTCTATATGGCTATATTTGTTATTTTAAACTTTATTCTTCCTCTTTGTTCTTTTCAATTTTTTGGTTTTCCTTTTATATTACCATATTTGTTATTTTAAATTTATTTCTTCCTCACTCTTTAATTTTTTAGATTTTTTGGCTTTTCCCCTATATGACCATATGGCTACTCCTTTTTATTTATGCTCTTCTTTTTGTTCTCCTTTATCTTCTTTCCTTCTAGTGGGATCATTGGTTATTTTTTTCTCTTTTCTATTGCTTTGAAGCTTTCATTTCAAAGCTCTCTTTCTTTGGTGGATCTTTTTTTGTTTGCTCCATGTTTTATTTTGTTCTTTCAATTTCTTTGTCTCGTGTCCTTTCCCCTTATTTTATGACTTTTAGCCTCTTTTTTCTTTCAATTTTTTCCCTCCATGGTCATATTTATAACTTCCCATGTTTTTTCTTCCTTGCTCTATATTTTATTTATTTATTTATGGTAAAGTGTTTATCTTTCCTTTATCTTTTTTTTGGTTTTGTTTGTCTTTGTTTATGGTAAAATGTTTTGATTTCTATTTTGTCTCTTTCATTAATCGTCCTTATTTCTCTCCTCAAGTCTTGTTTAATGCTCTCCTTGCCTCATTTCCATGTTCATCTTCCTTTGTCCTTTTCTCCTCTTGTTATTATCTTTGCACTATGCACTATTGATTTTATTAGTGGCTTAGTTTATAAAATGAAAATAGACCTCTGTGATATTGATAGTGTGTTTTTAGTAATTGTTCATTTGATTTCAATATCCCATCTTTGCTCCTTATGGTAGAGTGGATGTTTTGGATGGTGTTTGATTTTTTCATATTATTGAGCTTTTATTTTGTTGTTTATTTTTTCTCTCTACTCTTGTTCTCTTTTCCCCTGCCATTTTTCCTTCTACGAGAGTGCTTTGTTGTGTTTTTTTTGTATTTTCTTTTGTTTTTAAAGTTTTTTTTTCTTAGACAGACTTTTTCATTTCTTGGCTCCTTGTTTTATTTTTTTGCTTTGTATTTGCCTCTCTCATGGCCTTCTTCCTTTTTGTTTGTCTTTTAGCCTTCGATTTTTTTTATTTTTTAACTTTTCCTTTATACGGCCATATTTATTATTTTAGATATTTTTCTTCCTTACTCTATTTTTTTCAATTTTTTGGCTTTTCTATATATGGTCATATATGTTATTTTAGATTTTTTTTCTTCCTCACTCTTTGATTTTTTTATTTTTTATTTTTGTCTATATATGGCCATATTTGTTATTTTAGATTTTTCTCTCTCACTTTATTGTTAGGATTTCATTTTGATTTGTTTATGTTCTTTTTCACTCTTTAGATATTTTGATATTTTGATTTTTTGGCTTTTTTAAATATACTTTTTAGTCTTTGTTTTTTTTTTTAATATTTTTTGAATTTTCGTCTATATGGCCATATTTGTTATTTTATTAATTTTATCTTCCTCGCTCTTTGGTTTTTTTTATTTTTTGGCTTTTCCGCTATATGGTCTTATTTTTTATTTTGAATTTTTTTTCTTTTTTACTTTATTGTTGATCTTTTATTTTATTTTTTCTTTTTTATCACCTCTTATCTTTTTTTTATCATTTATCATTTGTCATTTTTCTTTTCGATGGGGTGCTTTGTTGTGGTTTTTTCTCTTGTTTCTTGCTTTTAAGTTTTTTTCTCTTGAGCAAACTTTTTATTTACTTGGCTCCTTTCTTTATTTTTTCATTTCTATTTTCCCCTCTTATGACATTTCTTGTTTTTGTTTATGCCTTTTACTCTTTGTTTTTTTTCAAATTTTTAACTTTCCCCTATAAGACTATATTTGTTATTTGAGATTTGTTTTCTTCCCCACTCTCTGGTCTTTTTGATTTTTTAACTTTTCCCTTATATGGTCATATTTATTATTTTAGAGTTTTTTCCTTTATCTTTGTTTTTCTTCAATTTTTTGGCATTTCCTTTATATGGCCATATTTGTTATTTTAGACCTTTTTTCTTACTCACTTTTTGGTTTTTTAGATTTTTTTGTTTTTCTTTTATATGGTTATGTTTGTTATTTTAGAATTTTTTTCTCACTCTATTGTTGGGCTTTTATTTATTATTTATTTTTTTCTCTTCTTTTTATTAGTTTTTTCTCCTTTATCATTTTCCCCTCTGTTGGGGTGCTTCGTTGTCTGTTTTTCTTTTTTCTTTTTTCTTCTAATTCTAATTTTAAAGTTTTTTATATTGGGAAATTTTTTTCTTTCCTTAGATTCTTGTTTTATTTTTTTAATTTCTATTTGCCCCTCTTGTGATCTTTTTGCTTTTTGTTTGTCTTTCACTCTTTGGTTTTTTTGATTTATTCTACTTTTCCCTTATATGGCCATATTTGTTACTTTAGAATTATTTTCTTTTTCAGTTTTTGATTTTTTGGCTTCCCCTATATGGTCATATTTGTTATTTTAGACTTTTTTTCTTTCTTTCTTTGGTTTTCTAATTTTTTTTGGCTTTTCCCTTATATGACGATATGACCTTTCTTCTTTTTGTTTGTTTTTTAACTTTTAATTTTTTTTTAATTTTTTGACGTTTCCTTTATACAACCATAGTTGTTATTTTAGATATTTTTTTCCCTTACTCTTTGGTTTTTTTGATTTTTTGGCTTTTTTATATATGGATATATGTTATTTTAGATTTTTTTGTCTTTTTCCTTATATGGCCATATTTGTTATTTTAGAATTTTTTTCTCACTTTATTGTTAAGATTTTATTTTAATTTGTTTATGTTCTTTATCATCTCTTCTTTGTATTGTTTTTTTTCCTTTATCATTTTTCCTTCTAGTGGGGTGCATCGTTATGCATTTTTTTCTTATTTTTCTTGCTTTTAACATTTTTTCTCTTTGGCTAGCTTTTTCTTTTTTTGGCTCCCTACTTTTTTTCTTGCTTTTTATTTATCCCTCTCATAGTCTTTTTCTTTTTTGTTTTTCTTTTAGCGTTTGGTTTTTCCCCTATATGATTATATTTGTTATTTTAGACTTTTTTCTTCCCCACTCTTTATTTTTTTCAATTTTTTTTATTTTCCCATTATATGGCTAAATTTGTTATTTTAGAATTTTTTCTTCAATATTTAAATTTTTTGGCTTTTTTTTATATAGTTATTTGGCTCTTCTCTTTTTTGTTTATGGTTTTTAGTCTTTATTTATTTGGATTTTTTGAATTTTTGTCTATATGGCCATATTTGTTATTTTATTACTTTTATCTTCCTCGCTCTTTGGGTTTTTTGATTCTTACTTTATTATTGGGCTTTTATTTTTTTTGTTTTTTGTTTATCTCCTCTTATCCTTTTTTTATCTTTTGCCATTTTTCATTTCGATGGTTTATTTTGTTGTGTTTTTTAATCTTTTCTCTTGTTTTTAAAGTTTTTTCTCATGAGCAAATTTTTTCTTTTCTTGGCTTCTTGCTTTATTTTTTTATTTCTATTTGCCCCTCTTATGATGTTTCTTCTTTTTGTTTATGCCTTTTACTCTTTGGTTTTTTTGATTTTTTTACTTTCCCTTATAAGACTATATTTGTTATTTGAGACTTTTTTTCTTCCCCACTCTTTACTTTTTTTGATTTTTTAACTTTTCCCTTATATGGTCACATTTATTATTTTAGAGTTTTTAAATTTCTCTTTGTTTCTTTCAATTTTTTGGATTTTCCCTTATATTGCCATATTTGTTATTTTAGACTTTTTTTATTCCTCACTCTTTCATTTTTTAGATTTTTTTTGTTTTTCTTTTATTTGGTTATATTTAATATTTTAGAATTTTTTCTTTTTCACGCTATTGATGAGCTTTTATTTATTTTTTGTTTTTTTCTCTTCTTTTTATCATTTTTTTCTCCTTTATGATATTTCCTTGTAGTGGGGTACTTCATTGTGTGTGTGTGTTTTTTTTAATCTTACTTTTAAAGATTTTTATATTGGACAAACTTTTTCTTTTCTTGGCTTTTTGTTTTATTTTTTGATTTCTATTTGCCCCTCTTGTGATTTTTCTCTTTTTTGTGTGTCTTTCACTCTTTGGTTTTTTTGATTTATTCTACTTTTCCCTTATATAACCATATTTGATATTTTAGAATTGTTGTTTTATTCAGTCTTTGATTTTTTGGCTTCCCCTATATGGTCATATTTGTTATTTTAGACTTATTTTTTTGCATTTCCCCTATATGACGATATGACCTTTCTTCTTTTTGTTTGTCTTTTTACTTTTTTTTTTTTTTTTTTACTTTTCCTCTATACGGTCATATATGTTATTTTAGATATTTTTCTTCCTTACTCTTTGGTTTTTTCGATTTTTGGGCTTTTCTATATATGGTCATATATGTTATTTTAGATTTTTTTTCTTCTTCATTCTTTGGTTTTTTAATTTTGTCTTTTTCCTTATATGGCCATATTTGTTATTTTAGATTTTTTTCTCTCTCACTTTATTATTAGGATTTTATTATAGTTTGTTTATGTTCTTTTTCAACTCTTCTTTATATCCTTTTGTTCTTTTTTATCATTTTCCCTTCTAGTGGGGTGCCTCATTGTGCATTTTTTCTATTTTAATTTCTTTTAATGTTTTTTCTTTGGCTAACTTTTTCTTTTTTTGGCTTCCTACTTTTTTTTTTGCTTTTTATTTACCCCTCTCATAGTCTCTCCTTTTTGTTTGTCTTTTAGCATTTGGTTTTTTCAAATTTTTTGTTTTTCCCATATATGACCATATTTTTTATTTTAGACATTTTTCTTCCTCACTCTAATTTTTTCAATTTTTTTGTTTTCCCATTATATGGCTATATTTGTTATTTTAGACTTTTTTCTTCTTCACTCTTTAGATTTTTTGATTTTTTGGCTTTTTTATGTGGTTATCTCTTTTTTTTTTATGCTTTTGAGTCTTTATTTTTTTTGGTTTTTTGAATTTTTGTCTAGATAGTCATATTTGTTATTTTATTACTTTTATCTTCCTTGTTCTTTGGTTTTGTTGAATTTTTGGCTTTTCCACTATATGGTCATATATGTTATTTTAAATTTTTATCATCCTTAATTTATTGTTGGGCTTTTAATTTTTTTATTCTTATTTATCTCCTCTTAGCCTTTTTTTATCCTTTGTCATTTTTATTTTCGATGGAGTGTCTTGTTGTGTTTTTTAATCTTTTCTCTTGTTTTTAAAGTTTTTTCTCGTGAGCAAAAAGTAACCTTTTTTATCTTTTGTCATTTTTATTTTCGATGGGGTGCTTTGTTGTGTTTTTTAATCTTTTCTCTTGTTTTTAAAGTTTTTTCTTGTGAGCAAAATTTTTCTTTTATTGGCTCCTTGCTTTATTTTTTTATTTCTATTTGCCCCTCTTATGATGTTTCTTCTTTTTGTTTATACCTTTTACTCTTTGATTTATTTTTATTTTTATGACTTTCCCTTATAAGACTATATTTGTTATTTGAGACTTTTTTTCTTCCTCACTCTTTAGTTTGTTTGATTTTTTAACTTTTCCCTTATATGGTCATATTTATTATTTTAGAGTTTTTTAATATCTCTTTATTTCTTTCGATTTTTTGGATTTTCCCTTATATTGCCATATTTGTTATTTTAGACTTTTTTTATTCCTCACTCTTTCATTTTTTAGATTTTTTTTTGTTTTTCTTTTATATGGTTATATTTAATATTTTAGAATTTTTTCTTTTTCACGCTATTGATGAGCTTTTATTTTATTTTTTGTTTTTTTCTCTTCTTTTTATCATTTTTTTCTTCTTTATCATATTTCCTTGTAGTGGGGTACTTCGTTGTTCGTTTTTTCTTTTTTTATCTTACTTTTAAAGATTTTTATATTGGACAAACTTTTTCTTTTCTTGGCTTTTTGTTTTATTTTTTGATTTCTATTTGCCCCTCTTGTGATTTTTCTCTTTTCTGTTTGTCTTTCACTCTTTGGTTTTTTTGATTTATTCTACTTTTCCCTTATATGACCATATTTGTTATTTTAGAATTGTTTTTTCTTCAGTCTTTGATTTTTTGGCTTCCCCTTTATGGTCATATTTGTTATTTTAGACTTATTTTTTTCTTTCTTTTGGTTTTTTTTTTTTTTTTTTTTTTTTTTGCTTTTCCCCTATATGACGATATGACCTTTCTTCGTTTTGTTTGTCTTTTTATTTTTTATTTTTTTGATTTTTTGACTTTTCCTCTATACGGTCATATATGTTATTTTAGATATTTTTCTTCTTTACTCTTTGTTTTTTTTTTTTTTTTTGGCTTTTCTATATATGGTCGTATATGTTATTTTAGATTTTTTTTCTTCCTCATTATTTGGTTTTTTAATTTTTTTGTCTTTTTCCTTATATGGCCATATTTGTTATTTTAGATTTTTTTCTCTCTCACTTTATTGTTAGGATTTTATTATTATTTGTTTATGTTCTTTTTCATCTCTTCTTTATATCCTTTTGTTATTTTTTTTTATCATTTTTCCTTCTAGTGGGGTGCTTCGTTGTGCATTTTTTCCTATTTTTCTTGCTTTTAATGTTTTTTATTTGGCTAACGTTTTCTTTTTTTGGCTCCCTTCTTTTTTTTCTTGCTTTTTATTTACCCCTCTCATAGTCTTTCTCCTTTTTGTTTGTCTTTTAGCATTTGGTTTTTTCAAATTTTTGGCTTTTTCCATATATGACCATATTTGTTATTTTAGACATTTTTCTTCCTCACTCTAATTTTTTCAATTTTTTTGTTTTCCCATTATATGGCTATATTTGTTATTTTAGACTTTTTTCTTCTTCACTCTTTAGATTTTTTGATTTTTTGGCTTTTTTATGTGGTTATCTCTTTTTTGTTTGTTCTTTTTAGTCTTTGTTTTTTTCAACTTTTTGAATTTTCGTCTAAATGGTCATATTTGTTATTTTCTTACTTTTATCTTCCTTGTTCTTTGGTTTTGTTGAATTTTTGGCTTTTCCACTATATGGTCATATTTGTTATTTTAAATTTTTATCATCCTTAATTTATTGTTGGGCTTTTAATTTTTTTATTCTTTTTTATCTCCTCTTAGCCTCTTTTAATCCTTTGTCATTTTTATTTTCGATGGGGTGCTTTGTTGTGTTTTTTTAATCTTTTCTCTTGCTTTTAAAGTTTTTTCTCTTGAGCAAACCTTTTCTTTTCTTGGCTTCTTGCTTTATTTTTTTTATTTCTCTTTTCTCCTGTTATGACATTTCTTCTTTTTGTTGATGCCTTTTACTCTTTGGTTTTTTCTATTTTTTAACTTTCCCCTATAAGACTATATTTGTTATTTGAGACTTTTTTTCTTCCCCACTCTTTGGTTTTTTCAAATTTTTAACTTTTCCCTTATATGGTCATACTTATTATTTTAGAGTTTTTTATTTCTCTTTGTTTCTTTTGATTTTTTTGCTTTTCCATTATATGGCCATATTTGTTATTTTAGACTTTTTGTCTTCCTCACTCTTTAGTTTTTTAGATTTTTATTTTATATGGCTATATTTGTTATTTTAGAATTTTTATTTATTTATTTGTTTTTTTCTCTTCTTTTTATCATTTTTTTTCTCTATTTTTATTAAAAAAAATCATTTTTACTTCTAGTGGTGTGATTCGTTGTGTGTTTTTTCCTTTTTCTCTTACTTTTAAAGATTTTTATATTGGGCAAACTTTTTCTTTTCTTGGCTTCTTGTTTTAATTTTTTGATTTCTATTTACCCCTCTTGTGATCTTTCTCATTTTTGTTTGTCTTTCACTCTTTGGTATTTTTGATTTATTCTACTTTTCCCTTATATGGCCATATTTGTTATTTTAGAATTATTTTCTTCATCAGTCTTTGATTTTTTGTCTTCCCCTATATGGTCATATTTTTAATTGGGCCTACTTTTTATTTTCTTGGCTTCTTGTTTTATTTTTTTTTAATTTCTATTTGCCCCTCTTGTGATCTTTCTATTTTTTGTTTGTCTTTCACTCTTTGGTATTTTTTATTTATTCTACTTTTCCCTTATATGGCCATATTTGTTATTTTAAAATTGTTTTCTTCTTCAGTCTTTGATTATTTGGCTTCCCCTATATGGTCATATTTGTTATTTTAGACCCGCCCCCCCCCGCCCCCCTTTTTTTTTTCCTTTGGTTTTTTCAAATTTTTGGCTTTTCCCCTATATGACCATATGACCTTTCTTCTTTTTGTTTGACTTTTAACTTTTAATTTTTCTGATTTTTTGGGTTTTCCTTTGTATGGCTATATTTGTTATTTTAGATATTTTTCTTCCTTACTCTTCGGTTTTTTCAAAATTTTAGCTTTTCTATATATGGTCATATATGTTATTTTAGATTTTTTTTGTTCCTCACTCTTTGGTTTTTTTATTTTTTATCTTTTTCCTTATATGGCCATATTTGTTATTTTAGATTTTTTTCTCTCACTTTATTTTTAGGATTTTATTTTAATTTGTTTATGTTCTTTTTCATTTATTTTTTGTACATTTTTTTCTCCTTTATCATTTTTCCTTCTTGTGGTATGCTTAGTTGTGCATTTTTTCCTATTTTTCTTGCTTTTAAAGTTTTTCCTCTTTGGCTAACTTTTTTTTTTTTTTTAGCTCCCTACTTTTTTTCTTGCTTTTTATTTACCCCTCTCATAGTCTTTCTCCTTTTTGTCTATTTTTAGTGTTTGGTTTTTTTGAGTTTTTAGCTTTTCTCCTATATGACCATATTTGCTATTTTAGACTTTTTTCTTCCTCACTCTTTATGTTTTTCAATTTTTTTATTTTCCCATAATATGGCTATATTTGTTATTTTAGACTTTTTTTTTTCAATCTTTAGATTTTTTTATTTTTTGGCTTTTTTTATATGGTCATTTCGCCTTTCACTTTTTTGTTTATGCTTTTTAGTCTTTATTTTTTTCGATTTTTTGAATTTTCATCTATATGGCCATATTTGTTATTTTATTACTTTTATCTTCCTCCCTCTTTGTCTTTTTTGATTTTTTGGCTTTTCTACTATATGGTCATATTTTTTATTTTAATTTTTTTTCTTCCTTTATTGTTGCGATTTTATTTTTATTATTCTTTTTTATCTCCTCTTATCCATTTTTCATCATTTGTCATTTTTCTTTTCGATGGGCTGTTTTTTTGTGTTTTTTTCTCTTGAGCAAACTTTTTATTTTCTTGGCTCCTTACTTTATTTTTTAATTTCTATTTGCCCCTCTTATGACCTTTCTTCTTTTTGTTTATGCCATTTTTGGTTTTTTTTAATTTTTAAACTTTCCCCTATAATACTTTATTTGTTATTTGAGATTTGTTTTCTTTGCCACTCTTTGGTTTTTTTGATTTTTTATCTTTTCCCTTATATGATCATATTTATTATTATAGATTTTTTTTATTTATGTTTGTTTCTTTCGAATTTTTGGCTTTTCCCTTATATGGCCATATTTGTTATTTTAAGCTTTTTCCTTCCTTACTCTTTGGTTTTTAAGATTTTTCTTTTATATGGCTATATTTGTTATTTTAGAATATTTTCTTTCTCACTCTATTGTTGAGCTTTTATTTATTTTTTGTTTTTTTTCTATTTTTTTATCATTTGTTTCTCCCTTATCATTTTTTCCTTCTGGTGGGGTGCTTCATTGTGTGTTTTTTCTTTTTTCTCTTACTTTTAAAGTTTTTTATATTGGGTAAACTTTTTTCTTTTCTTAGCTTTTTGTTTTATTGTTATTTTTTTTTTATTTGTCCCTCTTGTGATCTTTCTCCTTTTTGTTTGTCTTTCGCTCTTTGATATTTTTGATATTTTCTACTTTTCCCTTATATGGTTTTATTTGTTATTTTAGAGTTGTTTTCTTCTTTAGTGTTTTATTTTTTTGATTTCTTGACTTCCCCTATATGGTCATAGTTATTATTTTAGACTTATTTTTTTCTTTCTTTGTTTTTTTCAATTTTTTTGCTTTTCCCCTATATGACCATATGACCTTTCTTCTTTTTGTTTGTCTTTTAACTTTTATTTTTTTTGATTTTTTGGCTTTTCCTTTATATCTCCATATTTGTTAATTCAGATATTGTTCTTCCTTAATCTTTGGTTTTTTTAATTTTTTGGCTTTTCTATATATGGTCATATATGTTAATTTATATTTTTTTCTTCCTCACTCTTTGGTTTTTTATTTTTTTTGTTTTTTTGTTTTTTTTCCTTATATGGCCATATTTGTTATTTTAGATTTTTTCTCTCTCACTTTATTGTTAGAATTTTATTTTAATTTGTTTATGTTCTTTTTTATCTATTCGTTGTATCTTTTTTTTTCTGATTTATCATTTTTTCTTCTAGTGGGGTGCATCGTTGTGCATTTTGTCCTATTTTTCTTACTTTTAAAGTTTTTTCTCTTTGACTAACTTTTTCTTTTTTTGGCTCCTTACTTTTTTTCTTTCTTTTTGTTTATCTTTTAGCGTTTGTTTTTTCAATTTTTTGGCTTTTCATCTATATGACCATATTTGTTATTGTTGACTTTTTTCTTCCTCACTCTTTAGTTTTTTTAATTTTTTTGTTTTCCTATTATATGGCCATATTTGTTATTTTATTACTTTTATCTTCCTCAATCTTTGGTTTTTTTAGTTTTTAGATTTTCTGATATATGGTCATAGTTGTTATTTTTTTTTTCCTTCCATACTTTATTGTTGGGCTTTTATTTTTTTTATTTTTTTAAATCTCCTCTTATCCTTTTTTTATCTTTTTGTCATTTTTATTTTTGATGGGGTGCATGTTATTTTTTTTCTCTTTTCTCTTGCTTTTAAATTTTTTTCTCTTGAGCAAACTTTTTCTTTTTTTGGTTCCTTGCTTTATTTTTTTTATTTCTATTTGCTGCTTTTATGACCTTTCTTCTTTTTGTTTATGCCTCTTAGTCTTTCTCTTTTTTTTTCTTCTAACTTTCCCCTATAAGACTATATTTGTTATTTGATACTTTTTTTCTTCCCCACTCTTTGTTTTTTTTTTACTTTTTAACTTTTCTTTCATATGATCATATTTATTATTTTAGAGTTTTTTCTTTCACTCTATTTCTTTTGAGTTTTTAGCTTTTCCCTTACATGGCCATATTTATAAGTTTAGGATTTTTTTCTTCCTCTCTCTTTAGTTTTTTAGATTTTTTTGTTTTTATTTTATATGGCTATATTTGTTATTTTATAATTTTTTCTTTCTCACTCTTGTTGGGCTTTTATTTGTTTTTTTTTTTTCTCTTCGTTTTATCATTTTTTTCTCCTTTATCATTTTTCATTCTGGTGGGGTGCTTCTTTGTTTGTTTATTCTTTTGTCTCTTACTTTTAAAGTTTTTATATTGGTAAATTTTTTTCTTTTATTGGATTCTTGTTTTATTTTTTTGATGTCTATTTGCCCCGCTTGTGATCTTTCTCCTTTTTGTTTATCTTTCACTCTTTGATTTTATTTATTTATTTATTCTATTTTTCCTTTATATGGCCATATTTGTTATTTTAGAATTGTTTTCTTCTTCAGTCTTTGATTTTTTGGCTTCCCCTATATGGTTATTTAAGACATTTTTTTTTTCTTTCTTTAGTTTTTTTAATTTTTTGGCTTTTCCCCTATATGACCATATGACCTTTTTCTTTGTCTTTTAACTTTTTTTTTTTTTGGCTTTTTCTTGTATGACTATATTTATTATTTAACTTTTTTTCCTCATTATTTGATTTTTTATGTTTCTTTATGACGAAATGTTTTATCTCTATTTGATTTCTTTCTTTGATCCTCTAATTTTCTCTTCTAAGGACCTATTGATTATTCTCCTTTCTTTCTTTCCACACCCCTTCTCCTTCACCTCTTTTCTCCTACTCTTCTTCTCTTTGCACTTTGCATTACTGGTTCTATTAGTAATCAATTTAAAACATGAAAATGATCTTGAGTTGTATTGAGAGTGCTTATTTCTATAATTATTTGTTTGATTACAATAACTAGGCCATGCTTCCTATAATAGAGTGGATATTTTGGATGGTGTTTGGTGTTCTACCCTATTATTTGGTTTTTTTTCATCTGCTTTTTTTTTTGTTATCCTTTATCTTTTTTTATTTCGACAGGTTCTTTTGTTGTTTACTCCATTTTCTATTGATTTGAATCTTTCATTTTATAGCTCTCTTTCATTGGTGGACCTTTTTTTTTTTTGGCTCTCTATTTCATTGGATTTTTTTCTATTTCTCTATCTTGTGACCTTTCTCCCCTTTTTTACAACTTTTAGTCTTTTAGCCTTTTTTTTTTTGTTTTTTAATTTTCCTCTCCATGGTCATATTTACAATTTTCCATACTTTTTTATTCCTTACTCTTTGTTTTATTTTTTTATGACAAAGTTTTTTTTTATCTCTTCTTTGGTTTTATTTCTCTTTCTCTATGGTGAAATTTTTTTATCCTTACTTTGTCTATTTCATTAATCCTCCTTGTTTCTCTCCTCTAGTCCTATTTAATGCTTTCCTTGTCTCCTTTCCATGTGCCTCTTCTTTGACCTTTTATGCATTTGGTATTTTGTTTACTCTATGCATTGTTGGTTCTATTAGTGGCTTGGCGTATAAAATGAAAATACATCTATGTTTTATTGATAATGTCTTTTTAGTAATAGTGCTTGTTTCTATAATTATTTGTTTGATTATGACTCGACTTTGATCCCTAGAAGAGAGTGGATACTTTGGATGGTGTTTGGTTTTTTACTCTATTATTGGGCTTTTTTATTTTATTTTTTCTCTCATTTGTTTTTCTTTTTGTTCTCCTTTATGTTTTTTCCTTCCAGCAGGGTACTTGGTTATTTTCTCCCTTTTCTATTGCTTTGAAGCTTTCATTTTAAAGCTCTTTCTTTGGTGGACCTTTTTTTCTTAGCTCTTTGTTTTGTTTTGTTCTTTCTATTTCTCTATCTTGTGGCCTTTCCCCTTTTTTTTTATGACTTTAAGCCTCTTAATTTTTTGTTTTTTTTAAAATTTTTCCTTCAATGGTCATATTTTTAATTTTCCTCCTTGTTTCTCTCCTCAAGTTTCCATGTTCCTCTTCCTTTGACCTTTTTTCCTTTTGTTATTCTCTTTGCACTATGCGTTGTTGGTTTTATTAGTGGCTTGGTTTATAAAATGAAAATAGTCTTGTGTATTATTGATAGTATTTGTTTTAAAAATTAATCATTTGATTTCAATATTCCATCTTTGCTCTTTCTGATAGAGTGGATGTTGTTTGATTTTTCCATATTATTGGGTTTTTCTTTTAGTTTATACTCTTTTCTCTCTCTTCTTCTTATCCTTTTTTCCACTTTGTCATTTTTCCATCCAGTGGGGTACTTTGTTGTATTTTTTATTCGCTTTTCTCTTGTTTTTTAAAGTTTTTTTCTCTTTTGTGAACTTTTTTTTTTTGGCTCCTTATTTTATTTTTTTGCCTTGTATTTACCCCTCTCATGGCCTTCCTCCTTTTTGTTTGTACTTTTTAGCTTTTACTTTTTTGATTTTTTGGCATTTCCCCTATAAGATCATATTTTTTTTATTTTTGACTTGTTTCTTTCTCACTCTTTATTTTTTCAAATTTTCTCCTTTTTCCTATATAGCCATATCTATTATTTTAGACTTTTTTCCTTCTCACTCTTTATTTTTTGTCTTTTCTCCTATATGACCATATTTGTTATTTTACACTTTTTTTCTTCATCACTCTATTTTTGGAATTTTATTTTGTTTTTGTTTTTTTTCTCTTTTTTTTGTTATTTTTTTCTCTTCTTTTTGTCATTTTTTCTCTTTTATCATTTTTCCTTTCGGTGGGGTGCTTTGTTGTGTATTTTTTTCAATTTCTCTTACTTTTAAAGTTTTTTTCCTTTAGCTAACTTTTTCTTTTCTAAGTTCCCAATTTTTTTTTTGCTTTTTATTTTCCCTTCTTATGGCCTTTCTCCTTTTTATTTATGTCTTTTAGTGTTTGGTTTTTTCAATTTTTTGTCTTTTTCCTATATTTCCATATTTTTTTTTTTAAATTTATTTATCTTCCATATTTTTTGATTTTTTCAATTTATTTAACTATGTTTTAAAATAACCATATTTGTTATTTTAGACCTTTTTCTTCCTCACTCTTTGGGTTTTTCGATTTTTTTAGCTTTTCCCTATATGGTCATATGGCATTTCTCCTTTTTGTTTATGCCTTTGTCTTAATTTTCTTTGATTTCTTTAAAATTTTCCTTAAATGGCTATATTTGTTATTTTAAATTTTTTAATCTTGTTTAATCACTTTTTTTTTAAAAAAAATATTCTTTTCTCTTTTATGGCCATATTTGTTATTTTAGACTTTTTTCTTCCTCATTTTATTGTTAGTTTTTTTTTTTTCTTCTCTTATCCTTTTTTCTCCTTTGTCATTTTTCCTTGTGGTGGAGTGCTTTGTTGTGTTTTCTTTTCTTTTCTCTTGCTTTTAAAGTTTTTTCTTTTGGGCAAACTTTTTTTTCTTGGTTCTTTGCTTTATTTTTTTTTAATTTTTTCTGTTAGGCAAAATTTTTCTTTTCTTAGGTCCTTGCTTTATTTTTTTAAATTTTTTTCTTTTGGGAAGAAATTTTCTTTTTTTGGCTCCTTGTTTTATTTTTTTTAATTTTTATTTGCCCTTCTCTTGACATTTCTTCTTTTTGTTTATGCTTTTCACTTTTTGTTTTTTTTGTTTTTTTTAGCTTTTTCACTATATTGTCATATTTGTTATTTTAGACTTTTGTTCCTCATTTTTTGGTTTTTTTGATTTTATGGCTTTTCCTCTATATGGCCATATTTGTTATTTTAAACGTTTTTCTTCCTCTTTATTTTTTTTGATTTTTTTGTTTTCCCCTTATATTACCATATTTGTTATTTTAAACTTATTTCTTCCTCACTCTTTAATTTTTTAGATTTTTTGGCTTTCCCCCTATATAACCATATGGCCACTCCCTTTTGTTTATGCTTTCTAGCATTTGGCTTTCCCCCTATATGACCAAATTTATTATTTGACTTTTTTTTCCTTCTTCACTCTTTGGTTTTTTCTTTTTTCATGGAAAAATGTTTTATTTCTATTTGGTATATTTCTTTGATCCTCTATTCTTCTCTCTTCAAGACTTATTGGTTCTTTTCTTTTCCTCCTTTCCACATCCTTTCTCCTTTGCCCCTTTTCTCATACTCTTATTTTTACACTTTGCAATGCTAGTTCTATTGGTAATCTAGTTTAAAACATGAAAATGATCTTGAGTTGTATTGATAGTGCTTCTTTATATAATTATTTTTTTGATTACAACAACTCGAGTTTGTTGCCTACAATAGAGTAGATACTTTGAGGATGTTGTTTGGTTTTTAACCCTACTATTTTTTTATCTCTCCTTTGCTCTTCTTTTTTTAATCCTTTATCTTTTTTCTTTCTGGTGGGATCATTAGTTGTTTTTTTTCTCTTTTCTATTGCTTTGAAGCTTTCATTTTAAAGCTCTCTTTCTTTGGTGGATCTTTTTTTCTTTGCTCTATGTTCTCTTTTATTCTTTTACTTTCTTTGTCTTGTGGCCTTTCTCCTTCTTTTACGACTTTTAGCCTCTTTTTTTTTTTTAATTTTTTCCCTCCATGGCCATATTTATAATTTCCCATGTTTTTTTCTTCTTTGCTCTATATTTTATTTATTTATTTATTTATAGAAAAGTGTTTTATCTTTCCTTTATCTTTTTTTTTGGTTTTGTTTCTCTTTCTTTATGGTAAAATGTTTTGATTTCTACTTTGTCTCTTTCATTAATCCTCCTTATTTCTCTCCTCAAGTCTTGGTTAATGCTCTCCTTGCCTCATTTCCATGTTTGTCTTTCTTTGTTATTTTCTCCTTTTGTTATTATCTTTGCACTATGCATTTTTGGTTTTATTGGTGGCTTAGTTTATAAAATGAAAATAGACATGTGTGCTATTGATAGTGTTTTTTTAGTAATTGTTTTTTTTATTTCAATATCCCATCTTTGCTCCTTACGGTAGAGTGGATGTTTTGGATGGTGTTTGATTTTTTCATATTGTTGAGCTTTTCTTTTGTTGTTTATTCTTTTCTCTCTAGTCTTGTTCTCTTTTCCCCCGTCATTTTTCCTTCTACTAGAGTTCTCTGTTGTGTTTTTTTTTTGTCTTTTCTCTTACTTTTAAAGTTTTTTTAATCTTCGACAGACTTTTTTATTTCTTAGCTACTTGTTTTATTTTTTTACTTTGTATTTGCCTCTCTCATGGCCTTCCTCCTTTTTGTTTTTTTTTAGCATTTGATTTTTTTGATTTTTTGACTTTTCCTTTATACAACCATATTGTTATTTTAGATATTTTTCTTCCTTACTCTTTGTTTTTTTCAAATTTTTGGCCTTTCTATATATGGTCATATATGTTATTTTAGATTTTTTTCTTCCTCACACTTTGATTTTTTTATTTTTTGTCTTTTTCTTTATATGTCCATATTTGTTATTTTAGATTTTTCTCTCTTACTTTATTGTTAGGATTTTATTTTAATTTGTTTATGTTATTTTTTATCTCTTCTTTGTATCCTTTGTTTCTCCTTTATCATTTTTCCTTCTGGTGGGGTGCTTCATCATGCATTTTTTCCTATTTTTCTTGCTTTTAACGTTTTTCTTCTTTAGCTAACTTTTTTTTTGGCTCCCTATTTTATTTCTTGCTTTTTATTTACCCCTCTGATAGTCTTTCTCCTTTTTGTTTGTCTTTTAGCATTTGTTTATTTTTTATTTTTTGGCTTTTCCCTTATATGACCATATTTGTTATTTTAGACTTTTTTCTTCCTCACTCTTTATTTTTTTCAATTTTTTGGTTTTCCCATTATATGTCTATATTTGTTATTTTAGACATTATTCTTCTTCACTCTTTATTTTTTTTGATTTTTTGGCTTTTTTTATATGGTTCTTGGGCCTTTCTCTTTTTTGTTTATGGTTTTTAGTCTTTATTTATTTATTTATTTATTTATTTTTTCGAATTTTCATCTATATGGCCATATTTGTTATTTTATTACTTTTATCTTCCTCACTCTTTACTTTTTTTGATTTTTTGGCTTTTCTGCTATATGGTCATATTTGTTATTTTAAATTTTTTTCTTCTTTACTTTATTGTTGGGCTTTCAATTTTTTTGTTCTTTTTTATCTCCTCTTATCATTTTTTTATCCTTTGTCATTTTTATTTTCGATGGGGTGCTTTGTTGTGTTTTGTTCTCTTTTCTCTTGCTTTTAAAGTTTTTTCTCTTCAGCAAACTTTTTTCTTTTCTTGGCTCCTTGCTTTATTTTTTAATTTCTATTTGCCCATGTTATGACATTTCTTCTTTCTATTTATGCCTTTTACTCTTTGGATTTTTTTGATTTTTTAACTTTCCCCTAAAATATTATATTTATTATTTGAGACTTTTTTTTGTTCCCCACACTTTGGTTTTTTTTATTTTTTAACTTTTCCATTATATGGTCATATTTATTATTTTAGAGGTTTTTTATTTCTCTTTCTTGCTTTTGATTTTTTTGGATTTTCGCTTATATGACCAGATTTGTTATTTTAGACTTTTTTCTTCCTCACTCTTTGGTTTTTTAGATTTTTTTTGTTTTTCTTTTATATGGCTATATTTGTTATTTTAGAATTTTTTCTTTCTTACTCTAGGTAGGCTTTTATTTGTTATTTTTTTTTTCTCTTCTTTTTATCATTTTTCCTTCTGGTGGAGTGCTTCGTTGTGTGTTTTTTATTTTTTTCCCTTAGTATTAAAGTTTTTTATATTGGGCAATTTTTTTCTTTTCTTGGCTTCTTGTTTTATTTTTTTAATTTCTATTTGCCTCTTGTGATCTTTCTCCTTTTTGTTTATCTTTCACTTTTTGGTTTTTTTTAATTTATTCTACTTTTCCCTTATATGGTCATATTTGTTACTTTAGAATTATTTTCTTCTTCAATATTTGATTTCTTGGCTTCCCCTATATGGTCATATTTGTTATTTTACACTTATTTTTTTCTTTCTTTAGTTTTTTCAAATTTTTGGCTTTTCCCTTATATGAGGATATGACCTTTCTTCTTTTTTTTCGTCTTTTAACTTTTAGATATGTTTCTTCCTTACTCTTTGGTTTTTTTAATTTTTTGGCTTTTCTATATATGGTCATATATGTTATTTTAGATTTTTTTTCTTCCTCACTATTTGATTTTTTTATTTTTTGTATTTTTCCTTATATGGCCATATTTATTATTTTAGATGTTTTTCTCTCTCACTTTATTGATAGGATTTTATTTTAATTTGTTTATATTCTTTTTCATCTCTTCTATGTATCTTTTTTTTCTCCTTTATCATTTTTCCTCCTAGTGGGGTGCTTCATTGTGCATTTTTTCCTATTCTTCTTACTTTTAAAGTTTTTCCTCTTTGGCTTACTTTTTCTTTTTTTGGCTCCCTACCTTTTTCTTTGCTTTTTATTTACCCCTCTCATAGTCTTTCTCTTTTTTATTTGTTTTTTAGCATTTTTTTTTCTATTTTTTGGCTTTTCGCCTATATGACCATATTTGTTATTTTAGACTTTTTTCTTCCTCACTATTTTTTTCAATTTTTTTGTTTTCCCATTATATGGCTATATTTGTTATTTTAGATTTTTTTCTTCTTCACTCTTTAGATTTTTTTATTTTTTGGCTTTTTTTTATGGTTCTTTGGCCTTTCTCTTTTTTATTTATGCTTTTAAGTCTTTTTTTTAAAAAAAAAAAAAACATCTATATGGTCATATTTGTTATTTTATTATTTTTATCTTCCTCATTCTTTGGTTTTTTTAATTTTTTGGCTTTTTAGCTATATGGTCATATTTTTTATTTTATTTTTTTTTCTTCCTTACTTTATTGTTGGGCTTTTAATTTTTTGGTTCTTTTTTATCTCCTCTTATCCTTTTTTATCCTTTCCCATTTTTATTTTCGATGGGGTGCTTTGTTGTGTTTTTTCCTCTTTTCTCATGCTTTTAATTTTTTTTTCTTTTGACCAAACTTTCTCTTTTTTTGGCACCTTGCTTTATGTTTTTATTTCCATTTACCCCTCTTATGACCTTTCTTCTTTTTTTTGATGCCTTTTACTCTTTAGTTTTTTCGATTTTTTAACTTTCCCCTATAAGACTATATTTGTTATTTGAGACATTTTTTCTTCCCCACTCTTTATTTATTTTTTTAACTTTTCCCTTATATGGTCATATTTATTATTTTTGAGTTTTTTTCTTTCTCTTTGTTTCTTTTGATTTTTTGGCTTTTCCCTTATATGGCCATATTTGTTATTTTAGACTTTTTTTTCTTTCTTACTCTTTGATTTTTTAGATTTTTTTGTTTTTTTTTATATGGCTATATTTTTAATTTTAATTTTTTTTCTTTCTCACTCTATTGTTGCACTTTTATTTATTATTTATTTTTTTCTCTTTTTTTAAATCATTTTTTTCTCCTTTGTCATTTTTCCTTCTGGTGGGGTGCTTCTTTGTGTGTTTTTTCTTTATTCTCTTCCTTTTAAAGTTTTTTATATTGGGCAAACTTTTTCTTTTTTTGGCTTCTTGTTTTATTTTTTTATTTCTATTTTCCCCTCTTGTGATCTTTCTCCTTTTTGTTTGTCTTTCACTCTTTGATATTTTTTATTTATTCTACTTTTCCCTTATATGGCCATATTTTTTATTTTAGAATTGTTTTCTTCTATATTTTGTTTTTGTTTTTTTGGGCTTCTATAATTAAGTTGATACTTTGGATGCTGTCTGGTGTTCTACCCTATTGTTGTTTTTTTTGTTTTCGGTTTTTTTTTCTCTCATTTTCTTTTCTTTTTCTTCCCCTTTATTATTTTCTTTTTTTCTTTCTCACTCTGATGTTTTCTTTCTTTATGGGGAAATATTTTATCTCTATTTGTGTCTTTCTTTAATCCTATGTTCTCTGCTCAAGACCTATTGATTGTTCTCCTTTCCTCCTTTCCACATCCCTACTCCTCTCCTTTTCTCCTACTCTTCTTCTTTTTGCACTTTGTATTGTTGGTTCTACTAGCATTCTAGTTTAAACCGTGAAAATGGTCATGAGTTGTATTGATAGTGCTTGTTGTAGACACCAATATTGTGTCAACCCCCCCTTGGTCCCCTTTTAAATACTTACACACTTTATTAATTTAAAATAAAATACTTATTTTATATTAATGACCTCACCTAGACACCTCACTTTGGACACCTCACCTTAGACACCTCATCTTAAGACCTTTTCTTAGCCTATGAGTCATCCTGAGACTAGGTCCTCCAAATCCTAACTACCCATGACCTATTCTCACTCCCTATTAACTCTCTAACCAACTCTCATGCCTCATAAACCCATTTTTTGACTGTTCTCCAATGGTAAAGGCACTTGGTGGGTGGAGAAATGGGCGAAGAGCTAAAAATAACCCTTTTACCAATTCTCTCTTCACCGACATTGGTCAACCCTTGGTCGACGTCATCTTCCCTACGCTGACACCGGTGGAATAGCCGACGTCAGTTACATAAGCCTAGCTCAAACATTGAGCTGCCTCCCCGCCTCTTTGACATCGACGCACACACTCTGAGACCAAGCATCAGAATTTGACTATCGCTCTCCTGGCTAACAAAGATCTGCACAAGTCATTACAAACACTGGATTGAAACATTGTACGAGGACGTCAACATCAGCTATAATAGGAATAAGCATTCTGAGACCTCTGGTTCTTTACCTAATAGAGCTAAGTATTCTATTCTCATTTTAGTATTTTAGAATGCATTGTTAATTAGTTTCCCTTTGATATTTTTAAATAATGTCAAGAGGCCTGACTTCTTTTATGGAGAGGTTGAAAGGCTTTCCTCTTATTTTTACCCTCTTTTCACACCTATCCTCTATCTTTGCCCTTCTTCAAACCTTATTCACCTTCTCGTAATCCTGCACAAACTTTTAAACTCCCAGACTCGTCTGTCAACTACAAAAATACCCTGAAAGTCGTCCAAGGCCAACAACCCCTACCGACATCGGTACCCTAATCGATGTCAGCGCCATTGACCCAACTGACGTCAGTGACTATGATAGACTGACTGCAAGAGAATAAGTATGCATTATCTATTTTTCTCTTTCTTAGTCTTTCATCATTTCTTTTTATACAACACTCTTTTCGTTAAATAGTGGGCTGTCATCCCTTACAGAGCTTTACACTTCTGGGACTGACCGTGTAGCTTGGCAGTCCACCATATCATCTTCTAACATTTTCTTTGTTCAAAGTCTTCTTTCTTATTGCAGGTGTTTCTTCCACAGCCAAAGAGGAGCTCCCACAAAGCTTGGATACGACGCGCACTTAATCTGGGTAACGTCAAACCCCTAACCTTTAACTTTAGTTTCTTCCTTCTTTGAATGCAATTGTAGAAAAGTTTAGAGAAACATTCTGGCATGCCTGATGGGACCCTTGGAGTTTTCCCTAGGTTCATTCTTCTTCTTTTAAAAGAACAAACTTTCATATAGATGCATTATATTCTCTTCTTGCATCCCCTCTTCTATTTTTTTTGTCTCAAAAGGAAATCATTAGCAAAAGTTAAAAAGAACATCTCTTTTTCTTCTTGTCACTTCTTGCCTACATCATAGAGTAGTGAAAAACTCATACTCTTTACCTCTTCTCCAATTGTTTGCATTTGAACAACATATTTCAATTTGGGTTAAAAACTACTGTATTTCATTCTTGCTTGGATGCATACTTAGCCCACTTAGTTATTAAAACATTATGAATAAATCATAGTGCACAAATGTTACACAACCAAACCACAATCATAATCAAATTAAACATATAAACTTACTTGAGACAAAGCCCATCTAGGATTTCATCACCTAGCGGATACCTTACCCCACCCAGTGATCCTACTTGGACTTCACTACCAAGAGGAGGACCCACTCTGTTCTCTGGCAGAGTATAAACTATAGGCAAAGTATATTTTGGCTAAGCGGCCCAGCTTGGCTCTGGGTTCATGAAGTGAAGGGAGCAAGCCCCAGCACCAGGCCACGTACCAAACCTAACACAGATATTTTGAGCACCATAATACAACCTGAAACCAGCCATAGACTTCCTCTCTAGGCCCTGTTCTACAAGCCCAACTCCCAACATATTCTATTAAGGCATAAGCCACCATGACTTTAAAACTATTTTCTAGGAATTTAACATTTTAGAGGTTGCTTGCCTAATCATCTATTCTGCTATTTTTATCTGAGTGTTTGAGCTGGTAAGGTCGTACCATTTTAAAGTCTAAAACAACTCAGAATTTCTTCTTCTTCTAAAAACTATCAATTTTTTGTGTTTTTAGAATTACACATAAATCGACATCAATTTTTCCACCGACATCATCAACATAACTTCACTGACATCAGTTAATTGACCGACATCAGCAATATTTTCTAACCGATATCAGTTAAACAACTGACATCGGTCACTGTCATTAAAAAAATTCTTTCCAAACAACAAGCTTAAAACCCAAATTTCTTGCTGTTCAACACAATTTTTTTTTCTAAAACTAAAACACAGTTTCTGGACCCTGAACCCCTTTTGCTTTGGATGGTTCTGACATGCAGTCAAGCCAAATCCCTTGTTGACTACACAAGTCAACAACCACTCCCACCTTTGCCCTTCGTACCTAGTCATCTAATGGAGCATACTTCAGATATTGAACATACTCCTATCCAACCTACTCCCAATCAACCTCATATTGTTCCCAAAGGTGATCAAGACTTTGAGAGATTCCTTGACCACAATGTCAAGGCTCTCCAACACTATCTCGCTAGAAGCTAAACGCGAGATCCTTTAGGTAACCCAATTTATGGGATGCCAACTTCTTTGGTTGAAGCGGCAATGATATCAACAGCATCCGCTACCCAACTTATGGTCACTCAGGCCACTACCTCAACTAATAACTCAATCATAGCCAATATTCAAGATTTGGCCTCCCCTTCTATCCTTTCATGCCCTACCTCTATCAGGGTTTCTATACCCCCTCAACCGCAAACAAATCAACCAAGTTCGACACCTTTCTAGAACTTAATTATCTCCATCCCATCCACTCTTGCACCTATAAACATGAGAGTGACCACTTATCTTTTTAATAGTATCACCACCATTCAACCACCTTTAGCAGCATCTAGTCAATTTGTGCCCTCCAACTTTGCGGCACAAGCCCCCGTGGCCTTGACATCAGCCCCTATGACAAACTATTAGTATGTTGCACCTACACAAATGCAATAAAGTACATCATACGCCCCTTCCAACACCTTCCAGGTACTCTATAACTTAGGGGGTGCCCCTCATGCCAATCCATCCGATGATCTAATTAAGATGCTAATGGATAAGATGTCCAACCTTGAGACATATATTTCAGGTTCGAGGAGTGTTCTTTCATACAAACAAATCTATAATGAACCTATCCACCCTTCAGTTCCCATTCGACCATACCCTAGGCAGTGGGAACTCTCAAAATTTACTCGCTTTCAGAGTAAAGAGGACCCACAACAACATCTGTGAGCATTTAGACACGCTTGCTACCTCATAACGCATGATGATGCGTTATTACTTCGCACATTCCCTATGCCACTTTCTGGCGCTGCCCTTGACTGGTATAGCTCTATTACCAGTCATTCTCTCTTCACCTTCACTCAACTCACTCAACTATTCCTTGATCATTTCTCAATCAACATCACTAAGAAGGTCTCCATCACATACCTTTATACCATTAGACAATTTGAGGATGAGTCAATAGCTAACTTTGTCGCCCATTGGAGAGGTTTGATCAACCAACTCACCTTCTCACTACCTCAACCTGAGCTCATTGAGCTCTTTTTAAGAGCATGTGCCAAACACATCTCGTCCACTTTGTGGGTTCAAACTTTCTACACATTTGATGAAGCTTTCACTATGGCCCAAAAGCTTGAACTCTGTGCAGTCGAAGAAGATAGGGTCAAATTACATAACAAAAATATCAATGCAAAATCCAATGACCCTTCTTCTTCCAAACCTTCTTCTCACCCCAAGTCCAAGGGATCAGTGAATGCTGTGGTCCTTAGGTCACCATCTTCTACCACAACCAATCAATCTGAGCCCTCCACTTCGCAAAGCATCACTAGACAATTCCAACAACGGTATGAACAACGACGATACACTCAAATAGAAGAATCATATGCTTCCATATTAGATAAATTAGTGAAGCAGGGGGTCCTCAACCTCCCTCAAATTTGACCTGTCTAATTTGACCCCTCATGAGCCATCCCTGCATGGTATAGGGAAAATGACTTTTGTAACTACCATCGTGTCAAGGGTTATGACACGGATAATTACAAGACTATAAAAAACATTGTTCAAGACATGTTAGACAAAGGGGACCCTGGTTTGGATAACCCTAATGCATCGGCCAACCAAAACATGGATGTCTTTAGGCAACCATTTCCTAACCATCCCCCAAGTCAGAACAATGTTCAGACCATGGCCGATGACCCTCAAAAATGCAACATATGCACAGTCGACATGGTCTCTCCTTTCATTCCTAACTAACCTCTCCCATAATCTAAAGAGGTTGATCAACCCATTTCTCCACCATGGGTAGAAGAGCCTATTTTACCCATATCACCCCCATGACATCAAACACCACCTCTACCCATTCTTCTACCTCGTGAGAAACCCATATTATCTGTTCCTCTTGCCCCCACCTTCCCTCTTCTTCTACCATTGGAAGAAGTTATCATTCATACCCCACACCCTCATGTAGAAGGGGCCATCATCCCTCTGCTTCACCCTTTAGAGGTTCCTTCCTCTCCTATTTTTCCTCCATCGATGGAGGATAGTCCACCATTTAGCCCCCTTTCACATGTGGGAGAGTCTACTTTGACCTCTCCCATATTGGAGGATGCCTTGATGGTACCAACGCCAGTGGCCCCACCCTCATCCTTCTTGTCACCAATGGAAGGTCATACTTTTTCCACTCCTAGACCATGCATGGAAGGCATGATCATCCCTGCGCTTTATCCGCTTGAAGAGCCAAATTCTCCAATCCCTTCTCCGCTGAGAGAAGAACTCAGCACCTCACCCACTTTGACTGAAAAAGATCCAGTGATGGTTCTCTCTTGCCTTTGGCTTGTGATTGCTACATCCAACACATTTTTGCTCTCACAATTGCCCAAATCCTCTAAAGGACTGACTGTAAGGCCTGGCACGACATCATCTAAACCCTTCTCTCGATTGACAGAAAACTTAGGATTTCTCCATTCTAGGAACCTAAAACATGAGATGCTATGGGAGCGACTTAAGGCTCCTTATCCTACACATCCCTTTTTAACTTATACTACCAACCTTTTTGCGACGATTCACCCCAAAGTCTCTAACGAGGATCGGGCTTCCACTTCCAAAACATCAGAAGCTCAACCTTCCATGTCTGCATCTAACTCTTGGCAGGCATCCACTATGCCAAAATAGATTAAATCTCTCAATGTTTGCCTTGTATCAAACATCACTCACCTACAAGTGAAGTTAGATTTGAACCTCGCCCCACATAATAGTGGTCCTTACACCAAACTAAAGAAGGGTGCTAAACCATGTCGGTCTACTCCTCCCCCACCTTCACCATTGCCCTCTATCTTGGGTCCACATCCTTCCACTTTAACATGAGTGCTCCCAATTCCAACACCTCACAAAAACAAATTGCCTTCATTACTCCCTTTACCCATCAAAAACATATTTCCTCCACGAAATCCAACACCTCTCATCAATAAAGTCATCTACGCATGTGGCCACACCACCAACCAAAAAGGTGGTACAAAAAACTCCCCTTACAACTTCTAAATAGAAGTTGTCAACCCCTACTATAATAATGAGTGCAGACCCATTAGTGGATTCCTATGCTTTGATATTACATTGATTATTGCAGTCTTCTAGCATCGTTCTCCCACCCATTAAGCCATACCAACCTCTCGAATCAAAACCAGCTTGGTTTGATGACAATTAAATCTGTTTGTATCATCACACACCTAGGTAAGATACTGAGAGTTGTTATGCCCTTAAGGTTGTCATTCACCAACACGTGGAAAAGGACACCCTTCTTATTGAAGATTCTTTTGACAAACTATCGACATCATCACATGTCTCCCAAACCTCTTCACTTGAATCAGGATCCCAATGTAAAATCATGGTCCCTCTACCACCTTCTCCCCCTTTATTCGAAATCAACACTATTAATGTGACCACTAGGTCCCAAACCCTAAAGGATAAAGAAAAAGAGCAGGTTTCTACCCCTTTGACATATCCATTTGCCAAGCCCTCTCCACCACCAAAACCCAAGATTTTTATCTTGGGTATATCTCAACCAACATCTTCAGAGTCAATTCGTGACTCCATGGTGAAACAACTTCACCAAACCCCTGTGAAGATATCTTTGTATGACCTAATTCAAAGCTCTCCACAACATTGCCAAGCCTTGATCAAAGCCTTACAGGTAGTGGAGGTCTAACTTGAAGACAACCAACCACTGGCTGCTTTAGTCAAATTGTTACCCACTGTTGCCTTCGTCACCTTCAGTAATTTTGAGATTTTAGACTACAATCTGGAAGATCAGGATCTCACCCTCTAAAATTAAACCTATCAGGTAAAAGCTTCACAAGATGCATCCTTGCATTGCACTCCTTGTCAAAGAGGAGCTTCAACGTCTTCTCTCCGTCTCATTTATCCAACCCATTGATTATCCACAATGGGTATCAAACATTGTCCCTATCACAAAAACAATAGGGAGAATTCAAATTTATACTGACTATCACGACGTCATCCTAGCTTACCCAAAGGATGACTTTCCTTTGCTAAGCATCAACCATAGTGTGCCTATAACAAAAATATGAAAGAGTGAGATTCAAAATCAGAGATCTCGTCTTTAAAGAAAACCAACACGTGACCAATATGAAAAAAAATAAACGAGGCAAGTTTGCTCCTAATCAGCTTGGACCTTATATAATAACACACAAGTATGGATCAGACACTTATTGTCTGTCTTCTCTTGAAGGCTGGCCAGAACTTGAGCCCCTTAATGCCTTACATCTGCGACCATTCTACTGTTAACCAAGTAATCCTTCACTTGATGTTTAACTTGAGCTCATCCCTTGAGCAACCCCCGTCATCCTCATTCCTATTCCTTTCAACCCTTTTTCTCTACAAACATTAGTTAACCCTTTTTTTTAAGCATTAATGCTTTGTCCTAATAAAAGGGAAACCCCTAAACCTCTATAGTCTAGTCCATGACTAAAAGTTTAGTAAAAAAAACATAAAACTGGGATGTCTAACAAAATATTAAAATGTCATAAACTATAAATGTAGACTGCTCCCTCGAAGGATAGCTGCATTATTACTGTAATCAATAGACTGCTCCTTTGAAGGACAGCTATTCAAAGACATCCAAACATACAAAGCAAAATATAGACCACTCCCTCAAAGGATGGCTAAGCCCAAATTTTGCTACAAAATAGCATCCTCTCAGAAGCTTCCCGCATCGATTAGCTTCATATGACCATAAAAAAAAACATCCCCAAGTAGACTTCCCACATTGATTAGTCTCCATAATAATAATAATAATAAGAGGTTGACAAACTATTAAGTCATGGACTTGCCTATAGTTGTTCTCAGGGTCACCTATAAAAGGGGCAAAGTTATCCCTGCTAAAAAGGGTTACGCTATCCTCACATATCACATAATCACATTTATTACCCCAAAATACCCAAGAGATTTTGAGCTCACTTAATGTCAAGTGATTAGAGTACTTCTCTAACACAAACCAATGGTTAACGACGTAATGCATGAACGGGGCTTTTATTTACAAAAACCCTATCTATGCTATCATTATGGTCTTTGTCAATGAAAGAGCAACACACCTTTCACACCCTCATCAAATACAACTAAAATATTTTCTAACCATTAACATAACATCATGATTTATTTAATGCACATACCAACTTGTGTTATATAAATTATCATTGCCCATTCACATTAGTTTTTATGGAAAACAATACACATGGAAACTATCAACCAAACACAATTTATGTCAAGCATATACCATCACCAATATGGAAACTTGTTGAGGCATAAATAAACTTATTTTATTTTTAGCATACACCATCACCAATATAGAGAATTGCTAAAGATGAAAAACCCACATAACCTATGTTACAACATACACCATCACACAATATGGAAAAGGCTATAACATCAATATACACTCATCATTTCAAGTATGTACCATTAAACATTTGAGAAATGCTAACACTAACATAACCAAAACCACTACCAAACACTTTGACTCTTCTTCCCTTGTTGGGAGAACTACATTGACCTGAAGCCCTTAAAATAGGGGCTATGTAGGCAGCACTCAGTTGACATGGGGTCTTCTAAGGTTAGCTCAGCCATTCGTTTGTTCATCTACCTAATGGACCAACTATCTAAACCAACCCAAAATCATGACCAAACAATCAGCCCTGACACTGTAGAAGTCACCTTAGACTTCTCATGGGGCACATTGGAGATCACATACATCTCCTTAACCACAACAAACAACACTTGAGATCACTTATATCTCAACCTGACTTGACAAATGACCTTGGAGATCATGACTATCTCCTCAAACCATGACCACTTTCAAGATAACTTTGCCTTGGTTGTTTTGATTGCATATGCTACCTCACAAATAGTTAACAAATTATACGTGCCCTTCACACCTATTATTGGATCACGCCCAAGTTGATCCCCAATATCTGTGACATTTTCATGTTTTTCAAGAGCACTTCTTAGCCCAGATACTTGGAACATTATGCCCATTAGAGCTATAGCTTTAATCGATCTAAACCAATCAGCTACCACTAATAAGCTGGGGACCGGTTACTTCGATTTTAGTCCTCCTCGACCATTGGAGCTACAAATTTGATTGTTTAACCTAATCAGCTACCACTAATAAGTTGGAGACTGGGTACTTTGATTTTAGTGCTCTTTGACCTTGCCTGTGACAATTTGACCTACCTATCACGTGAAGTGGCATACGCACAATCTCATCTATTACAGCGTTCACACTCGAACTTCACCCTACCCATCCACTGCCTATCAAATTGGCATCCGATTTCAGCTTACCTTCTCTCATTTCTTGCTTTGAGGGGGAATACCTTATCCCATACCTGGGGCAACCTACACCTTATCCCATCCCTGGGGCAACCTACACCTATTTTTGTCTTGCAGTTCGTTAAAACAAACCACAAGACAAAAAGGGTCAAATGTAGACACCAATATTGTGTCAACCCCCCTTGGTCCCCTTCTAAATACTTACACACCTTATTAGTTTAAAATAAACTACTTTTTTTAAATTAATGACCTCACTTAGACACCTTACTTTGGACACCTCACCTTGGACACCTCATCTTAAGACTTTTTCTTAGCATATGAGTCACCTTGAGACTAGGTCCTCCAAATCCTAACTACCCATGACCTATTCTCACTCCCTATTAACTCCCTAACCAACTCTCATGCCTCATAAACCCGTGTTTTGACTGTTCTCCAATGGCAAAGGGACTTGGCAGATAGAGAAATAGGCGAAGAGCTAAACATAGCCCTTTAACCTATTCTCTCTCTGCCGACGTCGGTCAACCCTCGGCCTACATCGTCATCCCTATGCCGACGCTGGTGGGATAGTCGACGTCAGTTACATAAGCCTAACTTAAACATTGAGCTGCCCCCCGACTGTTTGACATCGACGCGCACACTCTGAGACCAAGCATCAGAATTTCACTATCGCTCTCCTAGCTACCAAAGCTCTGCACAAGTCATTGCAAACACTTGATTGAAACATTATACAAGGACCTCAACATCAGCCACAATAGGAATAAGCATTCTGAGACCTCTAGTTCTTTACCTAATAGAGCTAAGTATTCTATTCTCATTTTAGTATTTTAGAATGTATTGTTAATTAGTTTCCTTTTGATATTTCTAAATACTGTCAAGAGGCCCGACTTCTTTTGTGGAGAGGCTGAAAGGCCTTCCTCTTATTCTTACCCTCTTTTCACACCTATCCTCTACCTTTTCCCTTCTTCAGACCTTATTCATCTTCCCACAATCCTGCACAAACTTTTAAACTCCCAGACTCCTCTGTCAACCACATAAATACCCTGAAAGCCATCCAAGGCCAACAACCCCTACCAACATTGGCAACCTAATCGATGTCGGCACCATTGACCCAATCGACCTCGACAGACCTACCGACATCGACGACTGTGACAGATTGACTGCAAGAGAACATGTATGTGTTATCTATTTTTTTCTTTCTTAGTCTTTCATCATTTCTTTTTATACAACATGCTTTTTGTTAAATAGTGGGCTGTGATCTCTTACAGAGCTTTACGCTTTTGGGACTGAGCGTGTAGCTTGGCAGTCCACTATATTATCTTCTAACATTTTTTTGGTCAAAGTCTTCTTTCTTATTGTAGGTGTTTCCTCCACAGCCAAAGAGGAACTCCCACAAAGCTTGGATACGGTGTGCACTTAATCTGGGTAACGTCAAACCCCTAACCTTTAACTTTAGTTTCTTCCTCCTTTAAATGCAATTGTAAAAAAATTTAGAGAAACACTTGTTGTTATAATTATTTGTTTAATTACGACTCGACTTTTTTCCCTACAAGAGAATGGATACTTTAGATGGTGTTTGGTTTTTTACTCTATTGGTGGGTTTTTTTTAAATTTTTTTTATCTTATTTACTTTTCTTTTTGTTCCCTTTGATCTTTTTTCCTTCCAGTAGGGTACTTGTTTGTTTTCTTCCTTTTCTATAGCTTTGAAATTTTCATTTTAAAACTCTTTTTTTGGTGGACCTTTTTTCTTAGCTCCCTATTTTGTTTTGTTCTTTCTATTTCTCTATCTTGTGGCTTTTCCCCTTTTTTACGACTTTAAGCCTCTTCATTTTTTTATTTTTTTTATTTTGCCTACCATGGTCATAATTTTAATTTTTCTCATTGTTTCTCTCCTCAAGTCCTATATAATTCTCTACTTTCCTCATTTCCATGTTCCTCTTTCTTTGCACGTTTCTCCTTTTGTTATTATCTTTGCTCTATGCATTGTTGGTTCTATTAGTGGCTTGATTTATGAAATAAAAATAGCCTTGTGTGTTATTGATAGTATTTGATTTAGTAATTATTCATTTGATTTCAACATTCCATCTTTGCTCTTTATGATAGAGTGGATGTTTTGGATGGTGTTTGATGTTTCCTTATTATTATGTTTTCTTTTGTTTTTGACACTTTTGTCTGTCTTATTAATTTTTTTCCTTTGTCATTTTCCCTTCCAGTGCAGTACTTCATTGTTTTTTTTTCTCTTTTCTCTTGCTTTTAATGTTTTTTTCTCTTTGATGAACTTTTTCTTTTCTTGGCTCCTTTATTTTTTTGCTTTTTATTTACCCCTGTCATGGCCTTCCTCCTTTTTGTTTAAGCTTTTTAAACTTTATTTTTTAATTTTTTTTGGCTTTTACTTATACAGTCATATTTGTTATTTTAGACTTTTTTCTTGGTCACTCTTTGTTTTTTCGATTTTTTGTGTTTTTCCTATATGGTCATATCTATTATTTTAGACTTCTTTTTCTTTGTCACTCTTTGGCTTTTTTTATTTTTTATTTTTTCCCCTATATGACCACAATTCTTATTTTACACTTTTTTCTTCCTCACTCTATTATTGGGATTTTATTTTGTTTTTGTTCTTTTTTCTCTCTTATCACTTTTTTCTCTTTTATCATTTTTTTCTCTTTTATCATTTTTTTCTCTTTCATCATTTTTCCTTCCGGTAAGGTGCTATGTTTTGAATTTTTTTTCCATTTTTATTGCGTTTAAAGTTTTTTCTCTTTGGCTAACTTTTTCTTTTCTAGGCTCCCTACTTTTTTTTTCCTTTCTATTTATCACTCTCGTGGCCTTTCTCCTTTTTGTTTATGCCGTTTAGCATTTGTTTTTTTTATTTTATTTATTATTATTTTTATTTTTTAATTTTTTTTTCATATATTGCCATATTTGTTATTTTAATCTTTTTTCTTCCACACATCTTGATTTTTAAATTTTTTAACTTCCCCTTATATAACCATATTTTTTATTTTAGACCTTTTTCTTGCTTGCTCTTTGAGTTTTTCATATTTTTAACTTTTCCCTATATGACTATATGGCATTTCTCCTTTTTGTTTATGCCTTTTAGTCTTTATTTTTCTTGATGTTTTGAATTTTCCTTTAAATAACCATATTTATTATTTTAGAATTTTTATCTTCCTCACTCTTTTTTTTTCAAGATTTTTTTGCTTTTCTCTTATATGCCCATATTTGTTATTTTAGAGTTTTTTTCTTCCTCACTTTATTGTTGGTTTTATTTTTCTCTCTCTTCTTATCTTTTTTTTTTTTTTTTCTAATTTATCATTTTTCCTTGTGGTGGGGTGCTTCATTGTGTGTTTTTTTTAAAAAAAAAAATTACTTTTAAAGTTTTTTTATTTTGGACAAACTTTTTCTTTTCTTGGCTCATGTCTTTATTTTTTTAATTTCTATTTACCCCTCTCATGACATTTCTTCTTTTTGTTTATGCCTTTTACATTTTGATTTTTTCAATGTTTTGGCTTTTCCCCTATATGGGCATATTTGTTATTTTAGACTTTTTTTCCTTACCATTTAGTTTTTTTTATTTTTTATTTTTTCTCTTATAAGGCCATATTTGTTATTTTAATTTTTTTTCTTCTTTATTTTTTTTAGATTTTTTGTTTTTCCCCTATATGACCATATTTGTTATTTTAAACCTATTTCTTACTCACTCTTTAGTTTTTTTTTTTTTTTTTTGGTTTTTTCCTTATATGGTCATATGACCTTTCTCTTTTTTATTTATGCCTTTTAGCCTTTGGATTTTTCAATTTTTTGGCTTTTCCCCTATTTGGCCACATTTATTAGTTGACTTTTTTTCTTCTTCACTCTTTGGTTTTTTTCTCTTTCTTTATGGCAAAATGTTTTATTTTTATTCGGTCTATTACTTTGATCCTCTATTCTTCTCTTCTCAAAACTTATTGGTTGTTCTCCTTTCCACATCCCTTCTCCTTCACCCCTTTTCTCTCTTATCACTTTTTTATTTTTTATCGTTTTTTTTTATCTTTCATATTTTTTCCTTCCGGTAAAGTGCTTTGTTTTGCATTTGTTTTCCATTTTTCTTTCTTTTAAAGTTTTTTTCTCTTCGGCTAAGTTTTCTTTTCTAGGCTCCCTACTTTTTTTTTCCCCTTTCTATTTATCACTCTTGTGGCCTTTCTCCTTTTTATTTATGCCTTTTAGCAATTTTTTCCCCTATATTGCCATATTTGTTATTTTAAACATTTTTTCTTCCACACTTTTTGATTTTTAAAATTTTTAACTTCCCCTTATATAATCATATTTGTTATTTTAGACCTTTTTCTTGCTTGTTCTTTGAGTTTTTCAAATTTTTAGCTTTTCCCTATATGACCATATGGTCTCCTTTTTGTTTATGCCCTTTAGTCTTTATTTTTCTTGATGTTTTGAATTTTCCTTTAAATAACCATTTTTATTATTTTATTATTTTTATCTTCCTCACTGTTTTTTTTTTTAGATTTTTTTGCTTTTCTCCTATATGGCCATATTTGTTATTTTAAACTTTTTTTCTTCTTCACTCTATTGTTAGTTTTATTTTTCTCTCTCTTATCTTTTTTTTTTTTTCTCATTTATCATTATTCCTTGTGGTGGGGTGCTTCATTATGTTTTTTTTTTTTTTTTCTTGCTTTTAAAGTTTTTTATTTTGGATAAACTTTTTCTTTTCTTGGCTCCTTGCTTTATTTTTTTAATTTCTATTTACCCCTCTCATGACATTTCTTCTCTTTTATGCCTTTCACATTTTGGTTTTTTTTTTAATTTTTTGGCTTTTCCCTTATATGGGAATATTTGTTATTTTAGACTTTTTTTTCCTCACTATTTAGTTTTTTTTTATTTTTCGTTTTTTCTCTTATAAGGCCATATTTGTTATTTTAAACTTTTTTCTTCTTTATTTTTTCTGATTTTTTTGTTTTACCCCCTATATGACCATATTTGTTATTTTAAACTTATTTCTTACTCACTCTTTAGTTTGTTTTTTTTTTTCTCTTATGTGGTCATATGACCTTTCTCTTTTTTATTTATGCCTTTTAGCCTTTGGATTTTTCAAATTTTTGTCTTTTCCCCTATTTGGCCACATTTATTATTTGACTTTTTTTCTTCTTCACTCTTTGGTTTTTTCTCTTTCTTTATGGCAAAATGTTTTATTTCTATTCGGTTTATTACTTCTATCCTCTATTCTTCTCTTCTCAAGACCTATTGGTTGTTCTCATTTCCTCCTTTCCACATCCCTTCTCCTTCACCCCTTTTCTCATACTCTTCTTCTCTTTGCACATTACATTACAAGTTCTATTGTTAATTAGTTTAAAACATGAAAATGATCTTGAGTTGTATTGAGAGTGCTTATTTCTATAGTTATTTGTTTAATTGTAATAACTATATTTTGCTTCCTACAATAGAGTGGATATTTTGGATGGTGTTTTGTGTTCTACCCTATTGTTGGGTTTTTTCTTTTTTTTGCTTTTTTCTCTCATTTTCTTTTCTTTTTATTATCCTTTATCTTTTTTTATTTCAACAGGTTCCTTTGTTATTTTCTCCATTTTCTATTGATTTGAATCTTTCATTTTAAAGCTCTCTTTCTTTGGTGGACCTTTTCTTTTTTTGGCGCCCTATTTTGTTGGGTTTTTTATATTTCTCTTTCTTGTGACCTTTCTCCCCTTTTTTATGACTTTTAGTCTTTTAGCCTTTTTTTTGTTTTCTAATTTTCCTCTCTATGGTCATATTTATAATTTTCTATGATTTTTTATTCCTTACTCTTTATTTTATTTATTTATTTATGGCAAAGTGTTTTATCTCTTCTTTGGTTTTTTTTCTCTTTATTTATGATGAAATGTTTTGATTCTTACTTTGTCTCTTTCATTAATCCTCCTTGTTTCTCTCCTCAAGTACTATTTAATGCTTTCCTTGCCTCCTTTTCATGTTTCTCTTCTTTGACCTTTTCTGCATTTGGTATTTTCTTTGTAGTATGCATTGTTGGTTCTATTAATGGCTTAGTTTATAAAATTTAAATAGGCCTGTGTGCTATTGACAGTGTCTTTTTAGAAATTATTCATTTGATTTCAACATTTCATCTTTGCTCCTTACAGTAGAGTGGATGTTTTGGATGATGTTTAATTATTCCCTATTATTTGGCTTTTCTTTTGTTTTTTATTCTGTTCTTTCTCTTCTTATCATTTTTCCTTTCGGTGGGGTGCTTCATTATTTTTTCCCCTCTTTTCCCTTCTTCTGAATGTTTTTTCTCATTGACAAACTTTTTATTTACTTGGTTCCCTGTTTTATTTTCTTGCTTTGTAATTTCCCCTCTCATCACCTTCCTCCTTTTTATTTGTCTTTTAGCCTTTAGTTTTATTAAATATTTGGCTTTTCCTTTATATGATCATATTGGTTATTTAAAAAATTTATTTCCTCTCTCTCTTTTTCTTTTTTTTTGATTTTTTGGTTTTTCCCTATATGGCCATATATGATATTTTAGATTTTTTTCTTTCTCATTTTTAAATTTTTTTTTGTCTTTTCCCCTATATAGCCATATTTGTTATTTTACACTTTTTTCTTCCTTACTCTATTGTTAAGATTTTATTTTGTTTTTTTTTCTCTTATTCTTATCGTTTTTTTTCCATTATTATTTTTCTTTCCAGTGGGGTGCTTCATTGTTCATTTTTTCTCCATTTTTCTTGCTTTTAAAGTTTTTTTTCTTTGACTAATTTTTTCTTTTCTTATCTTCCTACTTTTTTTTGCTTTTTATTTGCAACTCTTGTGGCCTTTTTCCTTTTTATTTGTCTTTTAGCATTTGATTTTTTTGATTTTTTAACTTTGCCTTTATATGATGATGTTTGTTATTTTAGACTTTTTCCTTCCTCAATCTATTTTTTCAATTTTTTGACTTTTCCCCAATATGGCTATATTTTTTTTCTCCTTTTTGTTCATGCATTTTGGTCTTTGTTTTTTTCTCAATTTTTTGAGTTTTTTCCTAGATGGGCATTTTTGTTATTTTAAATTTTTTATCTTTCTCAGTCTATAATTTTTTTTAATTTTTTAACTTTTCCCCTATATGGCCATATTTGTTATTTTAGACTTTTTTTCCCTAACTCTATTATTGGGCTTTTATTTTTGTTATTTCTTTCGGATCTTCTTTTTTCTCCTTTGTCATTTTTCCTTCTGGTGGCATCCTTCGTTGTGTGTTTTTTGCTCTTTTCTCTTGCTTTTTTTTTAAAAAAAAGTTGGACAAATTTTTTCTTTTCTTGGCTCCTTGTTTTTTTTTAATTTTTATTTCTATTTAGCCCTCTCATGATGTTTCTCCTTTTTGTTTATTTATTTCACTCTTTGGTTTTTTCATTTTTTTGGCTTTTCTCCTATATGGCCATATTTTTTATTTTAGAATTTTTTCTTCCTCTCTTTGATTTTTTTAATTTTTTGGCTTTCCCTTACATGGTCATATTTATTATTTTAGACTTATTTCTTACTCACTCTTTGGTTCTTTTGATTTTTTAACTTTTCCCCTAAATAGCCACATGACCTTTCTCCTTTTTATTTGTCTTTTAGCCTTTACTTTTTTAGATTTTTTTGCTTTTCCCCTATATGACCAAATTTATTAGTTGATTTTTTTCTTTCTCACTCTTTGATTTTTTCTTTATTTATGGCAAAATATTTTCTCTATTTGGTCTTTTTATTTGATCCTATGTTCTTCTCTCCTCAAGACCTATTGATTATTCTCCTTTCCTCTTTTTCACATCCCTTTTGCTTCACGTCTTTTCTCCTATTCTTCTTCTCTTTGCACTTTGCTTTATTGGTTCTACTAGTATTCTAATTTAAAACATGAAAATGGTCTTGATTTGTATTGATAGTGCTTGTTTCTATAATTATTTGTGTGATTACAGCTCGACTTTGCTCTCTACAAGAGAGTGTATAACTGGATGGTGTTTAGTTTTTTACTTTATTGTTGGTTTTTTTTTTTGTATTTTACTCTCTTTTGGTTTTATTTATGTTTCCCTTTATCTTTTTTCCTTCTAGTAGGGTATTTGGTTATTTTCTCTCTTTTCTATTGCTTTGAAGGTTTCATTTTAAAGTTCTTTCTTTGGTGGACCTTTTTTTCTTAGTCTATGTTTTGTTTTGTTCTTTCTATTTCTCTATCTTGTGACTTTTCCCCCTTTTTTTACGATTTTAAGCCTCTCATTTTTTTTTCTTTCATGGTCATTTTTTAATTTTCCTCTTTTTTTCTCTCCACAAGCCCTCTTTAATGCTCTACTTGCCTCTTTTCCATGTTTTTCTTCCTTTGCCCTTTTCTCCTTTTGTTATTCTCTTTGCACTATGCGTTGTTTGTTATATTAATGGCTTGGTTTATGAAATGAAAATAGTCCTGTGTGTTATTGATAGTATTTAATTTAGTAATTGTTCATCTGATTTCAACATTCCATCTTTGCTCTTTACGATACAATGGATGTTTTGGATGGTTTTTTATTTTTCCCTATTATTGGGTTTTTTTTTTTGTTTTATTCTTTTTTCTCTCTTCTTCTTATCCTTTTTTCTCCTTTGTCATTTTTCCTTCTGGTGGAGTGCTTTGTTGTATGTTTTTTCTCTTTTTTCTTGCTTTTAAATTTATTTCTCTTTGGTAAATTTTTTATTTTCTTGGGTTCTTGCTTTATTTTTTGCTTTCTATTTACCCCTCGTGTGTCCTTCCTCTTTTTTATTTATACTTTTTATCCTTTGTTTTTTTTTTTTTTTTTTTGGGTTTTCCCATAGACGGTCATATTTGTTTTCTTCCTTGCTCTCTGTTTTTTTTTTTTTTTTTTTTTTTTTTTTTTTTTTTTTTTTTCTTTTCTTTTTCTTATATGGCCATATGTATTTTTTTCTCTTTTTCATTGCTTTTAAATTTATTTGTCTTTGGTAAACTTTTTCTTTTCTTGGATTCTTGCTTTGTTTTTTGCTTTCTATTTACCCCTCTTGTGGCCTTCCTCGTTTTTTGTTTATACTTTTTATCCTTTGTTTTTTTAAATTTTTTGGCTTTTCCCCTATATGGTCATATTTGTTATTTTAGATTTTTTTATTCGTCGCTCTTTATTTTTTTGATTTTTTGTCTTTTCCCTATATGGCCATATCTCTTATTTTAGATTTGTTTTTTCTTCGTAACTTTTTGATTTTTTTAATGTTTTGTCTTTTCCCCTATATGACCATATTTATTATTTTACACTTTTTTTCTTCCTAACTTTTTGATTTTTTTAATCTTGTCTTTTCACCTATATTACCATATTTATTATTTTACACTTTTTTTCTTCCTCACTCTATTGTTGAGATTTTATTTTATTTTTGTACTTTTTTCTCTCTTCTTATTATTTTTTCCTCCTTTATCATTTTTTTTCTTTGTCATTTTTCCTTTCAGGGGGGGTGCTTTGTTGTTATTTCAGACTTTTTTTTCCCTCACTATTTAGTTTTTTTAAATTTTTGGCTTTTCTCTATATGGCCATATATGTTATTTCAGACTTTTTTTTCCCTTGTCATTTGGTTTTATTATTTTTTTGTCTTTTTCCACATATGGACATATTTGTTATTTTAGATTTTTTTTCTCACTTTATTGTTGGGATTTTATTTTGTTTTGTTTTTATTCTTTTTTCTCTCTTCTTCGTATCTTTTTTTCTCTTTTATAATTTTTCCTTTCGGTTGGGTGCTTCATGGTGCATTTTTTTTTCTATTTTTCTTTCTTTTAATGTTTCCCTTTTTGGCTAACTTTTTCTTTTCTTGGCTCCCTACTCTTTTTCTTTATTTTTATTTTCCCCTCTCAAGGTATTTTTCCTTTTTATTTGTCTTTTAGCATTTGTTTGTTTTTTGCGTTTTCCTTATATGACCATATTTGTTAGTTTAGAATTTTTTTCTTCCTCACTCTTTGTTTTATTTTTTTATTTTTTCGGCTTTTCTCTTGTATGGCCATATTTTTTATTTTAGACTTGTTTCTTCCTCACTCTTTGGTTTTTTTGATTTTTTAGTTTTTTCCCTATATGACCATATGGTCTTTCTCATTTTTGTTTAAGCCTTTTGGATTTTAGTGTTTTAAATTTTTTGGCTTTTCCCTTATATGCTCATATTTATTATTTGATTTTTTTTCCTCACTCTTTGGTTTTTTCTCTTTCTTTATGGTTAAATTTTTTATCTTTATTTGGTCTCTTTCATTGATCTTTGTTCTTCTCTTCTCAAAACCTATTGATTATTTTGTTTTCCTCCTTTCCACAACCATTTTCCTTCACCCTTTTTTTCCTAATCTTCTTCTTTTTGCACTTTGTATTGTTGTTTTTATTGCTAATATGGTTTAGAACTTGAAAATGATCTTGAGTTGTATTTATAGTGCTTATTTCTATAATTATTTATTTGACTACAACAACTAGACTTTACTCCCTACAATGGTGTGGATATTTTAGATGGTGTTTGGTTTTCTACCCTATTATTATTTTTTCTCTCATTTGCTTTTCTTTTTGTTCCCTTTTATCTTTTTTCCTTTCCACTTGTTCTTTGGTTGTTTTCTCCATTTTCTATTGCTTTGAACCTTTCATTTTAAAGCTCTCTTTCTTTTGTAGACCTTTTCTTTTCTTAGCTCTATGTTTTGTTTGGTTCTTCCTATTTCTCTATCTTGTGGTTTTTCTCTCTTTTTTTTTACGACTTTTAACCTTTTAGCCATTTATTTTTATTTTTATTTTTCTCTCCATGGTCATATTTATAATTTCTCATGTTTTTTTTCTTCCTTACTCTTTGTTTTATTTATTTATTTATGAAAAAGTGTTTTATCTCTTCTTTAGTTTTATTTTTATTTCTTTATGGTGAAATGTTTTGATTTCTATTTTGTCTCTTACATTAATCCTCTTTTTTTCTCTCTTCAAGTCCTATTTATGCTCTCCCTGCCTCTTTTCCATGCACCTCTTTGTCATTTTATCTTTGCACTATGCATTGTTTGTTGTATTAGTGACTTTGTTTATAAAATGAAATTAGTCCTATGAGCTATTGATAGTGCTTATTTGAGTAATTATTCATTTGATTTCAACATTTAATCTTTTCTACTTACGATAGAGTGGATGTTTTACATAGTGTTTGATTTTTTTCCTATTATTGGGCCTTTGTTTTTATTCACTTCTCTCTTATTCTTTTTTCTCTTATTCCAGTGGGTTGCTTCGTTGTGTATTTTTTTCTCTTTTCTTTTCTCATTAATAGACTTTTCCTTTTTTTGGTTCCTTACTTTATTTTTAAAATTTATATATATTTTTATTTTGGCCCTCCTAATTTTAGCATTTGTTATTTTAGAAAATTTTCTTTCTCTCTTTGATTTTTTGGATTTTTTTCTAAATGATCATATATGTTATTTTAGACTTTTTTCTTCCTCACTCTTTGTTTTTGTTTTATTTTTTATTTTTTATTTTTTGTTTTGTCTTTTCTCCTATATGACCATATTTGTTATTTTACACGTTTTTCTTCCTCACTCTATTGTTGGGATTTTATTTTATTTTTGTTCTTTTTTTTTCTCTTCTAATCATTTTTTATCCTTTATCATTTTTCCTTCACATTGGGTGCTTTGTTGTGCATTTTTTTTTCCATTTCTCTTATTTTTAAAGTTTTTTACTTTTTGGCGAACTTTTTTTTCTTGGCTTCTTTTTTTTTTAATTTTTTTTCAATTTTTTGACTTTCCCATTATATGACCATATTTATTATTTTAAATTTTTTCTTCCTCATTCTTTGGGTTTTTTTTTTTTTTTGCTTTTCCCCTACATGGCCATATGACCTAACTCCTTCTTGTTTATGCCTTTTAGTCTATATTTTTCTTGATTTTTTAAAAAATTTCTCTATATGGCCATATTTATTATTTTAGAACTTTTATTTTTCTCTATTTTTTTATTTTTATTTTTTAGCTTTTCCCCTATATGGTCATATTTATTATTTTAGATTTTTTTTCTTCCTCAATTTCTTGTTGGGTTTTTTTTAATTCTTTTTCTCTCTTCTTATCATTTTTTTTCTACTTTATCATTTTTCCTTTTGATGGGGTGATTCGTTGTGTTTTTTTCTCTTTTTTCTTACTTTTGAAATTTTTTCTTTTGGGCAATTTTCTTTTTTCTTGGCTCCTTACTTTATTTTTTATTTCTATTTGCCCTTCTCATGACTTTTCTTCTTTTTGTCCTACTCTTCTTCTCTTTGATTGTTCTATTGGTAATCTAGTTTAAAACATGAAAATGGTCTTGAATTTTATTGATAGTGCTTATTTATATGATTATTTCTTTGATTATAATAACTCAACTTTGCTCCCTACAATAAGATGGATACTTTGGGGATGGCGTTTGGTTTTTTACCTTACTATTGGGGTTTTTTCATATTTTTTTCCTCCTTTGCTCTTCTTTTTGTTTTCCTCTATCTTGTTTCCTTCCAGCGGGATCCTTGGTTGTTTTCTCCTTTTTCTATTGCTTTGAAGCTTTCATTTTAAAACTCTTTTTTTTTGGTAGATGTTTTCTTTTCTTTTTTTGGCTCCCTATTTTATTTTGTTCTTTTTATTTCTCTATATTTTGGCCTTTCTCCTTTTTCTGGTGACTTTTAGCCTCTTATTTTTTTATTTTTTTAATTTTCCTTTCATTATCATATTTATAATTTCTCGTGCTTTTTTTCCTTGCTCTATTTTTTATTTATTTATTTATTTATGGCAAAATATTTTATCTACTCTTTATCTCTTTGATTTTTTTTCTCTTTCATTATGACAGAATATTTTGATATCTAATTTGTCTCTTTTGTTAATCCTCCTTGTTTTTGTCCTCAAGTCCTATTTAATGCTCTCCTTGCCTCTTTTCAATGTTCCTCTTCCTTTATCATTTTCTCCTTTTGTCATTCTCTTTTCACTATGCATTATTGGTTCTATTAATGGGTTGGTCTATAAAATGAAAATAGTCATATGTACCATTAATAGTACTTGTTTTAATAGTTATTCATTTAATTTCAACATCTCATCTTTGTTCCTTATGGTGGAGTGGATGTTTTAGATGGTGTTTATTTTTTTCCTATTGTTAAGCTTTTATTTTGTTTTTAATTCTTTTCTATCTGTTGTTCTTATCCTTTTTTCTTCTTTATCATTTTTCCTTTCGATGGAGTGCTTTGTTGTGTTTTTTTCTTTTATTTTGTTTTTAAAGTTTTTTCTATTCGGCAAACTCTTTTATTTCTTGGCTCTTTGCTTTATTTTTTTGCTTTCTATTTGTCCTTCTTGTGGCCTTCCTCATTTTTGTTTGTCTTTTAGCCTTGGTTTTTTTAATTTTATGACTTCTCCCTTATACGACCATATTTGTTATTTTAAACTTTTTTCTTTCTCACTCTTTCATTTTTTTGATTTTTTTTTCTTCTATATGATCATATATGTTATTTTTGATATTTTTCTTCTTCATTCTTTGGTTTTTTTTTTATTTTTTTTCTTTTCCATTATATAGCCATATTTATTAATTTAGATTTTTCTCTTTCTCACTTTATTGTTGGGATTTTATTTTGTTTTGTTTTTGGTCTTTTTCTCTTTTCTCTTTTTTTTTTTTTTTTACCTATTTTCCTTCTGGTGAGGTTTTTTGTTGTGCATTTCTCCCCCATTTCTCTTACTTTCAAAGTTTTTCCTCTTTGACTAACTTTCTTTTTCTTGGCTCCCTGCTTTTTTTTTTTTTTCTATTTTCCCCTTTCATGGCCTTTCTCCTTTTTGTTTATGCCTTTTAGCATTTTGTTTTTAGGATTATTTGGCTTTTCCCTTATATGGCCATATTTGTTATTTAAAAAAAAAATCTTCGTCACTCTTTTATTATTTTGATTTTTTGGCTTTCTCATTATATGGCCATATTTGTTATTTTAATTTTTTTTCACTCACTCTTTGGGTTTTTTGATTTTTTGGCATTTTACTTATATGGTTATATGGCATTCTCATTTTTGTCTATGCCTTTTAATCATTATTTTTATTTTTTTCCATTTTTTTCCTAAATGGACATATTTATTATTTTAGAATTTTTATCTTCCTCACTCTTTGGTTTTTTTGATTTTTTAACATTTTTCCTATATGACCATATTTGTTATTTTAGAGTTTTTTTTTTTTTTCTCTCTCATTGATGGGATTTTTTTTTTGGTTCTATTCTATCTCCTCTTATCATTTTATTCTCCTTTGTCATTTCTTCTTTCAATGCGGTGCTTTGTTGTATTTTTTTTCTCTTTTCTCTTGCTTTTAAAGTTTTTTTTCGGGTAAACTTTTTCTTTTCTTGGCTCCTTGCTTTATTTTTTTATTTTTATTAGCCCTTTTAATGATCTTTCTTCTTTTTATTTATGTCTTTCACTCTTTTTTTTTTTTTTTTTTTTTGACTTTTTCTCTATATGGCCATATTTGTAATTTTAGACTTTTTTTCCGTCCTTACTTTTTATTTTTTTGATTTTTTGGCTTTTCCTCTATATGACTATATTTTTTATTTTAGACTTTTTTCTTGTTCTTTGTTTTTTTTTATTTTTTTGCTTTCCCCCTATATGGCCACATTTGTTATTTTAGATTTTTTTCTTCCTAACTCTTTAATTTTTTTTTTGACTTTCCCCTATATGGTCATATGACCTTTCTTCTTTTTATTTATGCCTTTTAACCTTTAGTTTTTTTTTTTTTTGGCTTTTTCCCTATATTGACATATTTATTATTTGATTTTTTTTCTTCCTCATTCTTTCATTTTTTCTCTTTCTTTATAGTGAAATGTGGTCTCTTTCTTTGATCCTTTGTTCTTTTCTCCTCAAGACCTATTGATTGTTATTTTAGGATTTTTATCTTCCTCGTTCTTTTTTTTTTTTTTTTTAAAGTTTTTCCCCTATATGGTAATATGCCCTTTTTCCTTTTCGTTTATGCCTTTTAATATTTTTATTTTTTTATTTTTTGAAGTTTCCCCTATATGACCATGTTTGTTATTTTACAATTTTTATTTTCCCTGCTCTTTGGTTTTTTGGATTTTTTGGATTCTACCCTATATGACCATATTTATTATTTTAGATTTTTTTCCTCACTCTATTGTTGACATTTTATTTTGGTTATTTTTTCTCTTCTTCTTATCATTTTTCTCTCTTTTGTTATTTTTACTTTTGGTGGGGTGCTTCGTTGTTTTTTTTTTCCTCTTGTAAAAGCTTTTTTTCTTGGCTCCTTGGTTTTTTTCAAAATTTATATATGCCCCTCTCATGACCTTTCTTATTTTTGTTTATGCCTTTTATTTTTTGGTTTTTTTTTATTTTTTGGATTTTTCACTATATGCCCATATTTGTTATTTCAGAAATTTGTTCCCCACATTCTTTGGTGTTTTCCCTATATGGCCATATTTGTTATTTTAGATTTGTTTTTCCTCACTCTTTGTTTTTTTTTTTTTTTTGAATTTTCCCTCTATATGGCCATATGACCTTTCTTCTTTTTGTTTATGCCTTTTAGCTTCTATTTTTTTTTCCCTTCTATATGACCATATTTGTTATTTGACTTTTTTCCTTCGTCACTCTTTAGTTTTTTCTCTTTATTTATAGTGAAATATTTTATCTCTATTTGGTCTCTTTCTTTGATCCTTTATACTTCTCTTCTCAAGACTTATTGATTATTCTCTATTTCTCGTTTCCATATTACTTCTCCTTCTTCCCTTTTCTCATACTCTTCTTCTGTTTACACTTTGCATTATTGGTTCTATTGGTAATCTGGTTTAAAATATGAAAACAATTTTGAGTTCTATTGATATAGATTCTTTTTATAATTATTTATTTGATTACAACTTGACTTTGCTCCCTACAATAGAGTGGATACTTTGGATGGTGTTTAGTTTTTTACCCTATTGTTGTGGCTTTTTGGCTTTTTTCTCTCATTCACTTTTCTTTTTGTTCGCCTTTATCTTTTTTTCTTTCAATAAGGTCCTTGGTTATTTTCTCTCCTTTTTATTGCTTCGAAGCTTTCATTTTAGAATTCTCATTTTTTGGTGGACCTTTTCTTTTCTTTGCTCTCTATTTTGTTTTGTTCTTATGACCTTTCTCCATTTTTATGGCTTTTAGTCTCTTATTTTTTTATTTTATTTAAATTTTTCCTTCGTAGTCATATTTATAATTTCTCATTTTTTTCTTCATTACTCTTTGTTTTATTTATTTATTTGTGACATAGTGTTTTATCTCTTCTTTATCTCTTTAATTTTGTTTCTCTTTCATTATGTCAAAATGTTTTGATCTCTTCTTGGGTTTATAAAATGAAAATAGTCTTGTGTGGTATTGACAATGCTTGTTTTAGTAATTGTTCATTTGATTTCAACATACCATCTTTTCTCCTTATGATAGAGTGGATGTTTTGGATGGTGTTTGATTTTTCCCTATTGTTGGGTTTTTCTTTTATTTTTATTGTTTTCTCTCTTTCTTCTTTTAATCTTTTTTTCTCCTTTGTCATTTTACTTTTCGGTGGGGTGCTTCGTTGTGTGTTTTTTTTCTTTCTTTTAAAGTTTTTATTTTATTTTATTACTTTCTATTTGCCCCTCTTTTGGCCTTCCTATTTTTTGTTTATGCCTTTTAGCCTTTGCTTTTTTGAATTTTTTAGCTTTTTCCTTATACAACCATATTTTTTATTTTAGACTTTTTTCTTCCTCACTCTTTGGTTTTTTTTTATTTTTTGGTTTTTTCTTATATGCCCATATATGTTATTTTAGACTTTTTTTCTTCATCGCTCTTTGATTTTTTTTATTTTTTTCTATAGGGCCATATTTTTTATTTTACTCCTTTTTCTCCTCACTTTATTTTCTAATTTTTCTCTTTTCTTTTTATTCATTTTGCTCCTTTATCATTTTTCATTTTGGTGGGGTTCTTTGTTTGTACATTTTTCCCCCATTTTTATTGATTTTAATATTTTTTCTTTTCGCAAACTTTTTGTTTTATTTTTTTCTCAATTTTTTGGTTTTTCCTTTATATGGTCATATGGCCTTTCTTTTTTTTGTTTAAACCTTTTAGTCTTCCGTTTCATTCAATTTTTTCAAAATTTTCCTTAAATGGCTATAATTGTTATTTTAGAAATTTTATCTTCTTCACTATTTGGTTTTTTTGATGTTTTATCTTTTTTTCTATATGGTCATATTTGTTATTTTATACTTTTTTCTCTCTCTCTATTCTTGGGCTTTTATTTATTTTTTGATTTTTTTTCTCTTTTTTTCTTATCCTTTTTTCTCTTATGTCATTTTCCTTCCGATGGGGTGCTTTGTTGTGTTTTTTCTTGCTTTTAAAGTTTATTCTCATTTTTAAAGATTTTTCTCTTGGACATAGTTTTTTCTTGATTTCTATCTGCCCATCTCGTGATCTTTATCCTTTTTATTTTTCTTTCACTCTTTTTATTTTTATTTTTTAGTTTTCTCCCTACATGGCCATATTTATTATTTTAGACTTTTTTCTTCCCCACTCTTTATTTTTTACAATTTTTTGGCTTTCCCCCTATATGGTCATATGGCCTTTATCCTTTTTGTTTGTGCCTTTTAGCCTTTAGTTTTTTTAATTTTTTGGCTTTTCTCCTAAATGGTCATATTTATTATTTGACTTTTTATATTTATCACTTTTTGGTTTTTTCTCTTTCTTTATGATGAAATTTTTTATCTTTATTTTATCTCTTTCTTTTATCCTCTGTTCTTGTCTCCTAAAGACCTATGGATTGTTCTCCTATCCACATTTCCACATCCCTTCTCTTTTTCTCCTTTTTTCCTACTCTTCTTCTCTTTACACTTTGCATTGTTGGTTTCATTTGTAATCTGGTTTAAAACATGAAAATGGTCTTGAGTTATATGGATATCATTTGTTTCTATAATCATTTATTTGATTAAAATAACTCGACTTTACTCCATACAATAGAGTGGATGATTTAGATGGTGTTTGGTTATTTACCCTATTATTGGGGCTTTTTTTTGCTTTTTTCTCTCCTTTGCTTTTCTTTTTCCCCTTTTATCTTTTTTTCCTTTTGGTGCGATCCTTGGTTGTTTTTTCCCTTTTATATTACTTTGAAACTCTCATTTTAAAGTTATTTTAATTTGGTGGACCTCTTCTTTTCTTAGCTCTGTATTTTGTTTTGTTCTTTGTATTTCTCTATCACGTAGCCTTTCTCATTTTTTTATGACTTTTAGCCTCTTATTTTATTATTTATTACTTTTGCCCTACAAGGTCATATTTTTATTCTTTGTCTTATTTATTTATTTATTTATTTATGTCAAAGTGTTTTATTTCTTCTTTATCTCTTCTTTAGTTTTATTTCTCTTTCTTCATGACAAAATATTTTGATCTCTACTTTGTCTCTTTCATTAATCCCTGTTGTTTCTCTCTTCAAGTCCTATTTAATTCTCTCCTTGCCTCCTTTTCATGTTCCTCTTCCTTTGCCCTTTATTCCTCTTATTATTCTCTTTGCACTATGCATTATTGGTTCTATTAGTGACTCAGTTTATAAAACAAATCTAATCATGTGTGCTATTGAGAGTGCTTGTTTTAATTATTGTTCATTTGATTTAAACATCCCATTTTTGCTCCATACTGTAGAGTGGATATTTTAGATGGTTTTTGATTTTTATCTATTATTGGGCTTTTCTTTTTCTCTTTTTTCTTTTCTTTGTTCTTGTGATTTTATCTCCTGTCATTTTTCCTTTTGGTGGGGTGCTTTGTTGTGTTTTTTCTCTTTTCTCTTGTTTTTAAAGTTTTTTTTATTTGATATACTCTTTTATTGCTTAGCTCCTTGCTTTATTTATTTACTTTCTATTTTCCCTTGTCTTGACCTTCTTCCTTTTTGTTTATGCCTTTTAGCCATTGATTTTTTCGATTCTTTGTCTCTTCCCCTATATGGCCATATTTGTTTTTTTTTTTTTTTTTAATTCACTTTTTTTTTTTTTGTTTTTCTCTCTATCAGTATATATGTTATTTTAGGTTTTTTTCCTCACTTTTTAGTTTTTTTATTTTTTGTCTTTTCCCCTATATGGCCATATCTGTTAATTTACACTTTTTCTTCCTCACTCTATTGTTGGGATTTTATTTAGTTTTTGTTTTTCTCTCTTATCTTTTTTTTTATCATTTATCATTTTTCCTTCTTATCAGGTGTTTCGTTGTGCATTTTTTTTCATTTTTCTTGCAGTTAAAGTTTTTTCTATTTGGTTAATTTTTTCTTTTCTTGGCTCTCTTCTTTTTTTTTGCTTTCTATTTGCCCCTTCAGTGGCCTTTCCCTTTTTTGTTTATGGCTTTTAACATTTTTTTTTTTTTTTTTTGGCTATGACCATATTTGTTATTTTACACTTTTTTTCTTCCTCACTCTTTGTTTTTTTTCAATTTTTTGGCTTACACTTTATATGGCCATATTTGTTATTTTTGTCTTTTTTCTTCCCCACACTTGAGTTTTTTTTATTTTTTGGCTTTTCCCCTATATGGCATTTGTCTTTTTTGTCTATGTCTTTTAGTCTTTGTTTTTTTTATTTTTTGAATTTTCCCTTATATGGTAATATTTATTATTTTAGAATTTCTATCTTCCTCACTCTTCGTTTTTTTTTAATTTTTTTGGTTGTTCTACTATATAGTTATATTTATCATTTTAGATTTTTTTTTGTTCCTTACACTATTTTTGGGCTTTTATTTTTTTTGTTCTTTTTCTCTTTTGTTCTTATGTTTTTTTTCTCCTTTGTCATTTTTCCTTCTGGTGGGGTACTTTGTTGTGTGTGTGTTTTTTTCTCTTTCTTTTTATGTTTTTTTCTCTTAGGTGAAGTTTTTATTTTCTTGGCTCCTTACTTTATTTTTTGTATTTATATTTACCACTCTCTTGACATTTCTCCTTTTTATTTGTCTTTTAATCTTTAGCTTTTTTATTTTTTGGCTTTTCCTTTATATGGCCATATTTGTTATTTCAAACTTTTTTCTTCTTCATTCTGTTGTTTTTTCAAATTTTTGGCTTTTCTCATATATGACAAAATTTATTATTTTAGACTTTATTTCTTCCTCTTATGTTTTTTCAATTTTTTGGCTTTCTTCATATATGCTCATATGGTCTTGCTCCTTTTTGTTTAGCTTTTAACCTTTACTTTCTTTTTTTTTTGGTTTTTCCTTTATATTGCCATATTTGTTATTTGACTTTTTTCCTTCCCCACTTTTTAGTTTTTTATCCTTTTTTATGGTGAAATATTTTATCTCTATTTGGTCTCTTTCTTTGATCCTTTGTTATTATCTCCTCATGACCTATTGATTTTTCTCATTTCCTCCTTTCCACATCCCTTCTCCTTCGATCCTTTTTTCCTACTCTTCTTCTCTTTGCATTTACATTGTTGGTTCTATTGTTAATGTGGTGTAAAACATGAAAATGGTCTTGAGTTGTATAGATAGTGCTTGTTTCTATAATTATTTGTTTGATTATAATAACTCGAATTTGCTCTCTACAATAGAGTAGATACTTTGGATGGTGTTTGGTTTTTACTCTATTGTTAAGATTTTTTTATTTTGTTTTTTTGCTTTGAGTTTTTTTTGTATTTTTTCTCTTCTTTGCTTTTTTTTTGTTCCCATTTATCATTTTTTCTTCCAGCAAGGTCTTTGGTTGTTTTCTCCCTTTTCTATTGCTTTCAATCCTTCGTTTTAAAGCTCTTTTTCTTTGGTGGACATTTTCTTTTTTTGGCTCCTTATTTTATTTTCTTTTTTCTATTTCTCTATCTTGTGTCTTTTCTCCCCTTTTAACGACTTTTAGCCTCTTAATTTTTTTTTAAATTTTTCCTTCCATGATCATATTTATAATTTCCCATATTTTTTTACTTCCTTACTCTTTGTGTTATTTATTTATTTATTTATGACAAAGTGTTTTATCTCCTTTTTTTTTTTTGGTTTTGTTTCTCTTTCTTTATGACAACATATTTTGATTTATAATTTGCCTTTTTTTTTAATTCCTCCTTGTTTTTCTCCTCAAGTCCCATTTAATGCTCTCCTTGTCTCCTTTTCATGTTCCTCTTCCTTTGCCCTTTTCTTCTTTTGTTATTATCTTTGCACTATGCATTGTTGGTTTTATTAGTGGCTTAGTTTATAAAATGAAAATAGTCTTGTGTGTTATTGACAATGCTTGTTTTAGTAGTTGTTTATTTGATTTTAATATCCGATCTTTGTTGCTTATAGTAGAGTGTATGTTTTGGATGGTGTTTGATTTTTTTCTATTGTTGGGATTTTATTTTATTTTTTATTTTTTTCTCTCTTCTTATCATTTCTTCTTCTTTGTCATTTTTCCTTCCAATGGGGTGCTTTGTTGTGTGTTTTTTTAATATTTTCTCTTGTTTTTAGAGTTTCTCTTTGGTGGACTTTTTTTTTATTGGCTCTTTAATTTTTTTTTTCTTTCTATTTGCCCCTCTCATGGCCTTCCTTATTTTTATTTATGCCTTTTAGCCTTTGGGTTTTTTGATTTTCTGGGTTTTTCCATATACGAAGATATTTTTTATTTTAGACTTTTTTCTTCCTCACTTTTCCATTTTTTGGCTTTTCCCTATATAGCCATATATGTTATTTTATACTTTTTCTTCCTCACTTTTTGGTTTTTTTAATTTTTTGTCTTTTTATTTATATGGCCTATTTTACACTTTTTTCTTCATCACTCTATTGTTTGGAAGTTATTTTGTTTTTGCTCTTTTTTCTCTCTTTTTGTTATCATTTTTTTCTTGGTTCTCTATTTTTTTTCTTTTCTTTCTATTTGCCCCTCTTGTGAGCTTTAACCTTTTTGTTTATGCCTTTTAGCATTTAGTCTTTTTTGTTTTTTTTTAAATTTTTCTCATATATGGTCATATTTGTTATTTTAAATATTTTTTTCTTTCTCACTCTTTACTTTTTTCAATTTTTTGGCTTTCCCCTTATATGGCCTTATTTGTTATTTTAGACATTTTTTTCCTCACTCTTTGGTTTTTTTGATTTTTTGGCTTTTCCCTTATATGGCCATATGGCCTTTCTCCTTTTTGTTTGTCTTTTAGTCTTTTTATTTTTTTTTGAAATTTCTCCTATATGCCCATATTTGTTATTTCATAATTTTTATTTTTCTCACTATTTATTTTTTTGATTTTTTGGCTTTTCCTCTATATGGCCATATTTGTTATTTTATAATTTTTATCTTTCTCACTATTTATTTTTATTATTTTTTGTTTTTTCCTCTATATGACCATTATAATTTTTATCTTTCTCACTATATATATTTTTTAATTTTTTCACTTTTCCTCTCTATGGCCATATTTGTTATATTAGATTTTTTTTCTTCCTCACTCTATTGTTGGGCTTTTATTTATTTTTATTCTTTTTTTTCTCTCTTCTTATTCTTTTTTCTCATTTTTTTTATTTTTCATTCGAGTGGTGTGCTTCGTTGTGTGTTTTTTTCTCTTTTTTCTTGCTTTTAATGTTTTTTATGTTGGGCAACCTTTTTCTTTTCTTGGCTTCTTATTATTTATTTTTTTAATTTCTTTTTTTCCCTCTTCTGATCTTTTTCCTTTTTGTTTCTCTTTCACTATTTGGTTTTTTTTATTTTTTCTACTTTTCTCTTATATGGCCATATTTATTATTTAAAAAAAAAAATCTTCCTCACTCTTTGATTTTATTTTTATATTTTAGCTTTCTTTGTATGGTCATATATGTTATTTTAGACTTATTTTTACTCACTCTTTAGTTTTTTTTATTTTTTGGCTTTTTTCCTATATGACCATATGACCTTTGTCCTTTTTGTTTGTCTTTTAACCTATAGTTTTTTCCATGTTTTATCTCTATTTGGTTTCTTTCTTTGATCCTCTATTCTTCTCTCCTCAAGACCTATTGATTTTTATCCTTTCTTCCTTTCCACATCCCTTCTCCTTCGTCATTTTTCTCCTATTATTCTTCTCTTTACACTTTGCATTATTGGTTTTATTGGTAATCAGTTTAAAACATGAAAATGATCTTGAGTTGTATTGACAATGCTTATTTCTATAATTGTTTATTTGATTACAACAACTAGACTTTTCTCCCTACAATAGAGTGGATACTTTGGATGGTGTTTGGTATTCTACTGTATTATTGGGTTTTTTTATTTTTATTTTTTGCTTTTTTCTCTCATTTACTTTTTTTTTCTTCTCCTTTATCTTTTTTTCTTTCGATAGGTTCCTTGGTTGTTTTCTCTATTTTTTATTGATTTCAATGTTTCATTTTAAAGCTCTTTTTCTTTGGCAGACCTTTTCTTTTCTTGGCTCCCTATTTCGTTGGGTTCTCTCAATTTCTCTATCTTATGACCTTTCTCTATTTCTTATGATTTAGTCTTTTATTTTTTATTTTTCTCTCCATGGTCATATTTATAATTTTTCATGATTTTTTTATTCCTTACTCTTTGTTTTTTAATTTATTTACGGCAAAGTGTTTTATTTCTTTTTTGGTTTTGTTTCTCTTTCTTTATGGTGAAATGTTTTGATTTCTACTTTGTCTCTTTCATTAATCCTCTTTGTTTCTCTCCTCAAGTCCCATTTAATGCTTTCCTTGCCTCTTTTTCATGTTCCTCTTCTTTGACCTTTCCTCCTTTTGGTATTCTCTTTGCACTATGCATTGTTGGTTTTATTAGTGTCTTGGTTTATAAAATAAAAATAGCCTTGTGTGCTATGTATAACATTTTTTTAGTAATTATTCATTTGATTTCAACATTCCATCTTTGCTCCTTATGGTAGAGTGGATGTTTTGGATGGTGTTTGATTTTTCCCTATTATTGGCCTTTTCTTTTATTTTTTATTCTTATCTTTTCTTCTTATGCCTTTTTCTCTTTTGTCATTTTTCCTTCTGATGGGGTGCTTCACAGTTTGTTTTTCCTCTTTCTCTTACTTTTAAAGTTTTTTCTCATCGACAGACTTTTTCATTTCTTGGTTCCTTGCTTTTTTGTTTGCTTTGTATTTTCCCCTCTCGTGGCTTCCTCATTTTTGTTTATGCCTTTTAGCTTTTGTTTTTTTTCAATTTTTTGGCTTTTCTTCTATACGGCCATATTTGTTATTTTAGAATTTTTTTCCCTCTTTTTTCCTGATTTTTTGGTTTTTCCCTATATAACCATATATGTTATTTTAGACTTTTTTTTCTTCCTCATTTTTTTTTCTAATTTTTTGTCCTTTCTCCTATATGGTCAAATTTGCTATTTTACATTTTTTTTCTTCCTCACTCTATTGTTGGGATTCTTTTTTGTTCTTTTTTCTCTCTTTTTATATTTTTTTCTCTTTTATCAGTTTTTTCCAGTGGGATGCTTCATTGAGTATTTTCCCCCCATTTCTCTTACTTTTAAAGTTTTTTTTCTTTTTGGTTACTTTTTTCTTTTCTTCGCTCCATGCTTTTTTTGCTTTCTATTTGCCCTTCATGGCCTTTGTCCTTTTTGTTTATACCTTTTAGTATTTGTTTTATTTTTATTTTTTGGCTTTCCCTTTATATGGTGATATTTTTTATTTTAGACTTTTTCCTTCTTCACTCTCTTTTTTCCAATTTTTTCACTTATCCCTTATATGGCTATATATCCTTTCTCCTTTTTGTTTATGCATTTTGGTCTTTGTTTTTTCTCAATTTTTTTAGTTTTTCCCTATATGGCCATATTAGTTATTTTAGAATGTTTAGTTTTTTTTCTTTGATTTTTTTGTTTTTCCCCTATATGACCATATGTGTTGTTTTAGACATTTTTCTTCGTCACTATATTATTGGACTTTTATTTTTTTGTTCTTTTTCCGTATTCTTCTTATCTTTTTTCTTTCCTATCATTTTGTCTTCTAGTGGCATCCTTCAGTGTGTGTTTTTTGCTCTTTTCTCTTAGACAAACTTTTTTTTCCCTTAACTCCTTGCTTTTTTTTAAATTTTTATTTAACTTTCTTGTGAGCTTTCTCCTTTTTGTTTATGTCTTTCATTCTTTGGATTTTTTGATTTTTTGGATTTTCTCCTATATGACCATATTTGTTATTTTAGACATTTTTTATTCCCGACTCTTTGATTTTTTCAATTTTTTTGTTTTCCCACTATATGGTCATATTTATTATTTTAGATTTATTTATTCCTCACTCTTTGGTTGTTTCAATTTTTTTAACTTTTCTCTTATATGGCCACATGACCTTTCTCTTTTTTGTTTATGCCTTTTATCCTTTACTTTTTTTGGATATTTTGGCTTTTTCCCAATATGACCAAATTTATTATTTGTTTTTTCTCTCACTCTTTGATTTATTCTTTCTTTATGATGAAATGTTCTATCTCTATTTGTCTCTTTCTTTGATCCTATGTTCTCCCCTCAAGACCTATTGATTGTTCTCCTTTCCTCCTTTCCACATCTCTTCTCCTTCACCCCTTTTCTCCTACTATTTTTTTCTTTGCACTTTGCATTATTGGTTCTACTAGTATTCTAGGTTAAAACATGAAAACAGTCTTGAGTTGTATTGATAGTGCTTGTTTTTATAATTATTTGTTTGATTACAACTTGACTTTACTCTCTACTCGACTTTACTCTCTACAAGAGAGTGGATACTTTGGATGGTGTTTGGTTTTTTACTTTATTATTGAGTTTATTTTTATTTTTCTCTCCTTTACTTTTCTTTTTGTTATCCTTTATCTTTTTTCCTTCTAGCAGGGTACTTGGTTATTTTCTCCCTTTTCTATTATTTTGAAGCTTTCATTTTAAAGATCTTTCTTTGGTGGAATTTTTTTTTCTTAGCTCCATGTTTTGTTTTATTCTTTCTATTTCTCTATCTTGTGGCCATTCTCTTTTTTTTTACGGCTTTAAGCCTCTTAATTTTTATTTTTATTTTCCTTCCATTGTCATTTTTAATTTTCCTCATTATTTCTCTTATCAAGTCTTATATAATTCTCTTTTTTCCTCCTTTCCATGTTCCTCTTCCTTTGACGTTTTCTTTTTTTGTTTATATATTTGCACCATGTTTTCCTCATTAGTGGCTTGGTTTATGAAATGAAAATAGTCCTATGTGTTATTGTAGTATTTTTTGTAGTGATTATTCATTTGATTTTAACATTCCATCTTTACTCTTTATGATAGAGTGGATGTTTTGAATGGTGTTTGATTTTTTCTTATTATTGAGTTTTTCTTTTGTTTTTTCTCTTTTTTCTATCTTCTTATCATTTTTATCCTTTGTCACTTTTCCTTTTGGTGGGGTGCTTCATTGTGCTTTTTTTTCTCTTTTCTCTTCATTTTAAAGTTTTTTCTCTTTGGTGAACTTTTTCTTTTTTTGGCTCCATGCTTCATTTTTTAACTTTCTATTTACCCCTCTCACGGCTTTCCTCCTTTTTGTTTATGTTTTTTAGCCTTTGTTTTTTTTTCATTTTTTAGCTTTTCCCCTATATGATCATATTTATTATTTTTGACTTTTTTTTCCCTCGCTCTTTGTTTTTTTGTTTTTTTGCCTTTTTTCTATATAGCCGTATCTATTATTTTAGTCTTTTCTCCTTCTCACTCTTTGGTTTTTTCAATTTTTTCTTTTTTCCCCTATAACACCGTATTTGTTATTTTACATTTTTTTCATCCTCACTCTAATGTTGGGATTTTATTTTATTTTTATTCTTTTTTCTCTTATCATTTTTTCCTCTTTTATCATTTTTTTCCATTTCTCTTGCTTTTAAATTTATTTTTCTTTGGCTATCTTTCTTTTCCTAAGCTCCTTGATTTTTTTTTAATTTCTATTTACCCCTCTTGTGGCCTTCCTTTTTGTTTATATCTTTTAACGTTTGGTTTTTTCAAATTTTTATGTTTTCATATATTGCCATATTCATTATTTTAGACCTTTTTCTTCTATATTTTTTGGCTTTTGTTTTTTTTTTTTAACTAAGGTTTACAATAACCATATTTTTTATTTTAGACCTTTTTTTCCCTCACTCTTTGGGTTTTTCAATTTTTTGGCTTTTCTGTATATGACCATATGGCATTTCTCCTTTTTGTTTGTCTTTTGGTCTTTATTTTTCTCAAATTTTTAAATTTTCCCTTAAATGGCTATATTTATTATTTTAAATTTTTTATTTTTATCACTCTATTTTTTTTTTTTGGCTTTTCTCTTATATGGCCATATTTGTTATTTTAGACTTTTTTTTCCCTCACTTTATTGTTTTTTTTCTCTCTCTCTGTTCTTATTCTTTTTTTCTCTTTTATCATTTTTCCTTGCGATGGGGTGCTTTGTTGTGTTTTTTCCTCTTTTCTCTTACTTTTAAATTTTTTTCTTTTGGGCAAACTTTTTCTTTTCTTGGCTCCTTGCTTTATTTTTTTTAAGTTTTTTCTTTTGGGCAATTTTTTTCTTTTCTTGGCTCTTTGCTTTATTTTTTTTAATTTATATTTTCCCCTCTCATAACCTTTCTTCTTTTTGTTTATGCCTTTAATTTTTTTTCAAAAAAATTTAATGGCGTTTCTCTTATATGGCCATATTTATTATTTTAGATTTATTTTCCTCAATTTTTAGTTTTTTCAATTTTTTAGCTTTTCCTCTATAAGGCCATATTTGTTATTTTAAACTTTTTTTCCCTCTTTATTTTTTTGATTTTTTGGCTTTCCCCCCTATATGACCATATTTGTTATTTTAAACTTATTTTTTTCTCACCTTTTAGTTTTTTTTTAATTTTTTAGCTTTTCCCCTATATTGCCATATGGCTTTTCTCTTTTTTATTTATGCCTTCTAGCCTTTGGATTTTTAGATTTTTCCGTTTTTCCCTTGTATGGCCATATTTATTATTTGACTTTTTTTTCTTTCTCACTCTTTGGTTTTTCTTTCTTTATGGAAAAATGTTTTATTTCTATTTGGTTTGTTTCTTTGATCCTCTATTCTTCTATTTAAGACGTATTGGTTGTTCTCCTTTCCTCCTTTCCACATCCCTTCTCCTTCACCTCTTTTCTCCTACTCTTCTTCTCTTTGCACTTTGTATCACTAGTTGTATTGTTAATTTGGTTTAAAACATGAAAACAGTCTTGAGTTGTATTGATAGTGCTTGTTTATATAAATATTTTTTGGATTATAACTCGATTTTACTCCCTATAATAAATTAGTTACTTTGGGGATGGTGTTTAGTTTTTTACCTTACTTTTTATTTTTCTCTTCTTTGTGTTCCCCTTTATATTTTTTCCTTCTGGTGGGATCCTTATTTATTTTCTCTATTTTCTATTGCTTTAAAACTTTCATTTTATAGCTCTCTTTCTTTGGTGGATCTTTTTTTTTATTAGCTCCATGTTTTGTTTTGTTCTTTTAATTTCTCTATCTTATGGTCTTTCTCTCTTTTTTTTAATAACTTTTAGCCCTTTATTTAAAAAAATTTCCCTCCATGGTCATATTTCTAATTTCCCATGTTTTTTTCTTCCTTGCTCTATGCTATATTTATTTATTTATGGCAAAGTGTTTTATATTTTCTTTATCTCTTATTTGGTTTTGTTTCTCTTTCTTTATGGCAAAATATTTTGATCTCTACTTTTTTTCTTTTGTTAATCCTCCTTGTTTCTCTCCTCGAGTCTTGTTTAATGCTTGCCTTGCCTCATTTCCATGTTCATCTTCCTTTGTCATTTTCTCCTTTTGTTATTCTTTTTGCACTATACATTGTTGGTTATATTAGTGGCTTAGTTTATAAAATGCAAATAAACTTGTGTGCTATTGACAGTGTTTTTTTAGTAATTGTTCATTTATTTCAATATCTCATATTTGCTCCTTACGGCAGAGTGAATGTTTTAGATAGTGTTTAATTTTTTCATATTGTTGGGCTTTTTTTTTGTTGTTTATTCTTTTCTATTTACTCTTCTTATCTTTTTTTCTCCTTTGTCATTTTGCCTTCCGATAGAGTGTTTTGTTGTGTTTTTTTGTCTTTTCTCTGGTTTTTAAAGTTTTCTCTCTTTGACAGACTTTTTCATTTCTTGGATCCTTGGTTTATTTTTTTGCTTTATATTTTCCCTTCTCGTGGCCTTCCTCCTTTTTGTTTGTCTTTTAGCCTTTGGTTTTTTCAATTTTTTGGCTTTTCCCCTACACAATCATATTTGTTATTTTAGACATTTTTCTTCTTTACTCTTTGGTTTTTTCAAAATTTTGGCTTTCCTATATATGGCCATATATATTATTTTAGACTTTTTTTCTTCCTCACTATTTAATTTTTTTTATTTTTTGTATTTTCCATTATATGGCCATATTTGTTATTTTAGATTTTTTTGTCTCTCGTACTCTATTGTTGAGATTTTATTTGTTTTGTTTTTGTTCTTTTTTTTTTCTCTTTCGTATCCTTTTTTCTCCTTCATCATTTTTCTTTCCGGTGGGGTGCTTTGTTGTGTATTTTTTTCCTATTTATTTTACTTTTAAATTTTTTTCTTTTTGACTAACTTTTTATTTTCTTGGCTCCCTACTTTGTTTTTTCTTTCCATTTACCCCTCTCGTGGTCTTTCTCCTTTGTGTTTGTCTTTTAGCATTTGGTTTTTTTGATTTTTTGGCTTTTCCCCTATATGGCCATTTTTATTATTTTAGACTTTTTTCTTCTTCACTCTTTTTTTTCAATTTTTTAGTTTTCTTATTATATGACTATATTTGTTATTTTAGTCTTTTTTCTTCCCCACTCTTTAGATTTTTGGAGTTTTTGGCTTTTTCTTTATATGGCCATATTTGTTATTTTATTATTTTTATCTTCCTCTCTCCATATATATATATATATATATATATATATATATATATATATATATATATATATATATATATATATATATATATATATATATATCTTTTCCGCTATATGGTCATATTTGTTATTTTAAATTTTTTCCTCCTCAATTTATTATTGGGCTTTTATTTTTTTGTTCTTTTTTATCTCCTCTTATCCTTTTATTTATCATTTGTCATTTTTCTTTTAGGTGGGGTACTTTGTGGTTTTTTCTGTTTTCTTTTGCTTTTAAAATTTTTCTAGTGAGCAAACTTTTTCTTTTCTTTGCTCTTTGGTTTTTTTTTTTAATTGTTTGGCTTTTCCCTTATATAGTGATATTTGTTATATTAAATTTTTTTTCTTTCTCACTCTATATTTGGGCTTTTATTTATTTTTTGTTCTTTTTTCTATCTTCTTTTTATCCTATTTTTCTTTTTTTTTAATTTTTCCTTCTGATCGGGTGCTTCATTATGTGTTTGGGGTGCTTATTTTAGACTTATTTTTTCCTTTCTTTGGTTTTTTTGATTTTTTAGCTTTTCCCTTATATGATCATATGACCTTTCTCCTTTTTGTTTGTCTTTTAACTTTTTTTTTAAAAAAAAAAGTCTTTTAACTTTTTTCTTCCTTATTATTTGATTTTTTTTTCTTTCTTTATGATGAAATGTTTTATCTCTATTTGGTTTCTTTTTTTGATCCTCTATTCTTCTCTCCTCAAAACCTATTGATTGTTTTCCTTTTTTCCTTTCCACATCCCTTATCTTTATATGGCTATATGGCATTTCTCCTTTTTTGTTTATACTTTTAAGTCTTTATTTTTTATTTTTTTCCCTATATGACCATATTTGTTATTTTATTATTTTTATATTCCTCACTCTTTGGTTGTTTTGATTTTTTGGCTTTTCCGCTATATAATCATATTTATTATTTTTGGTTTTTTTCTTCCTCACTTTATTGTTGGGTTTTTATTTTTTTGTTCTTTTTTATCTCCTCTTATCCTTTTTTTTAATTATTTGTCATTTTTTTTTAGGTGGGGTGCTTTGTTGTGTTTTTTCTTTGTTTTTTTTGGCTTTTAAAAAATTTCTATTGAGCAAACTTTTTCTTTGCTTGGCTCTTTAGTTTTTTTTTATTTTTTGGCTTTTTCCTTATATGGCAATATTTATTATTACATAATTTTTTTTCTCACTCTATTGTTGGGCTTTTTAAAAAAAATTATTCTCTTTTCTCTCTTCTTTTTATCCTATTTTTCTCTTTTGTTATTTTTCCTTCTGGTGGGGTGCTTCATTATGTGTTTTTTCTCTTTTTTCTTACTTTTAAAGTTTTTTCTATTGGACAAACTTTTTTTTTTTTGGTTTGTTGTTTTATTTATTTTGTATTCCTATTTTCCCCTCTTGTGATCTTTCTCCTTTTTATTTGTCTTTCACGCTTTGGTTTTTTCAAATTTTTCTACTTTTCTCCTATATGGCCATATTTATAATTTTAAATTTTTTTTTCTTCTTTACTCTTTAGTTTTTTTTTGTTTTTTTGTTTACACCCTATTTGGTCATATTTATTATTTGAGACTTATTTTTTCCTTTCTTTGGTTTTTTTTTTTTTTTTGGCTTTTCCCCTATATGACCATATGACCTTTCTCCTTTTTGTTTGTCTTTTAACCTTTATTTTTTTTCAATTTTTTTAATATCTTTTTAACTTTTTTCTTTCTTATTATTTTATTTTTTTGTCTTTCTTTATGATGAAATGTTTTATCTCTATTTGGTTTCGTTCTTTTATCCTCTATTTTTCTCTCCTCAAGACCTATTAATTGTTCTCCTTTCTTCCTTTCTACATCCCTTCTCTTTCATCGATTTTCTCCTACTCTTCTTTTCTTTTTTTTGTACTTTGCATTACTTATTCTATTAGTAATAAGTTTAAAACATGTCAATGAACTTGAGTTGTATGGATAGTGTTTATTTCTATAATTATTTGTTTGATTACAATAAATAGACTTTTCTCCCTATAATAGAGTTGATACTTTGGATGGTGCTTGGTGTTTTACCCTATTGTTGGTTTTTTTTGGCTTTTTTCTCTAATTTACTTTTCTTTTTATTGTCCTTTATTATTATTATTATTATTTTTCTTTCTCACTCTAATTTTTTCTTTCTTTATGGTGAAACATTTTATCTCTATTTGTCTCCTTCTTTGATCCTATGTTCTCTCTTCAAGACCTATTGATTGTTCTCCTTTCCTCCTTTCTACATCTCTACTCCACCCTCTTCTCCTACTCTTCTTCTCTTTGCACTTTGCATTATTTGTTATACTAGTATTCTAGTTTATAACATGAAAATTATCTTGAGTTGTATTGATAGTGTTTGTTCTATAATTATTTATTTGATTACGACTTGACTTTGCTACCTACAAAAGAATGGATATTTTGGATGGTGTTTGGTTTTTTACTCTATTATTAGGCTTTTTCTTGTTTTTTTCTCTTATTTGATTTTCTTTTTGTTCCCTTTTATCTTTTTTCCTTCCAACAGGGTACATGGTTATTTTCTCCCTTTTCTATTGCTTTGAAGCTTTCATTTTAAATCTCTTTCTTTGGTAGACCTTTTTTTCTTAGCTCCCTGCTTTGTTTTTGTCTTTGTATTTCTCTATTTTGTGGCCTTTTCCCCTTTTTTTATGACTTTAAGCTTCTTAATTTTTTATTTTTTAAAATTTTTCATTTCATGGTCATATTTTTAATTTTCCTCATTGTTTCTCTCCTCAAGTCCTATGTAATGCTCTAGTTGCCTCATTTCCATGTTCCTCTTCCTTTGACATTTTCTCTTTTTGTTATTCTCTTTGCACTATGCATTGTTGGTTCTATTAGTGGCTTGGTTTATGAAATGAAAATAGTCATGTGTGTTATTGATAGTATTTGGTTTAGTAATTATTCATTTAATTTCAACATTCCATTTTAGCTCTTTATGATAGAGTGGATGTTTTGGATGGCATTTTATTTTTCCGTATTATTGTGTTTTTCTTTTGTTTTTGACTCTTTTCTCTCTCTTATTATTATTTTTCTCCTTTGTCATTTTTTCTTCTGGTGGGGTGCTTCGTTGTGTTTTTTCTCTTTTCTCTTACTTTTAAAGTTTTTTCTCTTTGGTGAACTTTTTTTTTTCTTGGTTCCTTTCTTTATTTTTTTGCTTTCTATTTACACCTCTCATGGCCATCCTCTTTTTTTCTCTCTTCTTCATATCTTTTTTTCTCCTTTATCATTTTTCCTTCCGGTGGGGTGCTTCGTTGTGTATTTTTTCCTATTTATCTTACTCTTAAAGTTTTTCCTCTTTTACTAACTTTTTCTTTTCTTCGCTTCCTACTTTTTTCTCACTTTCTATTTGTCCCTCTTGTGGTCTTTCTCCTTTTTATTTACGTCTTTTAACTTTTAGTTTTTTCAAATTTTTGGCTTTTCGCCTATATGGCCATATTTGTTATTTTAGACTTTTTTCTTCCCCACTCTCTGTTTTTTTCAATTTTTTGGCTTTTCCATTATATGGCCATATTTGTTATTTTAGACTTTTTTCTTCCTCACTCTTGGATTTTTTTGATTTTTTGGCTTTTTCTTTATATGGATATATGGTATTTCTCCTTTTTGTTTATGCCTTTTAGTCTTTATTTTTTCTGATTTTTGAATTTTTCACTATGTGGCCATATTTGTTATTTTATTATTTTTATGTTCCTCACTCTTTGGTTGTTTTGATTTTTTGGCTTTTCTACTATATGGTCATATTTTTTATTTTAGGTTTTTTTCTTCCTCACTTTATTTTTGGGCTTTTATTTTCTTTTGTTATTTTTTATCTCCTCTTATCCTTTGTCATTTTTCTTTTCGGTGGGGTGCTTTTTTGTGTTTTTTTCCCTTTTCTCTTGCTTTTAAAGTTTTTTCTCTCTTGAACAAATTTTTTCTTTTTCTTGGCTCTTTGCTTTATTTTTTTAATTTTTGTTTGCCACTCTTATGACCTTTCTTCTTTTTGTTTATGCCTTTCACTCTTTATTTTTATTTTTTTTCAAATTTTCCCTATATGACCATATTTGTTATTTAAGACTTTTTTCTTCTTCACTCTTTGTTTATTTTTTATTTTTTGGCTTTTCCTCTAAATGGTCATATTTGTTATTCTAGATTTTTTTCTTTCTCTTTGTTTTTTTTGATTTTTTGGCTTTTCCCCTATATGGCCATATTTGTTATTTTAAGTGTTTTTTCTTCCTCACTCTTTGTTTTTTTTTTTTTTTTTTTTGCTTTCTTCTATATGGCCATATGACCTTTCTCTTTTTTATTTGTCTTTCAGCCTTAATTTTTTTTATTTTTTAGCTTTTCTTTTATATGGCCATATTTATTATTTGACTTTTTTTTCTTTCTCACTCTTTGAGTTTTTTTTTCTTTCTCACTCTTTGAGTTTTTTTTCTTTATGGCCAAATATTTTCTCTCTATTTGGTCTCTTTCTTTGATCCTTTGTTCTTCTCTCCTGAAGACCTATTGATTGTTCTCATTTCCTCCTTTCCACATCTCTTCTTGTTTGCACTTTGCATTGTTTGTTTTATTGATAATTTGGTTTAAAACATGAAAATTGTTTTAAATTATATTGATAGTGCTTAATTCTATAATTATTTGTTTTATTATAACAACCCGACTTTACTCCCTACAATAGAGTGGATACTTTGGAAGATGTTTGATTTTATACTCTATTATTACCTTTTTTTTTGTTTTTTTCTCTCCTTTGCTTTTCTTTTTGTGCTATTAGTAGCCTAGTTTATAAAATATGAATAGTCATGTGTGTTATTGACAGTGCTTATTTTTGTAATTATTCATTTGATTTCAACATCCCATCTTTGCTCCTTATGGTAGAGTGGATGTTTCGAATGGTGTTTCATTTTTCCCTATTGTTGGACTTTTCTTTTCTTTTTTATTTTTTCTCTTTCTTCTTATCATTTTTTCTCTTTTGTCATTTTTCCTTCTAGTTGGGTCCATTGTGTTTTTTTATCTTTTCTCTTGATTCTAAAGTTTTCTCTTTGATGAACTTTTTTTTTCTTGGCTCATTTAAAGTTTTCTCTTTAAAGTTTTCTATGTTCCCCTCTCGTGACCTTCCTCTTTGTTTATGCATTTTAGCCTTTGGTTTTTTAAATTTTTGGCTTTTCCCCTATATGGCCATATTTGTTATTTTAGATTTTTTTCTTCCTCACTCTTTGATTTTTTCAATTTTTTATCTTTTCTCTATATGGTCATATATGTTATTTTAGACCTTTTCTCCCCTTATTCTTTAGTTTTTTTTATTTTTTGTCTTTTCCTCTATATGGTGATATTTGTTATTTTAGATTTTTTTTTCTCATTGTATTGTTATGATTTTGTTTTGTTTTGTTTTTATTCTTTTTTCACTCTTCTTATCATTTTTTTCTCCTTTATCATTTTTCCTTTTGTTAAGGTTCTTCGTTGTGCATTTTTTCTTCATTACTCTTACTTTTAAAGTTTTTTTCTTTTTTTAACTTTTTATTTTTTTTGGCTCCTTACTATTTTTTTGCTTTCTATTTGCCCCTATCGTGGCCTTCCTTCTTTTTGTTTATACTTTTAGCATTTGGTTTTTTCAATTTTTTTGTTTTTTCCCTATATGGTTATATTTGTTATTTTAGACTTTTTTCTTCCTCACTCTTTGGTTTTTTTAATTTTTTGGCTCATCTCTTATAAGGCCATATGAATTATTTTAGATTTTTCCTTGCTCACTTTTTGGTTTTTTCCCTAAATGATCATATGACCTTTCTCCTTTTGGTTTGTCTTTTAGTCTTTGTTGTTATTTTTTTGAATTTTCTTCTATATAGCCATATTTATTATTTTAAAAAATTTATCTTCCTCACTCTTTGGTTTTTTTGATTTTTTGGCTTTTCCCCTAAATATCCATATTTATTATTTTAGACTTTTATTCTTCCTCACTCTATTGTTGTCATTTTTTCTTTTCTCTTTTCTTATCATTTTTTTTCCTTTGTCATTTTTCTTTTCAGTGGGGTTCTTCTTTGTTTGTTTTATTCTCTTTTTTCTTACTTTTAATTTTGTTCTCTTGTGCAAACTTTTTCTTTCATAACTCCTTATTTAATATTTTTGATTTCTATATGCCCCTCTCATGACCTTTCTCCTTTTTGTGTATGCCTTTCACTCTTTGATTTTTTTGATTTTTTGGTGTTTTTCTCTATATGGCCATATTTGTTATTTTGAACTTTTTTCTTTCTCACTCTTTGATTTTTTCAATTTTTTAACTTTTCCCTTATCTAGTCATATTTGTTATTTTCTCCCTTTTTCCTTCCTCACTCTTTGGTTTTTTCAATTTTTTAGCTTTTCCCCTATATGGCCATATGGCCTTTCTCCTTATTATTTATGACTTTTAGCCTTTAGTTTATTTTATTTTTGGGGTTTTCCCCTATATGGCGATATTTATTATTTGACTTTTTTCTTTCTCAGTCTTTGCTTTTTCTCTTTCTTTATAGCAAAATGTTTTATCTCTATTTGGTCTCTTTTTTTTATCATTTTTTTTCTCTCCTTAAGACCTATTGATTCTTCCCATTTCCTCCTTTCCACATACCTTCTTCACCCCTTTTCTCCTACTCTTCTTCTCTTTGCACTTTTCATCGCTAGTTCTATTGGTAATCTGGTTTAAAACATGAAAAGAGTCTTAAGTCGTATTGATAGTGTTTGATTCTATAATTATTTATTTGATTACAATAACTTAACTTTGCTCCTTATAATAGAGTAGATACTTTGGATGGTGTTTGGTTTTTCAACCTATTATTAACTTTTTTTTCTCTTTTGCTTTTCTTTTTGTTCCCCTTTATCTTTTTCCCTTTCGATGGGGTCCTTGGTTGTTTTCTCCATTTTTTATTACTTTAAAACTTTCATTTTAAAGCTCTCTTTCTTTGGTGGACCTTTTCTTTTCTTGTCTCACTATTTTGTTTTTTTCTTTCTATTTCTCTATCTTGTGGTGTTTCTTCTTTTATTTCAGCTTTTATCCTCTTATTTTATTTGTTTTTTTTAATGTTACCTCCATGGTCATAGTTATAATTTCCCATGATTTTTTTCTTCCTTAATATTTATTTTATTTATTTATTTATGGCAAAAAAATCTCTTCTTTATCTCTTTTTTGATTTTATTTCTATTTCTTTACGAAGAAATGTTTTGATCTCTACTTTCTCTTTCATTAATCCTCCTTATTTTTCTCCTCAAGACCTATTTAATGTTATCTTTGTCTACTTTCAATGTTCCTCTTTCTTTGCCCTTTTCTCTTTTTATTATTCTCTTTGTACTATGCATTGTTGGTTCTATTAGTGCCTTAGTTTATAAAATGAAAATAGGCCTGTGTGCTATGGAAAGTGCTTGTTTTAGTAATTATATATTTTATTTCAACATCCCATCTTTACTCCTTATGGTAGACTCGATATTTTGAATGATGTTTGATTTTTCCCTATTGTTGGGCTTTTGTTTTGCTTTTTATGTTTTTTCTCTCTTCTTATCCTTTTTTCTCCTTTGACATTTTTCTTTCTGGTGGGGTGTTTCGTTGTGTGTTCTTTTCTCTTTTCTCTTGCTTTTAAAGTTTTTTTTTTTTTGGCAAACTTTTTCTTTTCTTAGCTCCTTTCTTTGTTTTTTTTTTTTGCTTTCTATTTTCCTCTCTCAAGACCTTATTTTTTGTTTATGCCTTTTAGACTTTGATTTTTTTGATTTTATGGTATTTCCCCTATACAATCATATTTTTTATTTTAGACTTTTTTCTTTCTCACTCTTTGGTTCTTTTGATTTTTTAGCTTTTTCTTACATGACCATATTTGTTATTTTAGAATTTTTCTTCTTCACTCTTTTATTTTTTTTATTTTTTGTATTTCCCCTTATATGGTTGTTGTTTTGCATTTTTTTCTTCCACACTCTATTGTTGAGATTTTATTTTGTCTTTGTTCTTTTTTCTCTTCTTTTTATTTATTTTTCTCCTTTATCATTTTTCCTTCTGGTGGGGTGATTCATTGTGCATTTCTTTCCAATTTCTCTTCATTTTAATTTTTTTTTTTGGCTAACATTTTCTTTTCTTGGCTCCTTGCTTTTTTTTTTTTTGTTTCTATGTGCCCCTCTCATGGTTTTTCTCCTTTTTGTTTATGCCTTTTATTGTTTGGTTTATTCAAAATTTTAGCTTTTCTCTTATATGATCCTATTTGTTATTTTAGACTTTTTTTTCTTGCTCATTCTTTGGTTTTTTCGATTTTTTAGCTTTCACCTTATATGACCATATTTGTTATTCTATATTTCTTTCTTCCTTACTCTTTGAGATTTTCTATTTTTTTTGTTTTCCCCTTATATGGCCATATGTCTTTTCTCCTTTTTGTTTATGCATTTTAGTCTTTGTTATTTTTTATTGTTTTGAATTTTCCCCTATATGGATAGATTTATTATTTTAGAAATTTTATCTTCCCTACTCTTTTATTTTTTAGATTTTTTGGTTTTTCCCTATATGGCCATATTTGTTATTTTATAATTTTTCTTTCTCACTCTATTGTTGGGCTTTTATTTATTTTTTGTTCTTTTTTTTTTTTTTTTTTCTCCTTGCTTTTAAAGTTTTTTCTCTTAGGAAAACTTTTTTTTTCTTGAATCTTTGCTTTATTTATTTTATTTATATTTGCCCCTCTCGTGACCTTTCTCCTTTTTGTTTATCTTTCACTCTTTAATTTTTTCAATTTTTTAGCTTTTCCCTTATATGACCATATTTGTTATTTTAGTCTTTTTATCTTTCTCATTCTGGCTTTTTTAATTTTTTAGCTTTCCTCCTTTATAGCCATATTTGTTTTTTTTTTGTACTCACGCTTTGGTTTTTTGATTTTGTGGCATTTGTCCTATATGATCATATGGCCTTTTTCCTTTTTGTTTATGCCTTTTAGCATTTATTTTTTTTATTTTTTGGCTTTTCCTTTATATAAATATTTATTATTTAACTTTTTCTCTTCATCACTCTTTGGTTTTTTCTCTTTATTTATGGTGAAATGTTTTGTTTTTGTTTGGTCTCCTTCTTTGATCCTCTATTTTTTCTCTCCTCAAGAACTATTGATTATTTTCATTTGCTCCTTTCCAAATCACTTCTCCTTCACTCCTTTTCTCCTACTCTTATTCTCTTTGCACTTTGCATTGCTAGTTCTATTAGTAATATGGTTTAAAACATGAAAATGATATTGAGTTGTATTGATAGTGCTTATTTTATAATTTTTTATTTGATTATAATAACTCAACTTTTCTGCATACAATAGAGTGGATACTTTAGATGGTGTTTGGTTTTTTATCCTATTGTTGATTTTTTTGGTTCTTTTCTCTCCTTTGCTTTTGTTTTTGTTTCCTTTTATCATTTTTCCTTCTGATGGGATCCTTGGTTGTTTTCTCATTTTTCCATTGCTTTGAAGCTTTTATTTTAAAGCTCTCTTTCTTTAGTGGACATCTTCTTGTCTTAGCTCCCTATTTTGTTTTGTTCTTTATATTTCTCTGTCTTGTAGCCTTTCTTCTTTTTTATGACTTTTAGCCTCTTATTTTTTTATTTTTTTAACTGTTTCTCTCCATGGGCATATTTATAATTTCCCATTTTTTTTTCTTCCTTATTCTTTATTTTATTTATTTATTTAGGGAAAAGTGTTTTATCTTTTCTTTATCTCTTTTTTTTGTTTTATTTCTCTTTCTTTATGATGAAATGTTTTGATCTCTACTTTATCTCTTTCGTTAATCCTCCTTATTTCTCTCCTCAAGTCCTATTAAATGCTCTCATTACCTCCTTTCCATGTTCCTCTTCTTTTGCCCTTTTTTATTTTTGTTTTTCTCTTTACACTATGCATTGCTAGTTCTATTAGTGGCTTGGTTTATAAAATGAAAATAGACTTGTGTGCTATTGGTGGTGCTTCTTTTACTAATTGTTCATTTGTTTTCAACGTCCTATCTTTTCTCTTTATGGTAGAGTGGATGTTTTGGATGGTATTTGATTTTTCTTTATTATTGGGTTTTTCTTTTATTTTTTAATTATTTTCTTTCTCTTCTTCTTATCATTTTTTCTCCTTTATTATTTTTCCTTCCAGTTGGATGTTTTATTGTGCTTTTTTCTCTTTTCTCTTATTTTTAAATTTTTTCTCTTCGACAGACTTTTTTTATTTCTTGGCTCCATTCTTTATTTTTAGATTTCTATTTATCCTTCTCGTGGCCTTCCTTCTGTTTGTTTATGCCTTTAACCTTTGGTTTTTTTTTATTTTTTGGCTTTTCCTCTATATGGCGATATTTGTTATTTTAGACTTTTTTCTTCCTCACTCTTTGGTTTTTTTAATTTTATGTATTTTTCCTATATGGCCATAGATGTTATTTTAGACTTTTTTCTTCTTGACTCTTTTTTTTTTTTTTTTGGGTCTTTCCCCCTATATGGCCATATTTTTTATTTTACACATTTTTTCTTTCTCACTCTATTGAGATTTTATTTTGTTGTTGTTTTTTTTTCTCTTCTTATGCTTTTTTTTCCTTTGTCATTTTTTCTTCTGATAAGGTGCTTCATTGTGCATTTTTTCCTCATTTCTCTTATTTTTAAAGTTTTTCCTATTCATATAACTATTTCTTTTTTATCTCTTCTTTAATTTTATTTCTTTTTCTTTATAGCAAAATGTTTTGATCTCTACTTTGTCTCTTTCATTAATCCTCCTTATTTCTCTCTTCAAGTCCTATTTAATGCTCTCCTTGCCTCTTTTCTATGTTTTTCTTTCTTTGCCCTTTTCTTTTTTTGTTATTCTTTTTGCACCATGCATTGTTGGTTCTATTAGTGGCTTGGTTTATAAATTGAAGAAGTCATGTGTGATATTGATATTACTTGTTTTAATAATTGTTCATTTGATTTCAACATCCAATCTTTGATCCTTACAATAGAGTGGATGTTTTGGATGGTGTATGATTTTTACCTATTGTTGGGCTTTTCTTTTTGTTTTTATTTTTTCTCTCTCTTCTATTTATCCTTTTATGTCTTTTATCATTTTTCCTTCTGATGGGGTGCTTCGTTGTATTTTTTTTTTTTTTTTTTTTTTTTAAATTTTTTTATCATTGGGGAACTTTTTCTTTTCTTGACTCCTTGCTTTATTTTTTTGCTTTCTATTTACCCCTCTTGTGGCCTTCCTCCTTTTTGTTTCTGCATTTTATACTTTGGCTTTTTTTATTTTTTGGTTTTTCCCCTACACGACCATATTTGTTATTTTAGATTTTTTTCTTCCTCACTCTTTGGTATTTTTGTTTTTTTATCTTTTTCTCTATATGGCCTTATTTGTTATTTTACACTTTTTTCTTCCTCACTCTATTGTTGGGATTTTATTTTGTTTTTATTATTTTTTAGTTTTTCTTCTTATCCTTTTTTCTCCTTTATCACTTTCCCTTCTGATTGGGTGCTTTGTTGTGCATTTTTTTCCCATTTCTCATGCTTGTAAAGTTTTTTTCCTTTGGCTAACCTTTTATTTATTGGCTTCCTGGTTTTTAGTTTTGCTTTCTATTTGCCCTTTTCATGGCATTTCTCCTTTTTGTTTGTGTCTTTTAACTTTTGGTTTTTTTGATTTTTTGGCTTTCATTTATATAGCCATATTTGTTATTTTAGACATTTTTCTTCCTCACTCTTTGTTTTTTTTAATTTTTTAGCTTACTTTTTATATGGTCATATTTATTATTTTAGACTTTTTTCTTCCTCACTCTTTAGTTTTTTTAATTTTTTAGCTTTTCCCCTATATAGCCATATAGCCTTTTTCTTTTTTGTTTATGTATTTTAGTCTTTGTTTTTTATTTTATTTTATGAATTTTCCCCTATATAGCTACATATGTTATTTTAGAAATTTTATCTTCCTCACTCTTTGGTTTTTTTTTTATTTTTTGGCTTTTCCCATATATGGACATATTTATTATTTTAAATTTTTTTCCTTTCTCACTCTATTGTTGGGATTTTATTTTTTGTTCTTTTTTCTCTCTATTTCTTATCATTTTTTCTCTTATGTCATTTTTTCTTCTAGTGGGGTGTTTCATTGTGTGTTTTTTTTCTCTTTTATCTTGTTTTTAATGCTTTTTATTTTGGGTAAACTTTTGTTTCTGGGCTCCTTGCTTTATTTTTTTGATTTTTTGGCTTTTCTCCTATATGTTTATATTTGTTATTTTAGATTTTCTTTCTTCCTCATTCCTTGATTTTTTTATTTTTTTTTTGGTTTTTCCCTTATATGATTATATTTGTTATTTTAGACTTTATTTATTCCTCATTCTTAAGTTTTTTCAATTTTTTGGCTTTCTTCTTATAAATCCATATTGGCCTTTCTCTATTTTATTTATATTTTTTAGCTTTTACTTCCTTTGATTTTTTGGTTTTTCCTTTATATGGCCATATTTGTTATTTGACATTTTTCCTTCCTCCCCCTTTAGTTTTTTCTCTTTCTTTATGGTGAAATGGTTTATCTCAATTTAGTCTCTTTTTTAAATCCTTTATTCTTATCTCCTCAAGACCTACTAATTGTTCTCATTTTCTCCTTTCCACATCCCTTCTCCTTTGCCCATTTTCTCCTACTCTTCTTCTCTTTGCACTTTGCATTATTGGTTGTATTGACAATCTGATTTAAAATATGAAAATAGTTTTGAATTGTATTCATAGTGCTTGTTTCTATAATAATTTATCTAATTACAATAACTCGAATTTACTCCTTACAATAGAGTGGATATTTTAGATGGTGTTTGGTTTTTTTACCTTATAGTTGGGTTTTTTATCTCCTTTTTTCTTTGTGTTCCCCTTTATCTTTTTTTCCTTCTGACGGGGTCCTTGGTTGTTTTCTCCCTTTTCTATTATTGCTTTGAAGCTTTCATTTCAAAGCTCTATTTCTTTTGTGGACCTTTTTCTTTTTTTGGCTCCATGTTTTGCTTTGTTCTTTCTATTTCTCTATCTTGTGGCCTTTCTCCATTTTTATGGCTTTTAACCTCTTGTTTTTTTTGTTTGTATTAATTTTTCCTCCATAGTCATATTTATAATTTCCCATGATTTTTTTTTGCTTTATTGTTAATTTTATCTATTTATTTGTAACAAAGTGTTTTATCACTTCTTTTATTTTATTTCTCTTTCTTTATGGTAAATGTTTTGATCTCTACTTTGTTTATTTCATTAATCCTCCTTGTTTCTCTCCTCAAGTCCTATTTAATGCTCTCCTTGCCTCCTTTTCATGTTCCTTTTCCTGTGCCCTTTTCTCCTTCTGTTATTCTCTTTTCACTATGGATTATTGATTCTATTAGTGGCTTGGTTTATAAAATGAAAATAGTCCTATGGTATTGACAATGCTTATTTTAGTAATTATTCATTTGATTTTAACATCCCATCTTTTCTCTGTATGGTAAATTGGATGGTTTGGATGGTGTTTGATTTTTCCTTATTGTTGGGTTTTTGTTTTGTTTTGTTTTTTTTTTTGTTTTTTTTTAAATTTCTTTTTTCTCTCTTCTTCTTATCCTTTTTTATCTTTTGTCATTTTCCCTTCCGATGGAGTGCTTCATTATGTGTTTTTTTTCTCTTTTCTCATGCTTTTTAAGTTTTTTCTCACTAGCAGACCTTTTTTTTTCTTGTCTCCTTGCTTTATTTTTTTGCTTTCTATTTTCCCCTCCCGTGGCCTTCTTCCTTTTTGTTTATGCCTTTTAGCCTTTGGGTTTTTCAATTTTTTGGTTTTTCCCCTATATGATCATATTTGTTATTTTAGAGTTTTTTTTCCTCTTTGTTTTTTTTTTTTTTTTAAATTTTTTCCCTATATGGCCATATATGTTATTAGAGACTTTTTTCTTTCACTCTTTTTTTTTTCTTAAATTTAAATTTTGTCTTTTACCCTATATGACCATATTTGTTAGTTTACACTTTTTTATTCCTCATGCTATTATTCAAATTTTATTTTGTTTTTATTTTTTTCTCTATTCTTTTTATCCTTTTTTCTCCTTTATCATTTTACCTTCCGATGGGGTGCTTTGTTGATCATTTTTTTCCCATTTTTTTTCTTTTAATGTTTTTTCTCTTTAGATAACTTTTTCTTTTCTTGTCTCCCTACTTTTTATTTTAAAAAAAAATCCCCTTTCATGGCTTTTCTTGTTTTTATTTATGTCTTTTAGCGTTTGGTTTTTTTGAATGTTTAGCTTTCCCGTTATATGGCCATATTTGTTATTTTAGACTTTTTTCTTTCTCACTCTTTATTTTTATTTACTTTTACTTTTCCCCTATATGAGTTTTTCATTCTTTTTTCTCTCTTATTATCTTTTTTTCTCCTTGGTCATTTTTCCTTTCAGTGGGATGCTTCGTTGTGTGTTTTTTCTTTTTTTCTTGCTTTTAATTTTTTTCTCTTGTGCAAACTTTTTTCCTTTGTTTGTCTCTCTATGATTTTTTTTTGATTTTCTCCTATATGTTCATGTTGTTATTGTAGACTTTTTTCCTTCCTGAATATTTGGTTTTTACGATTTTTTAGCTTTCTCCTTATATGACCATATTTGTTATTTTAAACTTATTTTTTGCTTAATCATTGGTTTTTTTGAATTTTTGGGTTTTTTCCTATATGGTCATATGGTCTTTCTCCTTTTTATTTATGCCTTTTAGGCTTTTTTTTTTTTTTTTCTTTTCACCTATTTGAGCATGTTTATTATTTAACTTTTTCTCTTCATCACACTTTCATTTTTTTCCTTTGTTTATGTTGAAATGTTGTATCTCTATTTTGTCTCTTTCTTTGATCCTCTATTCTTCTCTCTTCAAGATTTATTGATTGTTCTCCTTTCCTCCTTTCCACATCCTTTCTCCTTCACCCCTTTTCTCCTATTCTTTTATTTGCACGATCTATTGTTGGTTCTATTAATAATCTAGTTTAAAACATGAAAACAGTCTTGAGTTGTATTGATAGTACTTGTTTATATAATTATTTATTTGATTACAACAACTTGACTTTGCTCCTTGAAATAGAGCGGATACTTTAGATGGTGTTTAGTTTTCTACCTTATTGTTGGGGGTTTTTTAGCTTTGTTCTCTCATTTGCTTTTCTTTTTGTTCCCTTTTATTTTTTTTCCCTTCTGATGGGTCCTTGGTTGTTTTCTTTCTTTGGTGGACTTTTTCTTTTTTTAGCTTCCTATTTTTTATTCTTTCTATTTCTCTATCTTGTGGCTTTTTTCATTTTTTAGACTTTTGTCTTTTTTTTTTTTTTAATTTATTTATGGCAGAATGTTGTCTTCTTTATCTCTTTTTTGGTTTTATTTCTCCTTTTTTATAGCAAAATGTTTTGATATGTATTGTCTCTTTCGTTAATCCTCCTTGTTTCTCTCTTCAAGTCTTATTTAATGCTCTATTTGTCTCCTTTCTATATTCCATTTCCTTTGCCCTTTTCTCATTTTGTTATTTTATTTGCACTATGGATTGTTGGTTTTATTAGTAGGGTGGTTTATAAAATGAAAATAATCTTGTGTGTTATTAACAATGCTTGTTTTAGTAATTGTTCATTTAATTTCAACATTACAATTTTGCTCCTTACAATAGAGTGGATGTTTTGGATGGTGTTTAATTTTTGGTTATTGTTGGGATTTCCTTTTGTTTTTTATTCTTTTCTCTCTCTTCTTCTTAACCTTTTTTCTCCTTTTCATTTTTCTTTTGGATGAGGTGCTTCGTTGTGTGTTTTTTAATCTTTTCTCTTGCTTTAAAAGTTTTTTTAATCTTTGATGGACTTTTTCTTTTCTTGGCTCCTTACTTTATTTTTTTGCTTTCTATTTGTTCCTCTCGTTGCCTTCCTCCTTTTTGTTTATGCATTTTAGTTTTTTGGCTTTTCTCCTATACAACCATATTTTTTATTTTAGATTTTTTTCTTTCTCACTCTTTGGTTTATTTGATTTTTTGCATTTTCCCCATATGACCATATATGTTGTTTTAGACTTTTTTCTTCCCCACTCTTTGATTTTTTATCTTTTTCCTTATATGGCCATATTTGTTATTATACACTTTTTTTCTTTCTTGTTCTATTGTTGGGATTTTATTTTTGTTTTTAATTTTTTCTCTTTTTTCTCCTTTATCATTTTTTCTTCTCATGGGGTGTGTTGTTGTGTGTTTTTTTTCTCATTTCTCTTATTTATAAAGTTTTTTCCCTTTGGCTAACTTTTTCATTTTTTGGTTCCATGGTTTTTTTTCCTCTTTTTATTTGCCCCTATCGTGGCATTTCTCCTTTTTATTTCTGTCTTTTAGCATTTAGTTGTTTCAATTTTTTGGCTTTTCCCCTATATGGCCATATTTGTTATTTTAATCTTTTTTTCTTCCTCACTCTTTAGGTTTTTCAATTTTTTGCCTTTCCCCTTATGTCCATATTTGTTATTTTAGACTTTTTTTTACCTCACTCTTTGATTTTTTTATTTTGATTTTTTGGTTTTTTCCCTATATGGCCATATGGCTTTTCTCTTTTTTTTTAATGCTTTTTAGTCTTTATTTTTTAAATTTTTTTTAATTTTCCCCTATATGATCCTTTTTTTTATTTTAAAATTTTTATCTTCCTCCCTTTTTAAAAAAAAACTTTTCCCCTATATGGCCATATTTGTTATTTTATATTTTTTTCTTCCTCACTCCATTGTTGGGCTTTATTTTTTTTGTTCTTTTTCTCTCTTTTTCTTATATTTTTTTCTCCTTGGTCATTTTTCCTTCCAGTGGGGTGCTTCGTTTTGTGTTTTTCTCTTTTCTCTTGCTTTTAAAGTTTTTTCTCTTGGGCAAACTTTTTATTTTCTTGGCTACTTGATTTATTTTTTTAATTTGTATTTATCCCTCTCAAGACCTTTTTCATTTTTGTTTATGTGTTTCATTCTTTGGTTTTGTACGATTTTTTAGCTTTTCCCCTATATGGCCATATTTGTTATTTTAGTCTTTTTTCGTCCTTAGTATGGTCATATTTGTTATTTTAGACTTTTTTCTTTTTCACTCTGACTTTTTTGATTTTTTGGCTTTTTTTATATATGATCATATGGCCTTTCACCTTTTTGTTTATTCCTTTTAGCCTTTTTTTTTTTTTTCAATTTTTTGGCTTTTCCCCTATATGGCCATATTTATTATTTGACTTTTTTTCTCTTTCTTTATGATGAAATATTTTATCTCTATTTGGTCTCTTTCTTTGATCCTTTGTTCTTCTCTCCTCAAGACCTATTGATTGTTCTCCTTTCCTCCTTTATACATCCCTTCTCCTTCTCCTTCACCCTTCACCCTTTTCTCCTACTCTTCTTCTCTTTGCACTTTGTATTGTTGGGTTCTATTAGTAATCTATTTTAAAATATGAAAATGATCTTGAGTTTTATTGATAGTGCTTATTTCTATAATTATTTGTTTAATTACAATAACTAGACTTTGTTCCCTATATTAAAGTGGATACTTTGGTTGGTGTTTAGTTTTCTACCCTATTTTTGGGCTTCTTTTTCTCTCCTTTGTTTTTCTTTTTATTCCACTTTATCTTTTTTCCTTCCGACATGTTCCTTGGTTATTTTATCCCTTTTCTATTACTTTGATGCTTTCATTTTAAAGCTCTCGTTCTTTGGTGGACCTTTACTTTACTTGGCTCCCTGTTTTGTTTCATTCCTTATATTTCTCTATCTTGTGGCCTTTTTCCTTATTTTTTTTACAATTTTTAGCCTTTTAGTCTTTTATTTTTTTGTTTTTTAATTTTTCTCTCCATTGTCATATTTATAATTTTCCATGTTTTTCTTCTTCCTTACTATTTGTTTTATTTATTTATTTATCGCAAAGTGTTTTATCTCTTCATTATCTCTTTTTTGGTTTTGTTTCTCTTTCTTTATGATGAAATGTTTTGATCTCTACTTTGTCTCTTTCATTAATCCTCCTTGTTTCTCTCCTCAAGTCTTATTTAATGCTCTCCTTACCTCCTTTTCATGTTCCTCTTCATTTGTTATTTTCTCTTTTTGTTATTCTTTTTGCAGTATGCATTGTTAGTTCTATTAATGGCTTGGTTTGTAAAGTGAAAATAGTATTGTGTGTTATTGATAATGTTTTTTTAGTAATTATTCATTTGATTTCAACATTTGTTTTTTGCTTCTTTTACTAGAGTGTATGTTTTGGATGGTGTTTAATTTTTCCCTATTGTTGGGCTTTTATTTCTTATTCTTTTCTCTCTTCTTCTTATCATTTTTTCTCCTTTTTCATTTATTCTTTCGATGTGGTGTTTCATTATGTTTTTTCTCTTTTCTCTTGCTTTTAAAGTTTTTTTCTCATTGACGGACCTTTTCTTTTATTTGCTCTTTACTTTATTTTTTTTACTTTCTATTTGTCGCTCTCGTGGCCTTTCTTCTTATTGTTTATGCCCTTTAGCCTTTGGTTTTTTCAAATTTTTGGTTTTAACCTCTATACGACCATATTGGTTAATTTAGAATTTTTTTCTTCCTCTCTTTGGTTTTTTCAAATTTTTGGCTTTTCCCTATATGACCATATATGTTATTTTAGACTTTTTTTCTTCCTCTCTATTTTATTATTGACCGCCTTCTTTAGGGATGACATGGGTGGATATTTCTTTGAGGTCTTAGGCATGTTGTAGGATGGGTTGTTGATAAAGTTAAGTCTATTGATTCAATTCCTAATGTCCATAATCTTGGTAAAAATGGGCTCTATATAGGTCTTTTTTGGGACTAAGGGAAGCACACCCAAGTCTTGAGGATAAACCCTAGGAGCTCTATCAACCAGTCCCTTATGACATTGCATAAAATCCTTCAAAACTCCTTGATATCATGATAATTCATTTGATTTTCTTTATCTACATATCCCTTGGAGATACCCTTGCCCTACTCTCTAAGAGGGAGGAGGTTTATAAGGGACCTCAAGCCAAAAATTAGCTTCAATGCCATAATTGTAAGGTTTGGAGCCATGCTAGAACCTAACAACTAGAATTCATGATATGTAACTTTTTTAAACCTCTCTTTCAACATGATATGTGTTTTATCTTTTAGATCATCATAATTTAATAAGAGGAATACTAAAGGGGAACAATCCCTAGATCAATTTTGTTATATGTGGACACATCCTGCATCAAAATCATGAGACTTTATCCTACCTTGATTCACAATCATTCCAAATCGAGATAGAGATTTCTAGCGACCACCTTTAGGAGAACAAGTTTGGCCATGGTAAAAAACCATGCCTTTCAACACTATAGTTGTAGATGGAAAATGTGAAAATAAGTAGCTTTGAATATTATGAACTATATTATTTTATTACTATTCTATGTGTAATAATCATTGTGGCTTTGATTGCCCTTCTACCTTTGCATTTTTCCATAACAAATCATGCCTTTATTTTGACTCACTTCTTCCTATCAATTATGTTATTCCTATCAATCCTTAATGTTTTCTTGTCTTTCTTCATGACCTTCATCATTTTTCCCATCATGACCTTCTGCATCATCATCATTTTATTTTATATCCTCTCTCCCAACATGTACCTTGTTGTTGGCTTACCCTTTTTACTTGCTAGCCACCCTGGCTTAGGACTCCAAGTGTTCCTTATAAGAGTTCAAATTATGGTTCTTTCCTCTTCATTGTTACACTTGAAGTTTCTCCTAAGTATTGATAGACATTTTTTAGGATTATTGAGTAATTTATTTATAGTTGAGGCTTGAAGTCTAAAACTCCTTCAAATGGGACATAAGTGAACAAAGAGATATTATGACTTAAATAATTACACCAGTGTCTTAACTCCTCAACTTTACCTTACGTATCAAACTCTTGAAAGGATTAACCTCATTCATGCCCAAGTGAAGATTGGTGACTTGGATATGTTGCTCATATGATGAGGTAGATGCCTGATTAAAGTATGTTATAACACTTGAGATAGGATGAATGGAGAAAACATGCCTCTTAATTTAGTCTTGAAACAAAGCCCTAACTCAAGTTGAATTTAAAAACCAACACATCCTAATAATTAGGGTTGACTTATAATCATTTTCCTTAACCATGGTTACCATAACTTACCTTTTGGCACCCCCTCCATAAAGGGTTGTTGATTTGTCTTTCATTTAAGCTGAAAATACTAAAATTCTAGTAGTAAAATATGTTCACAAGACAATTATGAGTCAACTAGGGTCTTAGCACTTCAACTTAACCTTTTGTGTCAAAAAAGATTCAAAGGATTGAGCTCATCTATTCCCAATCAAGTTTTGGTGCCCCAAAAATATTGCTCATGTAACAAGGTAGATGCCTAATTAAAGTGTGTATTTTATACTTTAGATAGGATGAATGGAGAAAATATGCCTCTTAGTTTGGTGTAAAAGCAAAGCCCTGGGTCATGCTAAATTCAAAAACCCTCAATCTCTAATTTTTTTAATCTTTATTTATGGTAAGGTGTTTTACCTATGCTTTATCCATTTTGTTGATCCTCATTGCTTTCCTTCTCAAACCCTATTTACTACTCTTATTTCCTCTTTTCTATGTCCCTCATCCTTCACCCTTTTCTCCTATTATTGTCCTCTTTACACTATGTGTTGTTGGTTATATTAGTAGTCTAGTTTATAACATTAAAATAGTTTCGAGTGTTATTAATAGTGCTTATTTCTATAGTTTTTGCTTTCATTCTTGCATCTTACTTTTTTTCTCTACTGTAGAGTGCACTATTTTATCATATTGTTGTGTTATTTACACTATGTATTGTTGGTTCTATTAACGATCTAGTTTATAATATGAAACTAGTGTAGAGTGCTATTGATAGTGCTTGTTTATATAATTATTAAGTTAAATATAGCATCCCATCTTTGCTCTCTATGGTGTAATGGATGCTCTAGATGGTGTTTTAATTTTTCCTTATTATTGAGATTTTATTTTATTTTTTGAGTTTTTGTTCCCCTTTATCTTTTTTCCTTCTTGTGAAGTCTTTTGCTATCTTTTTAGCCTATGGTTTTTTGGCTTTTTCCCTCCGTGGCCTTATTTATTATTTTTAATGCTTTCTTTCTTCCTTACTCTGTATTTTTTTCATCTTTCTTTATGGTAAAGTGATTTATCTTCGCTTTCTCTTTTTTGTTGATACTCCTTACTTTCCTTTTTAAGCCCTATTTAATGTTCTCCTTGCCTTATTTGTACGTCCCTCCTTCATACTTTTCTTATACTCTTTTTCTATGTTGTATTAACAGTCTAGTTTATAATGAAAAAATAGTACAAAGTGCTATTTATAGTGTTTGTTATTGTAATTGTTATTTGATTCCAACATCACATCTTTACTATATATAGTAAAGTGGGTGGTTTAAATGGTGTTTGGTTTTTCCATGTTGTTAGGATTTTCTTCTTTTTTCTTTTATTTTCCTTTTTTCACATTTGTACTTTTTTCGCTTTGGTGGGGTTTTTTGTTATTTTTTTCCTTTTATATTGCTTTGAATCTCTCTCTCTCTCTCTTCGATGGTCCTTTTATTTTTTTGGTCCCCTCATTATTTATTTATTTATATTTCCACCTTTTACATCATTTCTCCTTTTTGTTTACACCTTTTAGTCTTTTTTTATTTTTTGTTTTTGTCTTCTATGGCCTTATTTATTATGTCATATGCTTTGTTTCTTCTTCACTCTGGTTTTTTCTCTTTCTTTATGGCACAATGTTTTGATCTTGACTTTGTGTCTTTCATTAATATTTTTTGTTTCTCTCCTCAAGTCCTATTTAATTCTCTTCTTGTCTCCTTTCTATCTTCTTACTTTTCCCTTTTTTCCTTTTGTTGTTCTCTTTGAACTATGCATTATTAAATCTATTAGCAGTCTAGTTTATAAAATGGAAATAGTCCTAAGTGTTATTGATAGTGTTTGTTTAAGTAACTATTTATTTTATTCCAATATCCCATCTTTTCCTCTTATGGTAGAGCGGATGCTTTGGATGGTGTTTGATTTTTTTCCCTATTTTTGGGCTTTTCTTTTATTTTTTGTTTTTTGTCTCTTCTTCTTATCCTTTTTACCCATTTGTCATTTTTCTTTTTTGTGGGGTGCTTCATTTTTTCCCCTTCTCTCTTGCTTTTAAAGTTTTTCTCTTTGGTGGACTTTTTATTTTTTTGACTCAATGCTTTATTTTTTTACTTTTTATTTGCCCCTCTCATGGCCTTTTTCCTTTTTGTTTATGCCTTTTAGCCTTTTTTTTTTTTTTTTTTTCATTTTTTTGGTTTTTTTCCTATATGGTCTTATTTATTATTTTAGACATTTTTCTTCCTCACTCTTTGGTATTTTCTCTTTTTTATCCTCAAGACCTATTCATTATTCTCCTTTCCTCCTTTCCACATCCCTTCTTCACCCCATTTCTCCTACTCTTGTTCTCTTTGCACTTTGCATTGCTGGTTCTACTGATAAATTGGTTTAAAACATGAAAATGGCCTTGAGCTCTATTGATAGTGTGTGTTTCTATTCTTATTTATTTAACTATAGCTACTTGACTTTATTCCCTACAATTAGGTGGATATTGTTACAAGGTGCCACCCTTGGTCTTCACGTAAGCATGGTACTCAGTATTCATGATATGGTTTAACCAACTCCTATGGATCCGTTCACTTTGGCCATTGTATCGGGCACTAATAGGTCAACCTTTTAACATAATAGTAACTGATGGGCCAACAATTAGTATCAAAGTAAAAGTTCTTGGGTTTTAATCCTTTCTTACACTAATGGGGAGATTGTTGCAAGGTGTTGCCTTTGGTCTTCAGGTCAGTGTGGTGCTTGGGATTCATGACATGGTTTAACCACCTTTTGTAGATCCATTAACTCTGGCCATTACATCAAGCATTAATAGGTCAACCTTTTGGTGCATTGGCAATCAGTGGGCCAATAGATACTTTATACGGTGTTTGGTTTTTGCCCTATTATTGGGATTTTTGTGTGTTATTTTTGTTTTTTCTCTGCTCTACTTTTCTTTTTATTCACCTTTATCTTTTTTCCTTCTAGTGGGATCTTTGGTTGTTTTCTCCCTTTTCTATTGCTTTGAAGCTTTCATTTTAAAGCTCTCTCTCTTTGTTGAACCTTTTCTTTTCTTGGCTCCTTGCTTTGTTTTGTTATTTTTATTTCCCTATTTTCTGGCCTTTCTCCCTTTTTTAAGGCTTTAGCCTCTTATGTTTTGTTTTTTCCCCCTTCATGGCCATGGTTATTATTTCCTATGTTTTTTTTCTTCCTTACTCTTTGTTATTTATTTTTCTTTATGGTAAATTATTTTATCTCTTCTTTGTCTCTTTCATTGATCCTCCTCTCTCCTCTCTTTGGGACCTATTCAATGCTCTCATTTCCTTCTTTCCACACCACCACTTTGCCATTTATTATTATTATTGTTCTTTGTGTACTATGTGATACTATATCTATTGGTAGTCTAGTTTATAATACAAATATAGTCATGGGTGCTATTGATAGTGTTTATTTCTATAATTATTTGTTTTTTATCACCTCTTTACTTTCTATGATAGAGTGGATGCTTTGGATGGTGTTTGAATTTTTTCCCTATCATTGGCCTTTTATTTTATTTTAGTTTTTTTTCTCTCATTTGATTTTCCTTTTGTTCTGCTTTGCATTTGTTTCCTTCCATTATTGTTCTTTATTGTTTTTTCTCTTTTGTCTTGCTATAAAGCTTTTATTTTTAAATTTATTTCTCTCTTCAGCATACTTTTTCCTCTTGTGACCTTTCTCATTTTATTTACAACCTTACACCTTATCCTTTTTAATTCTTTCAATTTTTAGATTTTTCCCTCAGTGGCCTTATTTATTATTTACTATGCTTTCTTTCATTCTTGCTCTTTGGTTTTTCCTCATATCTTTGCATTATCTCTTTGTTGAACTTCCTTGTTTTTCTCTTCAATCCCTATTTAATACTCTCCTTGCTTCTTTTACATGCACCTCTTCATTCACACTTTTCCCTTATAGTTGTTCTCTTTACACTATACATTGTTAGATCTATTGGTAGTCAAGTTTGGTTCTTCCAATTTTGTTTTTAGTCTACTATGTGCAAGTTGTTACTTTATCCTTGAATCTTCTATGTCTAAGGACAATCAATCTTTCTTCAACATTAGTGATTCCAAGAAGCATGATGTATCTTGTTAGGTTGAAAGATATGAATATTTTTAGCAACTTGCATGGACTTGTGCAACCACCTTGGGATCCATCCTACTTCTCTTTGGACAGTGAGACTTAGGATCCTACAACCCCTATTCAACCCACCAATATTTATCCTATGTGCAGGGTTAAATAGTCTACAACTGACATGATGGACAACGTATTTTTTATCAACATGGTATTCTTAATTGCCACCTTGTATTGTTGCATCAATAGATTAGTACACATAACACTTAAGGATAACCTATTTTGGACATTAATAATGCACTTTTTACTAACAATGGTTTATATGTTGAATTTTATCTATCACCACTCTTCATCCTCTCATGGTATAGTGAATGAGGGTAGTTCACTAAGGCATAACCAAAAAAGGTGTGCTTATTTTTCCAAAAGACAAATGATTGCTAAAGTTGTTGTATTAGGTTGGTTGAATACTAAGAATAATCCTAGAATGCTCATAAATTCATATGAATAGATGTATTTTTTTAGAAGCTCAATTCCAAAATAGGGAAGTTGGTTCATGTCAATGAGAGTAAAATTCAATACTATCACCTTCCATTTTTTTCCAGAAACTCACTACCTTTAGTATTTTTGGGCTGCTAATGCCACAAAGTGAAAAGGAAGAGATGGTTAGTAATATCCTAAATCCTTTAACTAATGAACAACCTATAATGTTCTTTATTCATCTTCTTCTTCTTCATTGGGGCCTTTAATGTAGAACAATTTATTTTTGGCACATTGTATGTCCTTGACTATGTTTTCTATCACAATTAAAACATAATTTTTTCCTTTATTATTCAATTTGTTGAGGTAAGAACCTTGTGGAGGTAATGATGGAGTCAAAATGCTATGATATCTGATGTTAATGAATGTCTACCTCTTGTTAGATAAAACTTTATCCTCTGCCCTGTGTACCAAGATAATATAGTAAATAACATCAAGTAAATTAAACAAGTTTACCTCACATTGAATATGATCCTTCAAGTCCTTCAAATTATCATTAGTAATCACATCCACAAGGAAAGATAGGTTCTAGAATAGGTGAATATAATCTTTGAGCAAACATGTTTTACATAATTTTCTTAATTGATTGAAGTAAATTTTCATCATAGTACTACTAATGTGTGTTTGTAGTTACTCTCAACATGGCATATAGATGTTGACATTTATTACATTAATATATAAACTTTCCATATCCAAGGGCATCATCATAGTTTTAAGGTCATAGATTTATATTACATTTCAATGATTATACTGAGCAACTTAGACTGTTTATACATGACTTATTCATGTTCATCTTTATTATAGTATTATTTCCTATAGATATCATCATTTACTATACTAGATGGTGACATTGATTGATAATGTAGAATAACATTATTTATTCCCTGCTTATTTGATGTTGATGATTTTGGCATTGTTTGATCATTAGTATTTTCTATGTTGTGTATTATATTTTTATGACTATGTCTTGACAAGTCATGTGTCAGATGTGTCATAAATGTTGTGCCTTCAACCTCCCTCTATAAAGGTTTGTTTACTTCTCTTTTAGTTAAGATAAAAATGCTAAAATGTGAGTAGTAAAACATGTGCACAAGACAACTACGAGGGAACTAGTGTTTTAACACTTCAACTTGACCTTCTGTGTCCAAAATGATTCAAAGGATTGAGCTCATTAATTCTCGAGCAAGTCTTGGTGCCTAAAAAATGTTTCTTATGTGACAAGGTAGATCCCTAGTTGAATTGTGTTGTTTACACTTTAGATATGATGAATGGATAAAAGATGCATCTTAGTTTGTTTAAGAATCAAAGCCTTGGGTCATGCTAAATTTAAAAATCAGAACATGCTCTGAATTAAGGCTAACTTTCAATCATTTTTTATTACCATGGTTACCATAATTTACCTTTTTGGACCCTCCTCCATAAAGGGGTATTGATTTCTATTTTATTGAGACTATAAATGTTAAAATGGCAGTAGTAAAATATGTGCACAAGACAACTATGAGGTAACTAGTACCTTTGAAATACCCTTTTAGGTCCAAATTAAACAATTTTAGAATTTGTAAAAACCCTAACCAAAATTGTATAATACTAAAAATATATACTTAGGTATGAAAATAAAATTCATACCTCATATAAACCCTGACAAAAATATGGAAATTCAATGAATTTATTTGACACATCAAAAAAAAATTAATAATTTCTAGGCCTTAGAATTAGAATAAATTAATGTTGAGTTTATGAATGATGAAACATAATAATTCACCAACCAAATAATTCTCTAGTTAGATTTTGACCCCTCTAGGGAAGTTGTTACACTCCAAAAAGAATAAAAGAATAATTCACAATATCTCAAAATCTTCTGAAAAGGTTCTCAACTTGTTGAACTTTGAGGTAATAAAAACCTTTAAATCTCTAATAATTTACAAATCTAAGGAATTAGCCCCCTGATACCATCAATTATTATGGCATTGGGATAATATCAGACATAGAGTTGACTCCACCCTAACCAATAATAAAGGCAATAAAATTAGATAAAATTGGAAACCACCAAAATAATGGTGGTATAAGGTCAATTTTTATGGATCATCTAAAGAGAACGTAGACTTGATAGGAGCAAGATGCTTGATCACTGATTTATGGGGAGAACTTGTGGATTTTGAATGCTTTTCTATGGTATTCCATAAAAATAATGTAGTTGAGGGCAAGGGCTTAGTGGTAGGGATTATGCTTGCTCTACAACTTTAGATTGAAAATTTGGAGATTGAAGGGGACTCAAAAAAATGTGATAGATATGATGAAAAATCAGGGATACCACAATTGAAAACTTTTGGAATTCTTGGAAGAGGCTAGATAAACAAAACCAAAAGACCAACAAGGTCTATATGACCACAATGATGAACTAAATGGAAACCATGCACTTCAAAAATCACTCCAAGCACTCTTGAAAACTCATAAGGCCTCTAAAATATGATCACATGATTAACAACATCCATCAACCTGCCTATCCAACCAAACACTGAAGATCCATGTAGCATTGCTATAGAGAAAGTAATGCACTGGTAGATTAGTTAGTGAACAAGGGAATGGCTTCACATAGGGGACATACTTGACCTACATAAATGGAAAGACAATAACCAAATAATAAACAATGATGGTTTATAACAAAAAAATAATCTTGAGAGTTATTGATAGTGCTTGTTTTTATAAATTTTCAATTGATTTTAGCATCTTGGCTTTGCTTCCTATAGTAGAGTGGATACTTTGGATTGTGTTTGGATATTTTCCTTATTGTTGGGATTTTTTTATTTTTTTAGGATTTCCATCTCCTTTATTTTTCCTTTTGTTCCCCATTGTCTTTATTCTTTTGGGCATTGTGGATTCTTGTCCTTTTCTGTGTCTTTTATTTTAAAGCCTTTGTTTTAAATATCTTTTTCTCTTCCATAGACTTTGTTGTTTCTTGGATTTCACCTTTGTTTGTTTCTTTATATTCCCCCATCTTATGGTCTTTCTCCTATTTTTTTATGCATTTTAGATTTTGCCCTCCATTGGCTTTATTTTTTATTTCTAATGTTTTCTTTCTCCCTCAATCTCTAGTTTTTCTAATATTTATTTATGGCAAAGTGTTTAACCTATGCTCTATCCGTTTCATTGATTCTCATTGCTTTCCTTCTCAAGCCCTATTTATTAATCTTATTTCCTCCTTTCTACATCTCTCCTCCTTCACCCTTTTCTCCTATTATTGTGCTCTTTACACTATGCATTGTTGGTTCTATTAATGGTCTAGTTTATAACATGAAAATAGTCTAGAGTGCTATTGATAAATTTGTTTCTATAGTTGTTGCTTTCATTCATACATTTTACTTTTTCTCTCTACTATAGAGTGGACCCTTTTATCATATTGTTGTGCTATTTACACTATGCATTATTGGTTCTATTAATGATCTAGTTTATAATATGAAACTAGTGTATAGTGCTATTGATAGTGCTTGTTTATGTAATTGTTAAGTTTAATGTAACATCCCATCTTTGCTCTCTATGGTGTAATGGATGTTTTGAATGGTGTTTAAAATTTTCCCTATTGTTGATATTTTATTTTGTTTTTTGAGTTTGTGTTTTCTCCTTCGATGTTATTTTTGTTCCCCTTTGTCTTGTTTCCTTCTCGTGAGTTTTTTTACTATCTTTTTATCCTATGATTTCTCTCCTCTTATTATCATCCTTTTTTTTTCTCATTTGTCATTTTTCCTTTTCTTGGGGTGCTTCATTGTGTTTTTTTTTCATTCTGTCTTGCTTTTAATGTTTTTAATATTTGGTTGACTTTTTCATTTTTTTACTCACTGTTTTATTTTTTTACTTTCTATTTTCCCCTCTCATGGCCTTTTTCCTTTTCGTTTATGCTTTTTAGCCTTTGACTTTTTTGATTTTTTGTATTTTCCCCTATATGGTCTTATTTTTTATTTTAGACTTTTTCTTCCTCACTCTTTGGTTTTTTCTCATTTTTTATGGAGAAGTATTTTATCTCTATTTTGTTTATTTTATTGATCCTTCATTCTTCTCTCCTTAAGACCTATTGATTATTCTCCTTTCCTCTTTTCCATGTCCCTTCTTCTTCACCCCTTTTTTCCTACTCTTGTTCTTTTTTCACTTTGCATTACTGGTTCTATTAAAATTTTGGTTTAAAACATGAAAATGGTCCTAAGTTCTATTGATAGTTCTTGTTTGTATTATTATTTATTTGACTACAACAACCCAACTTTGCTCCCTACAATAGAGTTGATACTTTGGATGGTGTTTGGTTTTTTACCTTATTATTGGGTTTTTTATTTATTTTTTCTCTCCTTTGCTTTTGGTTTTATTCGCCTTTATCTATTTTTCTTTCGACGAGGTCCTTGGTTGTGTTCTCCCCTTTCTATTACTTTGAAGCTTTCATTTGAAAGTTCTCTTTTTTTGTTGAACCTTTTCTTTTCTTGGCTCCTTACTTTGTTTTGTTCTTTTTATTTACCTATCTTGTGGCCTTTCTCCCTTTTTAACAAATTTTAGCCTATTATGTTTTTTCTTTAAATTTTTTCCCTCCATGGCCATATTTATTATTTTCTATGTTTTTTTTGCTTACCCTTTGTTTTTTATTTCTTTACGGCAAAATGTTTTATTGCTTCTTTGTCTCTTTCATTGATCCTTGTTTCTCCTCTCCTCGAGACCTATTTAATGCTCTCATTTCCTTCTTTCCCCATGACTTCTCTACCATTTTCTTTTATTATTATTCTCTTTCTATTATATGAAACTAGATCTATTGGTAGCCTATTATATAATACAAATATAGTCATGAGTACTATTGATAGTATTTATTTCTATAATTATTTGTTTTATTATAGCATCATGTCTTTACTTTCTATGGTAGAGTGGATGTTTTAAATGGTGATTGAATTTTTTCCCTATCATTGGTCTTTTCTTTTATTTTTGTCCTTTTTCTCTCATTTGATTTTCCTTTTGTTCCCCTTTGCCTTTTTTCCTTCCAATAGTGTTCTTTTTTATTTTTCCTTTTTTCTTGCTTTAAAGCTTTTATTTTTAAAGTTATTTCTCTCTTTAGCATACTTTTTATTTTCTTGCCTCCCATTGTTTTTCTATTTCCTCCTCTTGTGGCCTTTATCCTTTTGTATGCAACTTTACGCTTTATCCTTTTTGATTTTTTAGCTTTTTAGATTTTTCTCTTAGTGGCCTTATTTATTATGTATTATGCATTCTTTCATTCTCACTCTTTAGTTTTTATTCCTCTCTTTACTTTGTCTCTTTTGTTGACCTTCCTTGTTTCTCTCCTCAATCCCTATTTAATACTCTCCTTGCCTATTTTACACACCCCTCTTCCTTCACATTTTTGCCTTATTGGTGTTCTCTTTACACTATACATTGTTAGTTCTATTGGTAGTCTAGTTTGGTTCTTCCAATTTGGTTTTTAATCTACTATGTTCAAGTTATTATTTGTATCCCCGAATCTTCCAAGTCTAAGGACAATCAATCTTTCTTCAACATGAGTGATTCCAAGAAACATGATGTAGCTCTTGTTGGGTTGGAAATATGAATATTTTTAGCAACTTTTATGGCCTTGTGCAACCACCTTGGGATCCATCCTACTTCTCTTTAGATAGTGAGACGTAGGATCCTAAGGTGTCCAACTGAATATATGATTATTGGTAGTTCTTAGGAGGTGTTTAGGAGACTATGCAACCCACAAATCCTTCATCCTATATGTAGGGTTAAATAGTCTACAATTAACATGATGGACAACATATTACTTTGTCAACATGGTATTCGTAAGCACGACCTTGTATTTTGGATATTAACAATGCACTTTCTACCAACAATAGTTTATATTTTGAATTTTATCTATCACCACTCTTCATCCTCCCATGGTGCAGTGAATGAGGGTAGTCTACAAAGGCATAACCAAAGAAGGTGCACTTCCTTTTCCAAAAGATAGATGGATGCTAAATCTACTCTAGGAGGTTGGTTGAATCCTAAGAAGAATCCTAAAATGCTCACAAAATTCATATATATATATATGTATGTTTTGAGAAGCTCAATGCCCAAAAAGGGAGGTTGGTTCATGTCAATGAGAGTAAAATTTAATACTGTCACCATCTATTTTTTTAATAAACTCACTACCTTAAGGATTTTTGGGTTACTAATGCTACAAACTACAAGGTAAGAGATGGTTGGGAATATCCTAACTCCTTTAACTAATGAAGAACCTCTAATTTTCTTTTTTCATCTTCTTCTTCATTGGGGCCTTCAATGTAGAATAATTTATTTTTGGCACATTGTATGTCCTTGACTATGTTTTCTATCATAATTAAAAAATAACTTTTTTCCTTTCTTCTTCAATTTATGGAGGTACAAACTTGGTTGAGGGAATGGAGTTGAGATTCTACAATCTATGATTTTAATGAATGTTTGCCTCTTGTGAGATAAGAATTTATCCTCTACCATGTGCACCAAGATAATATAATAAAAAACATCAAGTAAATTAAACAAGTATACCTCACATTCAATATGATCCTTCAAGTCCTTTAGGTTTGCATTAATAATGGCGTCCACAAGTAAAGATAGGTTCTGAAACTGGTGAATATAATCTTTGAGCAAACATGTTTTACATAAATTTTCTAATTGATTGAGGTAAATATTCATCACAATACTACTATTGTGTGTTTGTGATTATTATTGACATGGCATATAGATGCTAACATTTATTACATCAACATACAAACTTTCCATATCCAAGGGCATCATCATACTTTTAAGGTTATATATTTATCTTATATTCTAATGATCATACTGAACAACTAAGATTGTTTATACATGACTTATTCATGTTCCTCTTCATTAGATTATTATTTCCTATGGATATCATCCTTTACTATACTAGATGTTGATATTGATTGATTAAGTATAATAACATTATTTTCTCTCTGTATATTTGATGTTGATGATTGTGGCATTATTTGATCATTACTATTTTCTATGTTTTGCATTCTATTTTTTTGACTTTGTCTTGCCAAGTCATGTGTCACATGTATCATAGAATGTTATGTCTTTGACCTCCCTATATAAAGGGTTGTTGATTTATATTTCATTTAAGCTCTAAATTCTAAAATGAAAGCAGTAAAACATGTTCACAAGATAACTATGAGGCAACTAGTGTCTTAGCACTTCAACTTGACCTTTGTGTCAATAAAGATTCAAAGGATTAAGCTCATTGATTCCCAAGCAAGTCTTAGTGCCCCAAAAATATTGCTCATGTGATAAGGTAGATGCCCAATTGAAGTGTGTTTTTTACACTTTAGATAGGATGAATGAATAAAAGATACCTCTTAGTTTGGTCTAGAAGAAAAGCCCTAGGTCATGTTAAACTCAAAAACCAGCACATGCTCTAAATTAAGGATAACTTCTAATCATTTTATTTTACCATGGTTACCATAATTTACCTTATTGGACCGTCCTCCATAAAGGGGTATTGATTTCTATTTTGTTAAAACTGCAAATGTTAGAATGGCAGTAGTAAAATATGTTCACAAGACAACTATGAGGTAACTAGTGCCTTTGAAATATCCCTTTTAGAGCCAATTTAAAAAAATTTGGAATTTCTAGAAACCCTAACCAAAATTTTAGATTACTAAAAATATGTAATTAGGTATGCAAATAAAATTCATACCTCATAGAAATCCTCACAAAAATATGGAAATTCAATCAATATATTTGACACATCAAAACTATTTTTTTTAAATAATTTGTAGGCCTAAAAATTAGAATAAATTAAAGTTGGGTGTATGAATGATGAAATATAATAATTCACTAGCCAAACAATTCTCTAGTTGAATTTTGACCCGTCTGGAGAGGTTGTTACACTCCAAAAAGAATAAAAAAGTAATTCACAATATCTCAAGATATTTTGAAGAGGTTCTCAACTTGTTAAGCTTTGAGGTAATAAAAACCTTTAAATCTCTAATAATTTGCAAATCCAAAGAATTAGCCCCCTGATACCATCAAACATTATGGCATTGGGATAATATCAAACATAGAGTCAAATCCACCCTAATCAAGAATAAAGGCAATAAAATTATATAAAATTTGAAACCATCAAAATAAGGGTGGTATAAGGTCAATTTTAATGGATCATCTAAAAATAACATAGACTCAACAGAAGCAAGATGCTTGATCATTGATTTATGGGGAGAACTTATGGCTTTTGAAGGTTTTTCTATGGTCTTCCGTAAAAATAATGTAGTTGAGGGCAAGGGCTTAGTGGTAGGGATTATGTTTGCTCTACAACTTTAGATTGAAAATTTGGAGGTTGAAGGGGACTCAAAAAAATGTGATAAATATGATGAAAAATCAGGGATACCACAATTGAAATCTTTTAGAATTCTTGGAAGAGGCTAGATAAGTAAAACTAAAAGACCAACAAGGTCTATATGACCACAATGATGAACTGAATGGAAACCATGCACTTCAAAAATCACTCCAAGCACTCTTGAAAACTCATAAGGCCTCTAAAACATGATCACATGATCAACAACATCCATCAACCTACCTATCCAACTAAACACTGAAGATTCGTGTAGCATTGCTATAGAGAAAGTAATGCACTGATAGATTAGTTAGTGAACAAGGGAATGGCTTCACATAGGGGACATACTTGACCTACATAAATGGAAAGACAATAACCAAATAATAAACAATGATGGTTTATAGCAAAAAAATAATATTGAGAGTTATTGGTAGTGCTTGTTTTTATAATTTTTCAATTTATTTTAGCATCTTGGCTTTGCTTCCTATAGTAGAGTGGATACTTTGGATTGTGTTTGGAGATTTTTCTTATTGTTGGGATTTTTTTATTTTTTTAGGATTTCCATCTCCTTTATTTTTCCTTTTGTTCCCCATTGTCTTTATTCTTTCGGGCATTGTGGATTCTTGTCCTTTTCTGTGTCTTTTATTTTAAAGCCTTTGTTTTAAATATCTTTTTCTCTTCCATAGACTTTGTTGTTTCTTGGATTTCACCTTTGTTTGTTTCTTTAAAAATAATGTAGTTGAGGGCAAGGGCTTAGTATTTGGGATTATGCTTGATCTACAACTTTAGATTGAAAATTTGGAGGTTGAAGGGGAATCAAAAAGATATGATAGATACGATGAAAAATTATGGATATCACTATTGAAAGCTTTTAAAATTCTTGAAAGAGGCTAGATAAACAAAACCTAAATTCACTAACTTATCTTTGTAGCATTGCTATAAAGAAAGTAATGAACTGGTAGATCGGTTAGTGAACATGGGAATGGATTCACAAAAGGGACATGCTTGACCTACATAAATGGAAAGACTTTAATCATATTATAAACAATGATGGTTTATAACAAGAAAATAATCTTGAGAGTTATTAATAGGGCTTGTTTTTATAATTTTTTATTTGATTTTAGCATCGTGTCTTTGCTTCTTATGGTAAAGTGGATACTTTGGATTTGTTTGGAAATTTTCCGTATTGTTGAGATTTTTTTATTTTTTTAAGATTTGTCTCCTTTATTTTTCCTTTTGTTCCCCAATGTCTATATTCTTTTAGGCATTGTGGATTCTTGTCCTTTTCCTTTTCTTTAATTTTAAAGCCTTTATTTTAAAACTCTTTTTCTCTTCCATGGACATTTTTATTTCTTGGATTCTGGCTTTGTTTATTTCTTTATATTCCCCCATCTTATGGTCTTTCTCATTTTCATTTATGCCTTTTAGCTTTTGCCCTCCATGGCTTTATTTTTAATTTCTAATGTTTTCTTTCTCCTTCAATCTCTAGTTTTTCTAATTTTTATTTATGGTAAGGTGTTTTACCTATGATTTATCCATTTTGTTGATCCTCATTGCTTTCCTTCTCAAGCCGTATTTACTACTCTTATTTAATTATTTTTACATCCCTCCTCCTTTAGCCTTTTCTCTTATTATTGTGCTCTTTATGTTATGCATGTTTGGTTCTATTAACGGTCTAGTTTATAACATGAAAATAGTCTAGAGTGCTATTGATAGTGCTTGTTTCTGTAGTTGTTGCTTTCATTCTTACATCCTACTTTTTCTCTACTGTAGAGTGGACCCTTTTATCATATTGTTTTGCTCTTTACACTATGCATTATTGGTTATATTAACGATTTAATTTATAATATGAAACTAGTGTAAAGTGTTATTGATAGTGCGTGTTTATGTAATTGTTAAGTTCAATATAGCATCCCATATTTTATCTCTATGGTATAATAGATGCTTTAAATGGTGTTTAATTTTTTTCCTATTACTGAGATTTTTTATTTTATTTTTTTAGTTTTTGTTTTCTCCTTTGATGTTTTTTTTGTTCTCCTTTGTCTTTTTTCTTCTCGTGAGGTTTTTTGATATCTTTTTAACTTGTGGTTTCTCTCTTCTTATCATCCTTTTTTTCCCATTTTTCATTTTTCCTTTTTGTGGGGTGCTTCATTGTGTTTTATTTTCCTTCTCTCTTGCTTTTATAGTTTTTTCTCTTTGGTAGACTTTTTCTTTTTTTGACTCACTACTTTATTTTTTTACTTTCTATTTGCCCCTCTCATGGCCTTTTTCCTTTTTTTCTTATGTCTTTTAGCCTTTGTTTTTTTTTGTTTTTTTTGTCTTTTCCCCTACATGGTCTTATTTGTTGGTTTAAACTTTTTTCTTCCTCCCTCTTTGGTTTTTTATCATTCTTTATAGAGAAGTACTTTATCTCTATTTTGTCTCTTTCATTGATCCTTCGTTATTCTCTCCTCAAGACCTATTGATTATTCTCCTTTCCTCTTTTCTACATCCCTTCATCTTCACCCCTTTTCTCCTACTGTTTTTCTCTTTGCACTTCACATTGTTGGTTCTATTAAAAATCTAGTTTAAAACATGAAAATGGTCTTGAGTTCTATAGATAGTGCTTATTTCTATTATTATTTGTTTGATTATAACTACCTGACTTTGCTCAATACAATAAAGTGGATACTTTGGATGGTGTTTGGTTTTTTGTCCTATTGTTGGGTTTTTTGTTTGTTTTATGTGTTTTTTCTCTCCTCTACCTTTGTTTTTATTCACCTTTATCTGCTTTCCTCCCAATGGGTTCCTTCTTTATTTTCTCCCTTTTCTATTACTTTGAAGCTTTCATTTTAAAGTTATCTTTCTTTGGTGAACCTTTTCTTTTCTTAGCTCCCTACTTTGTCTTATTCTTTCTATTTCCTAGTCTTGTGGCCTTTCTCCCTTTTTTATGACTTTTAACCTCTTATGTTTTTTCTTTAAATATTTTCCCTCCATGGCCATATTTATTATTTCTTATGCTTTTTTTCTTCCTTACTTTTTGTTTTTATATTTATTTATGGCAAAGTGTTTTATCTCTTCTTTGTCTCTTTCATTGATCCTCCTTTCTCCTCTCCTCAAGATCTATTTAATGCTCTCATTTCCTTCTTTCCACACCACCCTCTCACCATTTTGTTTTATTATTATTCTCTTTATACCATGTGATACTAGATCTATTGGTAGTCTAATTTATAATACAAATATAGTCATGAGTGCCATTGATAATGTTTATTTGTATAATTATTTGTTTTATTCTAGCATCACGTCTTTACCTTCTATGGTAGATTGGTTGCTTTGGATGATGTTTGAATTTTTTCCCCATCATTGGCCTTTTCTTTTATTTTTGTCCTTTTTCTCTCATTTTATTTTCCTGTTGTTTTTTCCTTTTGTCTTTCTTTAAAGCTTTTGTTTTTAAAGTTATATCTCTCTTTAGCGTACTTTTTCTTTTCTTGGCTCCCATTTTTTTTCTATTTCCTCCTCTTGTGGCCTTTCCCACTTTTTTTACAACTTTACGCCTTATCCTTTTTGATTTTTTTGTTTTTTAGATTTTTCCCTCAGTGGCCTTATTTATTATTTACTATGCTTTCTTTCATTCTTGCTCTTTGGTTTTTTGCTGCTATCTTTGCTTTGTCTTTTTTCTTGACATTCCTTGTTTTTCTCCTCAATCCATATTTAATAATCTCCTTACCTACCTTACACGCCCCTCTTCCTTTGCACTTTTCAATTATTATTGTTCTCTTTACACTATAGATTGTTAGTTCTATTGGTAGTCTGGTTTGGTTCTTCTAGTTTGGTTTTTAATCTACTGTGTGGAAGTTGTTATTTTCATCCTCGAATCTTCTAAGTTGAAGGACAATTAATCTTTCTTCAACATGAATGATTCCAAGAAGCATGATATAGCTCTTATTCTATTGGAAGATATAAATATTTTTAGCAACTTGCATAGCCTTGTGCAACCACCCTAGGATCCATCTAATTATTGGCTATTCTTGGGAAGTGTTTATGAGTTGTTTAGGAGACTATGCAACCCACAAATCCTTCATCCTATATACAAGGTTAAATAGTCTACAATTGACATGATGCAAAACATATTACTTTATCAACATGGTATTTTTAATCACCACCTTGTATTGTTGCATCAATAGAGTGGTACACTTGACACTTAAGGACAACCAATTTTGGACATTAACAATGCATTTTCTATCAATAATGGTTTAAATGTTGAATTATATCTATCACCACTCTTCATCTCCCCATGCTGCAATGAATGAGGGTAGTATACTAAGGCATAACCAAAGAAGGTGTGCTTCTTTTCCCAAAATATAGATGGTTGCTAAAACCACTGTAGGAGGTTTGTTGAATCTTATGAAGAATCCTAGAATGGTCACATATGCATATACATAGATGTATTTTCTGAGAAGCTCAATATCTAAGGAGGGAGGTTTGTTCATGTCAATGATAGTAAAATTCAATACTTTCACCTTCTATTTTTTGAAAAAACTCACTACCTTCAGGATTTTTGGGTTGTTAATGCCATAAAGTACAAGGGAAGAGGTGATTGGGAAAATCCTCACTCCTCTAACTAATGAAAAACCTCTATTATTCTTTATTCATCTTTTTCTTCTTCTTTGGGGCCTTCAATGTAGAATAATTTATTTTTGCCACATTGTATGTCCTTGACTATCTTTTCTATCATAATTAAAACATAATTTTTTCCTTCTTTAATTTGTTGAGGCAGGAACCTGGTTGAGGGAATGACGAAGTCAAGATGCTATGTTCTCTAATGTTAATGGATGTCTGCCTATTTTCATATAAGCATTTATCCTCTGCCCTGTGTATGAAGATAATATAGTAAAAAACATCAAGTAAATTAAACAAGTGTACCTCACATTGAATATCATCCTTTAGGTCCTTCAAGTTCTCATTAGTAATCACCTCTACAAACAAAGATAGGTTCTAGAATTGGTGAATATAATCTTTGAGCAAACATGTTTTACACAATTTTTCTAACTGACTAAAGTAAATCTTCATCATAGTACTACTAATGTATGTTTGTGGTTACTCTCGACATGGCATATAGATGCTAACATTTATTACACCAATATATAAACTTTCCATATCCAAGGGCATCATCATAGTTTTAAGGTTATAGATTTATATTACATTTCAATGATCATACTGAGCAATTTAGACTATTTATAGACTTATGTTCATCTTTACTAGAGTATTATTTCCTATGGATATCACCCTTTACTATACTAGATGGTGACATTGATTGATTATGTAGAATAACATTATTTGTTCCCTGCTTATTTGATGTTGGTGATTGTGGCATTATTTGATCATTACTATTTTCTATGCTATGTATTCTATTTTTCTAACTATGTCTTGACAAGTCATGTGTCAGATGTGTCATAAAATGTTGTGTCTTCAACCTCACTCTATAAAGTGTTGTTGACTTCTCTTTCATTGAAGCTGTAAAAGCTAAAATGTGAGTAGTAAAACATGTGCACAAGACAACTATGTGAAAAGGTTGCTGCTCATTCATTCCCAAGCAAGTCTTGGTGCCCAAAAAATGTTGCTCATGTGAAAAGGTAGATGCCCAGTTGAATTGTGTTTTTTACACTTTAGATAGGATGAATGGATAAAAGATGCCTCTTAGTTTGTTCAAGAATCAAATCCCTAGGTCATGCTAAATTCAAAAATCAACACATGCTCTGAATTAAGGCTAACTTGTAATCATTTTGTATTAACATGGTTAACGTAATTTACCTTTTTGGACCCTCCTCCATAAAGGGGTATTGATTTCTATTTTGTTGAAACTACAAATGCTAAAATGGTAGTAGTAAAATATGTGCACAAGACAACTATGAGGTAACTAGTGGCTTTGAAATATCCTTTTTAGGGCCAAGTTAAAAAATTCTAGAATTTTTAGAAACTAAAAAGATATACTTAGGCATGAAAATAAAATTCATACCTCATAGAAACCCTCACAAAAATATGGAAATTCAATCAATTTATTTGACACATCAAAACTATTTTTTGAATAATTTACAGGATTGAAAATTAGAATAAATTTAGTTGAGTGTATGAATGATGAAACATAATAATTCACAAATTAAACAATTTTCCATTTGAATTTTGACCCCTTTTGGGAGGTTTTTACACATGAAAAAGAATAAAATAATAATTCACAATATCTGTCTGAAGATCTTCTGAAGAGGTTCTAAAGAGGTTCTCAACTGGTTAAGCTTTGAGGTAATAAAAACCTTTAAATCTCTAAGAATTTGAAAATCCAAGGAATTAGCTCCCTGATACTATCAAGCATTATGGTATTGAGATAATATCAGACATAGATTCGACTCCACCCTAACCAAGAACAAAGGTACAACTTATTGTCCATACAAACCTATAAACAACTAAAAAAGCAGCATATAGTTGTAACTACATAGTTTCAACTTGGTAATAGTGTCAAAGAAGATACTTCTCATTCTAAAAAGTTCTCTATACATAAATCCATACCTAATTCTTATGTTTTAAACCCAAAAAAAATGTATTTATGATCATATTCTATATATGTAGCTAGCATTATTAATATTATGCTTGCACGTTTGTGTGAGTTTTAAATAAAATTGGAAACCATCAAAATAAGGGTGGTATAAGGTCAATTTTTATGGATCATCTAAAGAGAGCACAGACTTGATAGGAGCAAGATGCTTGATCACTGATTTATGGGGAGAACTTATGGCTTTTAAAGAATTTTCTATTGTCTTCCATAAAAATAATGTAGTTGAGGGCAAGGGCTTAGTGGTAGGGATTATGCTTTTTATACAACTCTAGATTGAAAATTTGGAGGTTGAAGTGGACTCAAAAAAATATGATAGATATGATGAAAAATCAGGATACCACAATTGAAAGTTTTTGAAATTCTTGGAAGAGGCTAGATAAACAAAAGCTTAATTCATTAACATATCTTTGTAGTGTTACTATAGAAAAAGTAAGACACTAGTAGATTGGTTAGTGAACAGGGGAATGGATTCACATAGGGGACACAACTTGACCATCATAAATGGAAAGACCTTAACCAAATTATAAACAATGATGGTTTATAACAAGAAAATAATCTTGAGAGTTATTGATAATGCTTGTTTCTATAATTCTTCATTTGATTTTAGCATCTTGTCTTTGCTTCCTATGGCAGAGTAGATACTTTGGATTGTGTTTGGATATTTTCCCTATTGTTGGGCTTTTTTATTTTTTACCTCTACTTTGTTTTTCCTTTTGTTCCCCATTGTCTTTATTCTTTCATGCATTTTGGATTCTTCTCCTTTTCCTTTTCTTTTATTTTAAAGTCTTTGTTTTAAATCTCTTTTTCTCTTCCATTGACTTTTTTTGTTTCTTGGATTGCGACTTTGTTTGTTTCTTTATATTCCCCCATCTTATGGTCTTTCTCCTATTTGTTTATGCCTTTTAGGTTTTTCCCTCCATGGCTTTTTTTTTAATTTCTAATGTTTTCTTTCTCCCTCAATCTCTAGTTTTTCTAATCTTTATTTATGGCAAGGTGTTTTACCTATGCTTTATCCAATTCATTTATCCTCATTGCTTTCCTTCTCAAGCCCTATTTACTACTCTTATTTCCTCCTTTATACATCCCACCTCCTTCACCCTTTTCTCCTATTATTGTGCTCTTTACACTATGCATTGTTGGTTCTATTAACGGTCTAGTTTATAACATGAAAATAGTCTAGAGTGTTATTGATAATGCTTATTTCTGCAGTTGTTGCTTTCATTCTTTCATCCTACTTTGTCTCTCTATTATAGAGTGGACCCTTTTATCATATTGTTGTGCTCTTTACACTATGCATTGTTGGTTCTATTAATGGTCTAGTTTATAATATGAAACTAGTGTAAAGTGTTATTGATAGTGCTTGTTTATGTAAATGTTAAGCTCAATATAGCATCCCATATTTTCTCTCTATGGTAGAATGGATGTTTTGGATGGTATTTTGAATTTTTCCCTATTGTTGAGATTTTATTTTGTTTTTGAGTTTTTGTTTTCTCCTTCGATGTTCTTTTTGTTCCCTTTTGTATTTTTTCTTCTCTTGAGGTTTTTTGCTATCTTTTTATCCTGTGGTTTCTCTCCTCTTCTTATCATCATTTTTTCCCATTTATTATTTTTCCTTTTTGTGGGATGTTTCATTGCATTTTTTCCCTTCTCTCTCGCTTTTAAATTTTTTTATCTTTGGCAGACTTTTTCTTTTTTTTACTCACTGCTTAATTTTTTTACTTTCTATTTGCCCCTCTCATGGCCTGTTTCCTTTTTGTTTATGCCTCTTAGGCTTTGGTTTTTTCAAATTTTTGGCTTTTCCTTATATGGTCTTCTCGTGAGGTTTTCTATCTTTTTATTCTGTGGTTTCTCTCCTCTTCTTATCATCATTTTTTCCCATTTATTATTTTTCCTTTTTGTGGGATGCTTCATTGCATTTTTTTCCTTCTCTCTCTCTTTTAAATTTTTTTATCTTTTGCATATTTTTTCTTTTTTTTACTCACTGCTTTATTTTTTTACTTTCTATTTACCCCTCTCGTGGCCTGTTTCCTTTTATTTATGCCTCTTAGCCTTTGGTTTTTTCAATTTTTTGGCTTTTCCTTATATGGTCTTATTTTTTATGTTAGACTGTTTTCTTCCTCACTCTTTGGTTTTTTCTCTTTCTTTATAGAGAAGTATTTTATCTCCAGTTTGTCTCTTTCATTGATCCTTCATTCTTCTCTCCTTAAGACCTATTGATTATTCTCCTTTCCTACTTTCCATGTCCCTTTTTCTTTGCCCCTTTTAAATATTTGGTTTAAAACATGAAAATGGTCTTGAGTTCTATTGATAGTGCTTATTTCTATTATTTTTTTTTTGACTACAGCTATCTGACTTTACTCCCTACAATAAAGTGGATACTTTGGATGGTGTTTGGTTTTTTCCCTATTATTGGGGTTTTTTTTTTTTTTGTCCTCTCATATGCTTTTGTTTTTATTCACCTTTATCTTTTTTCCTTTTGGCAGGGTCCTTGGTTTTGTCTCCCTTTTCTATTACTTTGAAACTTTCATTTTAAAGTTCTCTGTCTTTGGTGAACCTTTTCTTTTCTTGGCTCCTTGCTTTATTTTGTTCTTTCTATTTCCTAGTCTTGTGGCCTTTCTCCCATTTTACAACTTTTAGCCTCTTATGTTTTTTTTTGTAATTTTTTTTACTCCATGGCTATATTTATTATTTCCTATGCATTTTTTCTTCCTTACTCTTTGTTTTTTATTACTTTATGGCAAAGTGTTTTATCTCTTCTTTGTCTTTTTCATTGATTCTCCTTTCTCCTCTCCTCGAGACCTATTTAATGCTTTCATTTCCTTCTTTCCACACGACACCTCCACCATTTTATTTTATTATTATTATTTGTTTACTATGTGATACCAAATCTATTGGTAGTCTAGTTTATAATACAAACATAGTCATGAGTGTTATTGATATTATTTATTTCGATAATTATTTGTTTTATTCTAACATCATGTCTTTACATTATATGGTAGAGTGGATGCTTTGGATGGTGTTTGAAATTTTCCACTATCATTGGCCTTTTCTTTTATGTTTTGCTTTTTTCTCTCATTTGATTTTCATTTTGTTCCCCTTTACCTTTTTTTCCTTCTAGTAGTGTTCTTTATTGTTTTTTCCTTTTGTCTTTCTTTAAAGCTTTTATTTTTAAAGTTATTTCTCTCTTCAGCAGACTTTTTCTTTTCTTGGCTCCCACTATTTTTTTGTATCTCCTCCTGTTGTGGTCTTTCTCTTTTTGTTTACAACATTACGCCTTATCCTTTTTGTGTGTGTGTGTTTTTTTTTAGATTTTTCCCTCAATGGCTTTATTTATTTTTTACTATGCTTTATTTTGTACTCATTCTTTGGTTTTTTCCTCCTATCTTTATTTTGTCTCTTTTGTTGACCTTCCTTGTTTCTCTCCTCAGTCCCTATTTAATACTCTTCTTGCCTCATTTACACACCCCTCTTCCTTCACACTTTTCCCTTATTGTTGTTCTATTTACACTATACATTGCTAGTTTTATTAATAATCTAGTTTGGTTCTTATGTGCAAGTTCTTATTTTTATCCCCAAATCTTTCAAGTCTAAGGACAATTGATATTTCTTCAACAGAGTGATTCCAAGAAGCATGGTGTATCTCTTGTTGGTTTGGAAAATATGAATATTTCTAGAATATTGCACAGCCTTGTGCAACCACCCTAGGATCCATCTTACTTCTCTTTGGATAGTGAGACTTAGGATCCTAAGGTGTCTAACTAACTCTATGATTATTGGTAGTTCTTGGTAGGTGTTTAGGAGACATTACAACCCCCCAATCCTTTATCCTATATATGAGATTAAATAGACTACAACTAACATGATGGACAACATATTACTTTATCAATATGGTATTCTTAATCACCACCTTGTAGTGTTGTATCAATAGAGTGGTACACCCAACACTTAAAGACAACCTATTTTGGACATTCACAATGAGCTTTCTACCAACAATGGTTTGAATGTTGAATTTTATCTATCACCACTCTTTATTCTCCCATGGTGTAGTGAATGAGGGTAGTCCACTAAGGCATATCCCAAGTAGGTACAATTTTGTTTCCAAATAATAGATGGTTGTTGAAGTGGTTATAGGAGGTTGGTTGAATCCTAAGAGAAATCCTAGAGTGCTCACAAATGCATATGTATAGATGTATGTTTTGGGAAGCTCAATTCCCAAAAGGTAGGTCAGTTCACGTTAATGAGAGTAAAATTCAATAGTTTCACCTTCTATTTTTTTGAGAAACTCACTGCCTTTAGGATTTTTGGGCTACTAATGCTACAAACTACTAAGACCACAAAGTGCAAGGGAAGAGAAAGTTAGTTAGGAAAATCCTAACTCCTCTAACTAATGAACAACCTCTAATCTTCTTTCTTCATGTTTTTCTTATTCTTTGGAGCCGTCAATATAGAACAACTTATTTTTGACACATTATATGTCCTTGACTATCTTTTTTATCATAATTAAAACATAAATTTTTCCTATCTTATTCAATTTGTTGAGGTGTGAACCTAGTTGAGGGAATGATAGAGTCAAGATATTGTGATCTCTAATTTTAATGAATGTCTACCTCTATGTTCACCAAGATAATATAATAAAAACATCAAGTAAATTAAACAAGTGTACCTCACATTGAATATGATCCTTTAGGTCATTCAGGTTCTCATTAGTAATCATGTCCACAAGCAAAGATGGGTTCTAGAATCGGTGAATATAATCTTTGAGAAAACTTATTTTACACAACTTTTCTAATTGATTGAAGTAAATCTTCATCACAGCACTACTAATGTGTGTTTATAGTTACTCTCAACATGGCATATTGATGCATGACATTTATTACACTAATACACAAACTTTCCATATCCAAAGGCATAATCATACTTTCAAAGTTATAGATTTATATTCCATTCCAATGATCATATTGAGCAACTTAGACTATTTATACATGACTTGTTCATGTTCATCTTTATTATAGTATTATTTCCTATGGATATCATCCTTTACTATATTAGATGGTGACATTGATTATGTAGACTAACATTACTTACTCCATGCTTATTTGATGTTGATGATTATGACATTGCTTGATCATTACTATTTTATATGTTTTGCAATCTATTTTCCGACTATATCTTGACAAGTCATGTATCAGTTGTGTCATAGGATCCTCTAGTCTATGTCATGTTCTTGTTAGCTCAAAATCAAGTCATGCTTTCTATGATTGTGTGCTTATGAGTTATTCACTATGATGTTGGGTATGTGTATGCATTTAAATAAGTTACATATCTTATTAAAAAATGATTATCTTGTCAAAAATATTGTGTTGTCCCTTAGATCCATTTTGAGTTTCTTATGAGACTAGCTTGTTAGTAAATTCCATGAGAGTAACCATTTGCATAGTGATGATAGCCACATTTCCTTTCATTTAATTGTGCATATTCTCCATTTTAGACTCTATATTGTGCACTTTCTCATTAAAAAAAAGAAGACACCATATTAGAAGTCCCACTTGATCCAAACTCTAACTATGTCTCTTCTTTGTTAGGAGTTTTCCTTAGTGTAAATGAATTATTTCCTTCTCCTCTAGTTTGTGGTACTATAATGTCGAGGTTTGCGAATGCATAATTTTATTTTCTCCTTTGATCATACTTTGACAAATAGGTTTCTAACTCAAATTGTCCTCAAAATAAAAAATTTAAGGAATATACCCCCACTAGACTTTTAAGAGCTTTTCGAAAATGTAAAGAAATCAAAAAAAGCCTAAAATGATAGCATGTAGAGTGAATTTATGAAAATTCTAAAAAAAATTATAATTAGCTCCAAAATGATCATGAAACCCTAATTTTTTTAAAAGTTAGCTTCCTTGAATGATTCTCAGTGTCGATAATAAAAATTTTAGAAAAAAATTCAATGATTTGTCAGATATCAATGTTTATTCAAACTTAAGGTTTTGACCACACTTTTGCCCAAATATAATCTTTGATACCACTTGTAAATGAATGTACTTCATAGATAAAATAAAATCTGAGCAATATATCATAATATGACTAAATTATAACATAAAATATTAGATAATTATCAGTCACTTTAAGGGGAAAACCTTTACAAGCTTATAATAAGAACATAATTCACAATATGATGATCAAATACTAACCACTACCTCCTATATATATCCTAAATATGCCATGGAGACACCTTAAACTAACCCTACCATCAATATTAGGCTAAAGTGATAATCATATATCTTAATGAAAGGTTATTTTAACCAAAAGTTGGCCACACATATCCCCATACAAGGTACAGGTTAAATGTGAGCAACATTCTCAATGGAGTTCATCTAAGTCAACCTTTAAGAGAGTTTAATACCATTATATACTAAGAGAGTTTAATCTTTCTACATTTTTAATTATAGTTTTGGTTACCCTATGATTAATATGGGTTTAGTCACCTTATTCACTAAAATATGCTTAGATTAATATAGTGGGTATAATCTCCATTACGGAAATAATAAAGTGTTGTCGAGGTTATGCAGCTCTTAACCATAAGGCTAGATTGAAGTTTTACAATACTAATTTTGAATAGTGGTTCCTCTATTATTCTAGATAAAATTAGTGGAGGTTTGGCATATTATTTCTATTAGAAGAATATTTTGACCTAGGAGATACAGAGTTATGATAATTTTTGATTAAAAATAAGAGTGAAGATATCAATTTACAAACAACTGTAACTTCCTTGGTTTTATTTATACCCAAGTTATGGAACACGTTGTCTTTTGAGGTACTATGGGAGATGCTTGCCACTGACACTTGAGTTAGGTCTTAAATATTTTTTATTTGCTATTTTACTAGTTTTCTCACTGGTTCCCATAGTTGCCTTTTTGCTCATGGTAAGCTCTTTTTAAAAATAATGTTCTAGTTAACACAGATGTTGCCTTTATGTATAATTTTACAACAATCGTAATATGTATGCCTAAGGTACTTTTTTATAATAGATAAGGTTGACAATTTTCAATGTTTATTTTTTTTTAGCAAAGTGTCAATTTTATTTAAGAAAAAATAAAAATTATAGGTACATCATATTAAAATTTATTACAATTATAGAAATTGAGAAAAACAACATAGATAAGCATTTTACATCAAGAATTAGTCATCACTACAAAACATTGAACAAAATAAAGTGCATTAAAATTAACATTGTTTGTACAACTCCATCACCATACAAGAAAAAAATATAGAGAAAATAACTAAAAATCAACATGATCCAAAAATAACTAAAAACTAAAATCTAAAAACTATATCAAGAGTATCATTGGGGGCATTTGACCCATGCACACAACATGAAAATATAAATTTTTAAGTAGTATCCAAAATTCCATAGTGCCATCATGTCTTAAAAGGCAGAAGCCCTAAATAACTCCACACTCAAACTCTCATAAGTAGTGTGTCCATCCAAGACAAGTCAAATAGCACTTATAAGTAGATTTTCATTGCCAAGATGTAATATTTCATCCTCCTAAGGTGGGAGCTAGAGTTCTACATTTTTTATGTTTTCCCTATAGCCTCATTAATTACCTAGGCAACATTTTTTTATAAAGGAATTAGTTTGATGATTGGACTCGAGTGGACCTCACCTTGAACACTATTTTCCCTTGACTAGCCTTATTTTTTAGGGAGGGTTTGAAATACTTGGAACTTATAAATTCTCAAGGTGGTGTTTGTATAAAATAATCAACATAGTTACATTCTCCACAACTTCCAAGCGCTTACTCATAATTCAATTAGTTTTTTTTTTGTTGTTGTTGATTGTGTGTAGTAAGGCACTAATTGTTAGCCACTAGATATTTTTGGTTGTTAGATAAAGAGATGATACAGTGTTCCAACATTTGGGTTGAAGTGGCCTGGGGCATTGTGGAAGACATTTAATGGTTCAACTCCTCCATTGTGAAATCAATTGAGGGGATAATGGATGTAATGACATTGTCCTCCTTGGTTACCTTAGATGTGCAGTTTGAAGTAGAGTTAACCCATGATGTAACCTAATAAGAAGAAAATCCTCAGGAATAGGGCTAACCTTAACCTCAAGAGACCAGTGAGAATTAGCGGTTTTGATGGGGATATTTTCTAGCTTGTAAGCAACAAAAGTACTAGAGAGATATTGGGCAAAGTAAGGAATACTTCAAATTTTGACCAATACAACCCAACTCATGGATTGAATGAACTTGAATTTCAGTGTTTTAAGGTTAGGGGTGAAAAAGTTTCTATAGTTTAAATTTTAACCAATACAACTCAATTCATGGATTGAATGAACTTGAGAATGTCAGTTTTTTAGGGTTAGGGGCAAAAACATTTTTACAGTGAAACTAGTATGTAACTATGGATGATCTAAAAGCTCCAGAATAGAGGAGCATATAGATTGCCTCTTCAAAAAGCCATGCAGATGTTGCACATTATGAGACTCTTTTTGAACATAGACCTTATTTTCATGATTAAGGCCTTCACATTCCTTCACCAACACAACATGCACCTTTTTTTAATTAAATTTTGAAGTATACTTGATATAGTAATAAAAATTATTTACAAAGAATTTTACAAAGAGAGAAAGAGTATATAAAGAGTATCAAATCCTCATCCTAAGAGTAACAAGGGCAAAAATAAAATCTAAATATGATGAGTGGCCTAAGGTACATGCATCTTTGATCAACATAGTTCCTTTAGTAAGGATTTGAAGGCATGCATCATCCCTCCACATAGAACAAATGGTAAATAACGAGTTGTCCTTAGGAACAAAATTATTATTTCACCTAACTTTCCTAAGAGTAAATAAGGTCGAGACCTCATGCAATGCCATAAACCAACTAAAAAAGGGTAAACTTGAAATCAATCCTCAATAAACAAAGCATATTGCTAATAAATATTGCTCTAAAACAATGTTGAATTTTGATCCTCAATAGACCTCCAACATTGCCTAACAAATAGACACTCCCACAAGATATGTTTGATAGCCTTCAAGTGGATCCAAAAAGGACAAAGGTCATCAAAGAATCCACTCTTGGCCAGCATGACCTTGAATAACACCCCTTGGTAAACAACCAATGATGCAAAATCTCTTAGCTTATAACAAATTTTAAATAACCAATCACTATGAAGATGGCAGATCTATCTATCATGTTGGTTCATAGAGAGCCAATAATGCAAAATCTCTTAGCTTATAACAAATTTTAAATAACCAATCACTATGAATATGGCATTAATGATATAGGATAATGGATTTCTCTAATGCAGTATTAAATATATTTGATGGATGGATGTCCTACTAAAAAAGAGGACATATGACAAGTCAACACCAAAAGAAAGGTCTTAATGATGCCAAACATGTAGCTTACTTTGAAGCTCTAAAGACAAAAATCCCACATCGAGATAGATGACAAGTCAACACCAAAGGGAATACCCAAGTAATGCACAATGACCCTGAGGCATATATGAGACCAAGTTACAGGGATCCAATATGGGAGAGTATCTAATACAACAAGCCAAAAGTCCATTTTATGAGCACTGACCACAACCCCAAAAGAAGATCAAAAAGTGTCCAAATAAGCTAGAGCTCCATCAAGTGAACCCTAATTTGCCCTAACCAAGAGAACAAAGTCATCAAAAAAATTATTTTTAACCATCTCAAATCCATTCAAACTTAGGACATGACATTTAGAGGAGTTAATGATTGCATCATTATAGGATTTTGTTCATTGATTAGCGTTAAGATCCCACTCAGCATTGTCAACATAGATGGATGAGGAAGCCACCTTCCATTTGTTTCTTTTGACTTGCCATTCAAATTCAAAATTGATTCCATGGCCATATTTATATTTTCCCATGTTTTGTTCTTCATTACTCTTTGTTTTTTGATTTCTTTATGGCAAAGTGTTTTATCTCTTCTTTGGTTTTGTTTCTATTTCTTTATGGCAAAATGTTTTGATCTCTACTTTGTCTCTTTTTTAATCCTTGTTTTTTTCATCAAGTCCTATTTAATGCTCTCCTTTCCTTATTTTGATTTTCCTCTTCATTTGCCCTTTTCTCCTTTTGTTATTCTCTTTGCACTATGTGTTACTGGTTCTATTAGTGGTTTGGCTTATAAATTGAAAATAGTCCTGTCTGTTATTGATAGTGATTGTTTTAGTAATTGTTAATTAGATTTCAACATCCCATCTTTGTTTCTTACAGTAGAGTGAATGTTGGATGGTGTATGATTTTTCTCCATTATTGGGCTTTTTTTAATTTTTTTATCTTTTCTCTCTCTTCTTCTTATCCTTTTTTCTCCTTGACATTTTTCCTTTTGGTGGGGTTCTTTGTTGTGTTTTTTTTCCCTTTTCTCTTTCTTTTAATTCTTTTCTCTTTGGCAGACTTTTTTTTTTATTGGCTCCTTGCTTTATTTTTTTGCTTTCTATTTGCCCCTCTCACAACCTTCTTCCTTTTTGTTTATGTCTTTTAGCCTTTGGTTTTTGTTTTTTTTACTTTTCCCCTATATGGCCATATTTGTTATTTTAGACTTTTTTTCTTCTTCACTCTTTGGTTTTTTCAAATTTTTGGCTTTTCCCCTAAATGGCCATATTTGTTATTTTAGACTCTTTTTCTTCCTCACACTTTGGTTTTTTCAATTTTTTGGCTTTTCCCCTATATGGCCATATTTTTTTTTTACAATATTTTCTTCCTCAGTCTATTATTGGGATTTTATCTTGTTTTTTTTCTTTTTTCTCTCTTCTTGTAATTTTTTCTCCTTTGTCATTTTTCCTTCCGGTGGAGTGATTCATTGTGCATTTTCTTTTCCCTTTTCTCTTGCTTTTAAAGTTTTTGTCTCTTTGGCTAACTTTTTCTTTTCTTGGCTCCCTATTTTTTTTTAGCTTTTTATTTTCCCCTCTCGTGGCCTTTCTCCTTTTTGTTTATACCTTTTAGCCTTTATTTTTTTTGATTTTTTGGCTTTTCCCCTTATATGTCCATATTTTTTATTTCAAACTTTTTTTCTTCCACACTCTTTCATTTTTTTCAATTTTTTGGCTTTTCCCCTAGATGACCATATTTATTATTTTAGACTTTTTTTCTTCCTCACTCTTTGGTTTTTCCTCTTTCTTTATGGAATTTTTTTTATCTCTATTTGGCCTCTTTTTTTGATCCTCTATTCTTCTCTCCTCAAGACCTATTGATTTTTCTCCTTTCAACATCCCTTCCCCTTTGCCCCTTTTCTCCTACTCCTGTTTTCTTTGCACTTTGCATTGTTTGTTCTATTGGTAATCTGGTTTAAAACATGAAAATGGTCTTGAGTCCTAATGATAGTGTTTGTTTCTATAATTATTTGTTTCATTGTAGCAACTCAACTTTTCTCCCTACAATAGAGTGGATAATTTGGGTGGTGTTTAGTTTTTTACCCTATTGTTAGGCTTTTTTTTCTTTTTTCCCTCATTTGCTTTTATTTTTGTTCCCCTTTATCTTTTTTCCTTCTGGCAGGGTCCTTGGTTGTTTTTTCCCTTTTATATTGCTTTGAAGCTTTCATTTTAAAGCTCTCTTTCTTTGGTGGACCTTTTCTTTTCTTTTATTAGCTTCTTGCTTTATTTTGTTCTTTCTATTTCTCTATCTTGTGACCTTTCTCCTTTTTTGACTTTTAGCCTCTTTTTTTTTTTTTAATTTCCCTCCATATTCATATTTATAATTTCCCATGCTTTTGTTCTTCCTGACTCTTTATTTTATTTATTTATTTATTTATGGCAAAGTGTTTTATCTCTTTTTTGTTTCCTTGATTGATTCTCCTTTCTTCTCTCCCTGAGCCATGTTTAATTCTCTCCTTCGCCATTTTCTCCTATTGTTATTCTTTTTGCACTATGTGATACTAGTTTTATTGGTAGTCTAGTTTATAGTACAAAAATAGTCATGAGTGCTATTGATAGTGCTTGTTTCTATAATTATTTGTTTGATTTCAGTATCAAGTCTTTACTTTTAGTAGTAGAGTTGATGCTTTGGATGGTGTTTTAATTTTTTCTCTGTTCCCTTTTCTTGTGGCATTTCTCCTTTTTCTTTACAACTTTATGCCTTATAATTTCTAGTTTTTTGGATTTTTCCCCTAGTGGCCTTAATTATTCTTTTGTCCTAACTCTTTGTTTTTTTCCTCTTATCTTTGCTTTTGGTCTTTTTTTAAACCTCCTTGCTTTGCTCCTTGAGCCATATTTAGTATTCTCTTTGCCCCTTTTCCACACCTCTCTTCCTTTGCCTTTTCCTTTATTCTTTTCTCTTTACACTAAACATTGCTAGTTCTATTGGCAATCCAGTTTGGTTCTTCCATTTTAGTTTTTAATCTACTATGCACAAGTTGTTATTTTTATCCCTAAATCTTTCAAGTCTAAAGACAATCGATCTTTTTTCAACATGAGTGATTCCAATAAGCATGATGTAGCTCTTACTGGGCTGGAAGATATGAATGTTTCTGTCAACTTGCATGGCCTTGTGGAACTACCCTAGGATCCATCCTACTTCTCTTTGGATAGTGAGACTTAGGATCCTAAAGTGTTTAACTAATTATTTGATTATTAGTAGTTCTTGGGAGGTGTTTAAGAGACTATGAAACCCCTCAATCCTTCATCCTATATGTAGGCCTAAATAAATTGCAAATGACATGATAGATAACATATCACTTTATCAACATGGTATTCTTAATCTCTACCTTGTAGTGTTGTATCAATAGAGTGGTACACCCAACACTTAAAGACAACCTATTTTAGACATTAACAATGAGCTTTCTACCAACAATGGTTTAAATTTTGAATTCTATCTATCCCCACTCTTCATCCTACAATGGTGTAGTGAATGAGGGCAATCAACTAAGGCATAGCTAAAGTAGGTGCGCTTCCTTTTCTAAAAGACAGATGGCTATTAAAGTGGTTGTAGGGGGTTGGTTAAATCATAGGAAGAATCTTAGAATGCTCACAAACACATATACATAAATGTATTTTTTGAGAAGGTTAATGCCTAAAGACCACATGAGGTCAGTTCACATCAACAAAAGTAAAACTCAATACTGTCACCTTTTATTTTTTCAAGAAACTCACTACCTTGAGGGTTTTTGGGCCGATAATACCACAAAGTTCAAGAGAAGATATGGTTGGGAATCTCCTAACTCCTCCAACTAATGAATAACCTCTAATATTCTTTCTTCATCATCTTCTTCTTCATTTATCCCCACAACATAGAACAACTTATTTTTGGTACATTTATGTCCTCGACTATATGTTTTGTCATAAACAAAACATAACCTTTTTTCTTCAATATGTTGGGGTATGAACCTAAAACGTTGAGGGAATGATGAGTCGAGATGATATGATCTTTGATGTTAATGAATGCCTACCTCTTATTAGATAATAATTTATCCTCCTCCCTGTGCACCAAGATAAAATAATTAGAAACATCAAGCTAATTTAAACATGTGTACCTCATATTGAATATGATCCGTGAGACCATAGGTCATTTAGGTTATCATTAGTAATCACCTCCACAAGCAAAGATAGGTTATAGAATTGGTGATTATAATATTTGAACAAACTTGTTTGACATAACTTTTCTAATTAGATGAGGTAAATCTTTGTTACACTACAACTAATGTGTGTTTATAGCTACTATTGACATGGCATATAGATGTGTGACATTTATTACATGAATAGACAAACTTTTCATATCCAAGGGCATCATCATACACATTTAAGGTTATAAATTTATATGACATTCTAATGATCATATTGAGAAACTTAGATTATTTATACATGGCATGTTCTTATTCATCTTTATTAGAGTGTTATTTCATATCATCCTTTACTATACTAGATGGTTACATTGATTGATTATGTAAACGAACATTGCTTACTCCCTACTTATTTTTTTGTTGATGATTGTGATATTGCTTGATCATAATTGTTTTCTATGTTGTACATTCTATTTCTCTGACTATATTTTAAAAAGTTATGTGTCAGTTGTGTGAAAGAATCCTCTAGTCCATGTCATGTTTTTGTCAGCATTGAATAAATTTATGTTTTCTATGCTTGTGTGTTTTTGAGTTATTCACTATGACGTTAGGTGTGTGTATGCATTTAAATAAAATTATATATCTTATAAAAAAATTGATTGTCCCATCAAAAAGATTGTGTTGTCCCTTAGATCCATTTGACTTTTTTGTGAGACTAGCTTGTTGACAAAATTCATGAGAGTTGACATTTGTATAGTGATGCTAACCACATCCTCTTTCATTTAATTATACATATTCTCCATTTTAGACTCTATGCTAACCACAACTAATGATGCAAAAACTCTCACCATATAAGAAATCTGAAATGACCAAACACTATGAAGATGATGAATCCATCTATCATGTTGGGTCATAGAGAGATAACAAGCATTACCAATATGGGATAATGGATGTTTTTGATGTAATATTGAATGCATTTGATGAGTATTATATTGGAGAAGCAGACAACCAAAGCACCACCTCTAATCCCTCTAAAATGAATGAGACATACAAATATTCATTTTGAATTACTCTGATTTACGTATAAGTCTTCATAGCTTCATGATCAAGTGGATGATTAGAGGCAAGGAAAATAATTTCATGAAAAGAGAATGCCACTCCTTTCAAGATAGAGCTACAAAATTCCACATGTCATCCTAGATGAAGATGCCCTTCCTGCTAAATTTGGGAGCCTGGTAGCGAGACAACTTCAAAACATAAGAACCCTACTTTCTTGAATTATAAATAACATTTCACTCTAAATCTTGTCATTCTCTACTACATTACCAATGTCAATGAACCAAACTAGCTATAACTTTCTAGGGCTGACCAAATTCTTTTGAAAATGAGGGAGCCTGACATCTAGAATAGATGAAGTGAAGAAATAATATCACATAAACCAAAGGCTCCTTAGACCTTATCAACATGCTAGACAATCATCAATCAATGCCGAAGGAAGATCTACCAAGATTTAGAACCCTCAATACATCACAACCCATTTCATTGAATGACTACTACCCTAGGTGGTAACATCAATTAACCACAAGCCCCCTTCATCCTTGGGCATGGTACAAATATCCCACAAAACCAAATAGAGACCCCTCTCTAAACTAAACTTAGACCACAAACAAGTCCTTAAAATCTACTCAAGATGTTAGAATAGGGACTTGATAGGAAATAAACAAGAGACATAGTAAATATGGGAGGATTAGAGGAATATGGCTAACAATGGTCAGTTTACTTGCAAAAAGAATGTCTTTATGATGCCAAACATACAACTTAATTTGAATCCTCAAAAGACACCAATCCCATATTGAGACAGGTGACAAGTCAACACCAAAGGGAATACCCAAGTAATGCATAATGACCCTAAGGTGGATATAAGATCAAGTTGTAGGGATCTAATCTAGGAGAGCATCCAATACAATAATCTAGAATTCCATTTTATGAGCATTGACCATAGCACCAAAGGAAGAGAAAAAAGTATCCAAACAAGATAGAGCTCCATCAAGCGAACCCTGCTCTTCCCCAGTCGAGAGAAGGGAGTCATCAACAAAGTTATTTTTAACCATCTTCAAACCTATAGAAGTAGTATACCATAAATCTACACTATAATATGTATAACCTATAGAAAGTAACCCAAAGCATTTGTTATCAAACCATCAAAATAAGGGGCCAAGAAACACCCTTGATGGATGGAACAATGTAAGAGGACCCATGGAGATAAAGCAATATGAACTAAAATAAAGGTTAAAGCATGTGTAAATAGAGTGTCCACCATGACAACACAATGAGGCCCAAAATATAAAAAAGTTAGCATTTCTTAGATAAAGGACCAACCAATCTAGTCATTAACTATATCAAAATATAATTTCAAGATAAGGGATTGTTGACTAGTCTCCCTAGTCCACTCCATAGCCTCCCACGTAGAGACCAAAATACAAATTATAAACTTCCCTTAGACAAATTCAATTTGCTCTCGATGAACTACATATCTAGTAATTGAATGAATATTCAAAACCAAGGCATTAGTTATAAATTTATAGGTGATTTCAATAAGAGTAATAGCTTGTCGACCCCCAATAGAACCCCTAGAAGAGTTCTTAAGGATGAGCTTGACTAGTCCTTGATTGAGAAACTCAAAAAGATGTCCTGAACTTAACACCTCAAAGGCCAAAGAATAGAATTCATCACTAATGAAGTACCACATGACCTTGTAGAACTTGCAAGGAAGACCATGTAGGCTTGGAGCCTTAGCATTTTGTATGGAAAGTAATGTAGAGTGAAGATCCTCTTTCAAGAAATCCCTTTTCAACTTGTCCCTATCCCTACGTGAGACCTTTTGGGGAACTAACTTGAATCAAGCATCTCTAGTAGCTACCACTCCATTTGTCAAAGCTTAAAGAGTAAAAATATTTTGAAATTGTATGCTAAACATAATTATGATCTCTAAAGTATTTTCAACAAGAGATCCATCAACTCATCGAGCATGAATCTATGAACCCCTACCAATATAGTCCTCACTTCAATGAATAATAGACTCCAACATTGTAACCTCTTCATGAAGAGTCACATTATGAAAATATTGTTTGAAAATAATGTGAACCTTATCGAGACATTACTAAGCCTCCCACAATTCCTTTCTTCATCTATGAGCTATCATCCTACCCCAAACTCTGATAAACCGTATTGTGTAGTAGATATCAACCTCCCACCAAAGGATCTACTCTTGAACACCAACAAGATGGGGGGAATGTACCAAATTCTATGAACAAGGATATGGAAATCCCTTGACTCTAGGAGAGACATTCATTATGAATAAAGGAGTCAAAATAATCAAATGACTGGTGGTGATAACCATATGATTTGGGAGATGATTTGATCCTGTTACATACATAAGCACCTCAATAGAGTTTCACCAGATTGAAAAAGTTAAGTCCTCATGAGCACCGTAGAAGTGATCTAATCGAGCCTAAACCCTATGATTACCTTAATGATAATAAGACTAGGTGAACCAATTGCCATAATCAAGCCCCTTTTATTTTTAATTAGGGTCAATTCTTTTATACAGAGTCCTTATACTGACATCAAGCCTACTTCTTTAAGCCACTGAGTACAACACCCAAACCACCACATCTACCTCCATCACATTCCATCCCCACCCACAATCCATTCTACAATGGGCAGAGAAGAAGCCATCTAATCCCAAAGTTTGCAATGTTCTGAACTAAGATTAGGAGCATAAATAACATAGAATTTGAACACATGATTTTAAATCAAAAGAGTAATCTAAACACATCAATCATTGGGGTCGAATCTAGAGGCAACCATAAAATTTTGTAGGTAAGTTGAAAGGACAATCAGTACCCCACACCACTCCCTAGAGAATGATGTGAAGCCCAAAAGGGGACATTCCAACAATAATTCATCTTATTTTGAGGTTTGAAACCACCTGACTTGACTTCTTTTAGGAAAACCACATCCAGTTTGAAATATTAAAAAAACACCTTGTAATAACCACTTGTGATTGGGAATCATCATCCCATGTATATTACATTATTGAAAAGAGAGCTTCATTCCAAAGAAAAGGGATGACCTAAACTATTGTAATGGTTATCCATCTCAAATCCATCTAACTTAGGACACAAAATTTAGGGGAGTGAATCATTACATCCTTATAGGACTTCGTTAGTCATCTAGGGCTAATATCCCACTCAACAACATCAACACAGATGGGGGAGGAAGCCACCTTCCATTTATTTCTCTTGACTTTCCATTCAAATTCAATATCCATGCCACTAGGCCTAGAAGAGGCGAGACCATACCTTGGGTTTTGAGGAATCTGATGGGGTCCCATATCCAAGGCAAAAACATAAACCCAAGGCTGATCCATGGGTCCACTAAGAGTAATCAGAAAACTAGACCTACCAAAATATGTGCCATCTATAGAACCTGAGCCACTAGAACTTGTGTCCCCTTCACTTGTCCTATCTGAAATGAAAACACTAGGGATGCTAGTAGAATACCCACTATATCTAAAATTACCAGACCTTAAATCCAAAGAGGTGCCACCAGAACCTAGATCTTTGGATGAGGTGGGAGTTGATAACTTGTCATCATTCTCCACCTCATTGGTTTGGGTTTGTAAAGAGGACAATCTATAATCAAGTGATCCTAGGCCTAAAAAGCAAAGTAGGTATTCAAAAGATTGAGATAACAAACCTTTAGTTGTTGGATACCATCCATAGAGCAAACAAATATGAATGGAAGAAGATTGTACTTTATATCTACCTTCATTCATACCCAAGGGTTTAGCTAAAATGATTTCCAATGGCCATTTGGGATAAGGAGTTTGCCAAACTAGCTAGAAAAAAGGTCAATAAAAGGGTGTAAGTCATTAGTCAAAGCTGAGAATTCCAACCAAAGTGGGTGATGTCCCTACCCAAGATTGTTAGGGTTAAAATCCACCCACCACAACTAGACATAAGCAAGATTGTCAGTGATGTTCCATATTCTGAATTGTAACACATGATGGGATGTAGTGTCTAAATTAAACAAAGGGCAAAATTATTTCAAACCTTGCCCTTAATAAGAGTTTAGATAGATCCCTTTTGCCTCTAAACTAATAAAATCTTCTTTATTAGTCATCTTACATAGATAATACACTCACCCC